>PVKU01000770.1:125486-399669 GCA_004027475.1 Anoura caudifer | reverse complement strand
TGCTTAACGGTGTGGGGTTCCAGCTGAGCTGGGACAGAGCCAGTGGCGGCCACTCTGGTGGGTGGGGAATACCTGCAGGCCCCCTGCTGTCCCAGGAGCCAGCCTGGCTCACCTCAGGCTCTCAAATAGGTGTTTCCCTCCCTCCTGCACCAGCTTTGGTGTCTGGCTGTCTCCCTGGAGCTCAAAGCTAAAGAGAATTCCATTAAGGGCTCTGTGAACCCTGTGGCACCACATTCAAAAGAAACCATTACACGTGGCGCCACCTAGAGGCAGAAGATGAGAGGGAGGATGAAAAGAAAAGAGGAGGCATTTCTGCCCTTGCTTTCCTCCTCTCTTACATTTCTTGGTGACCATTATTCCAAAGTTGCCCTCTCAACCCCAGCTCATGGATTCCTGCCATCACACCAGAGCACTTAAAAGTCATGCTCAAGTAATGGTTGGGAACAGTAAAAGCAAGTAAAATTTAAATTCCATTTTTGCCCCTATTTTTCGATGTTTCTGAACTTGGAGATGTATTAAAATTTTATCATGTGACAAAATCCTTGAATCTTTGAATCCTTTGAATCTTTCCCCATCTCACCTCCCTTTACACACCCCACCCCCCACACCCACACAAACAAAAGGGCCAGCAACTTTAAAAGTCTGTCTGTGCCTGGTCAAAGATATGATCAATATGATTTTTCCTAGAAAAAAAAATGAACCGTGGACCTCAAACCTCCACGATCTCGCGCCCACTTAGTCAGGACGCAAGAGAGGGGGCAGCCACAATCCAACACAGAGCTGGAAGCAGATTTTAAGGCTACGGATTCCAGGTCAAACGCGGGTCCTGGAATTTGGACCACGACGTTACCATCACAGCAGCGAGAGTCACAGAGTGCAGTCTCTTCCTTCACAGACCCACAGGGCTAATCAGCATTTCAGAAATCATTGACGCAGAAAAACATTATTGGCGTTTCTAAATTTTTAAAAAGCAGAGTGGTAACAGAGGAGACTCTTGTTCACCAGAATGACATCAACCCATGTGCAGAGAAAGACCGCTGGACCCCACTGGGGGTCTCTGAGGGAGGATGGTCACGGGGACGCGGCCCCTGGGGCGACGAGCGAGCTCTGCCAATCTCTCTGTGGCCCCGTTTCCTCATCTGGAGATAACGACAGTCCCTTCGTCATAAGGCTTGCGACAAGCAAACCAGTTATAAATACAACTTAACATGCAGCCCAGAGGAAGCTCCAGTCAGGGCACAGACCACAAAGTGTTCTCATGAAGCATGGAGCTTCCCTGTTTTTCTAAAATGTATCTCTAGTCCTTTTATTACAAAAAAAAAAAAAAAGTTATTTAGATAAAATGATTATTTAGGACATTTTACTAACCAAGAACAGAAGTACACTCAAACTTTCCCAAAATGAGCCTCTTCTCTCAAAACTCTATAAAGGGAGGTTCTCCGGATTCATGAGGTGGAAAATTTAATGACTCAACTCAGATGGAAATTTATTCTAGTGCATTAATAGGTACTGCACAAAGGCGGAAATATAAATAGTAAATAGAGGTACAGGGAAACATTCAATTTCTTTAGATAATAAAAAATTAAAATTAAAATATATATCTGTTTTCATCTATTAAATGAACCATACAAATATTTTTTAAGGTACTACCGAACCCTGCCAAGACCAATAAAGCCAGAATTCTCACGCTGCCAGGGAAGACCGAGCTGGTGCCAGCCTTTAGCAGAACAAGGGGGCAGTCTGAATCAAGAGCCAGAAAGAGCTCCTGTCCTTCAACCCAGTCCTTTCACTTCTGACAATCTAGACTAAGAAAATTTCTCAAAACAGAGAGAAAGTCACATCCACCCTCAGGGGTTCAGAACAGTGAACACCATTTCTAATAGTGAACAACTAGACACAACATAAATGCTGAGTAATGAGTAAATAAACATTATACCAAATGAATAGATTATTCATTTAAGAATTAAAAATGATACAGAAAATATATAAAGATATTAAAATGTTGAAACATTACCTGGAAAAAATCAAAATATAATAATGCATATCCTTGGTGCCAACGGGGAAAAGCCTGGACGGAAACTTTTACGATGCTCATTAACAGCGGTTCTGTTAGAGCGCTGGCTGTGTGTGTGATCCTGCTGACTCTACGCCCCCTTTCCCCACTTTTTACAATACATGATTTTATTACCTTTATGATAAAAAAAAGCTTCTCCCCGTCTTATGAAAGCCATTCCTCTGCCATGCACACTGAGGAGCTGCTCGCTGCCTCCTACCCCACCATGACACCCTGCTCTGGGCTCTCCTGCCTTTCAGAAGGGCAAGAACGCTCCTTGTTGAAGTATATTACCTTGTAAAGGCCAAAGCTATTTCGTAAGGAACTTGAGGTAACCACCTCTCTGTGGTGAGACTATCAGCTGCCTTCACTCTCCTCTCCTTAAGTACCAAGTTACTCCAAAGAATCAGAGAAAGGGCCTTGTAACTTCTGAGCAAGACATGGGGGGAAGTGACACAAATTCTGAAGAGGCCAGTTGGTGACCCTAGAGACCTCAGCTCAGCCCATCCTGGCTCTCTCCTCTGGGTATGTGTAAATTCCTTAACTGACCTTCAACCGTTTGATCAGCAGAAGTAAAAAAATGAAAGAGAGTTAAACTGCTAACAATAGCAGAATGGTTAGGCTACAGTACATCCACTTGGTGGAATAGTAGGAAACCTCACAAAACAACAATCATGAATGCTAAATATGGTAATGTGGCAAAGGGCCTCCAAACGTGAAGAAGAAAGAAAAGTTGCTCAATCGTGTTTCCATGACGACGACCAGATTAAACAGTTTGTGCAGGCTGACCAGTTAACAGTTGATGTTTACCAGGCCCTGTGCTGTGTGCTTAACATGCATTCAAACTTCACAACAATGCTTATTAAAAGCCTTCTTATGCTCATTTTGGAGAGGAAGGAATTGAAGCACTAGGAATTCTCACTTAATCCTCCTGATGGCCAAGATGTAGGCCATTCTGGTAACTTCCCTAAAACCACAAAGCATCTGGGCGGGGGTGGGGGGAGGGACATGCATTGTGTCTTCAGAGCTCATACCCTCCCCTCCTAGGCTGTAAGGCCGTATGTCAGAAATTTAAAATGCAAGTTCAATTTGTTTTAGAAAAGGACTTCTTTTCTTTCTCTCTATTGTCTAAACTTTCTAGTGTTCTTCTGTTTTTATTTAAAGACAAAAAAAAAAAAGAAGAGCAACAGAGGAGAGCGTTTTATTTAATGCATGTGTTTGTGTGTATGGTTTGTTAAATGATGTTTTGATCAAAAGACTAAATAAATGTCAATCATGTCTCCACTTGGGGGTTAAGGATAGGAAATGAGGAAAAAAGGATGGAGAATGGCCAAGATGAGCCAGTTCCAAACCAAGCCAAACAGCGCCAGGCGGCTGCCCACCCATCTTTTTCCTCTAGAGTCTCTTTCTACCACGTCTTCCAGTCTGCGCACGGATGCCGTAATCATGGCACCGGGCTGACAGAGGACACCGGATGTCACAGTGGATGCTGATATCGCACAGCTGCTACTGACAAAGCTGGGGATAGACCTTAGGTCTCAACTCCCAGCCCCACATTCTTCCACAAACTCATGCTGCGCTGAATAACCCCCCTCAGCCAAGGACGATTCGCATTTACTGGAGGCTCAAGGACACACCACATCCTAAAAATGGTCATTCCACATATCTGTGCAGTGTTACTAATGCTCCAAGCTGACAGATAATGGAGTTTACACACGTTATGTCATTGGAAACTCAAATGACAAATGTTATATTTCCAGCAATGTTGAAGCCATGCTAGAAACACAGAAGGCTGAGAGAGACTATACTTTTTTTAAAAACTGCAAAAATAAAAGTGCAATATATATAGTGGGCTATTCAGAAAAAAAATCATACGCAACAACCAAAATGAAATACTCCCCACAAAAAAAGATACTGCCAATCTACCCTCCAAAAACTTCCCTGCAGGGCAGAGGCAGGCAGCAGGAGCACTGGACCCTGGTCCAGGCGAGGACCAATCTCAGAGCGGGCTGCTTGCCTGAGGAAGCACATCACTAGGCAAGGGTGGAGGGGCGGGGTGGCGATGGTTGCTGACTGGCGCCAGAGGTGGACGCCAAACAGAGTGCTCCTTCCTGGGGGTCAGCAGACTTGCCTTCAAATGGGGGTACCAGCTATGTTAAAAGTTCAAATGATCGGCCCCTCCCCGGACATTTCCTCAGCTGGCTTCCAGAGAGACAGCAGGTTCAGAGTCAGACACACATTTTCCTGTCAGAGTGGCCTGCTGTCTGAAGGCGGGGAAAACCCAAGAATCACTGTCCAGCTGTGCAGACCCCCAGGCAGACACCTGCTAGACTAACCTGGGGCGAGCACTCCTGGGTGTGCTTCCTGACTCCGGGGTACTGAGCGGAGCTTGCTCTGCAGCGCCACACTCTGGGAGGAAGAGGAACTCACCTCTCCAGGGCAGGGAGCATGATCACTAGACACCTTGGACGACCCTCCACTCACATCCCAGGTGCCTCCTTCCTCATACATTACCCCCTACCCAAATCCCACGCATATTTCAGGGCATGAAACAGGTCAGAGGCTGAAGGAGGTGGGTGGGGAGGATCAGAGAGACACCCCCAAGGCCCTGGTGGTGCCCATTTGAAGATGATGCCCAGGCCTTTTCCGCAGAGGAAAGGGCATGGAAGCAAATGACGATCTAGTCAGTACCAACTCTGTGCTGGACACTTGTCACAGTGCTACACCTCATTCAATCGTCAAGAACACTCCGTGATGTACGAGACATGCAAAATGGTTATCAGCCTGGGCCTTGGGGTCAGGCAGCCCTGGGTTCAAATCCAGATCAGCTGCCTGCTGGTTGGTAGATAGTGAAGCTAGACAACTTCCAGGTCTCAGATTCCTTGCGCGTAAAGTAACAGCAATGACAGGCCCTG
Organism: Anoura caudifer; assembly: GCA_004027475.1. Classification (NCBI taxonomy): domain Eukaryota; kingdom Metazoa; phylum Chordata; class Mammalia; order Chiroptera; family Phyllostomidae; genus Anoura; species Anoura caudifer. The sequence goes on along the minus strand of PVKU01000770.1, from coordinate 394,701 downwards.
GGGTGGGGGTCCCCTGTGCACCCAGAGCTGTGGCTCTGCTGCCCAGACCAGGCTACCCCGACCACGCTCTTCTGAGGCAGAGCTACAGCGTGGACAAGGACAATAAGCTGAGTGTCCAGGGTCTAACCAGATCGGGACCTCCTCTCTCTGCCCCGGGACCCCCCACCCGACCCCCACCCGGCAGGGCCGGGCACTCACGGCACTCCTTCTCATCGCTCTTGTCAAAGCAGTCGGGCAGCCCGTCACACTGCCAGGCGCCCGGGATGCACCGCCCGTTGCTGCACATGAAGTTGCCCGGAATGTTGCACTCGTTGGTGAAGTTGTTCCCGGGGAGCAGCTGGCTGTCTGTTGGAGAGGGGGACACGGATATCAGAGGCCTGACAAATGCGGCAAGGACTGAGGCCCCAACTGGAAGGGCTCTTGTCTGGCATGGGTTGTATAGGTAAGCCCCCGGGTAGTTGACTTGACCTCTCTGGGTCTCAGTTTCCTCATCTGTGAAATGGACTGATAGTCTTTGCTGCTGCACCCCTGGGGACTCTGGGAGGACTAAATGGAGAAAAATCGAGAAGTATGGTGCAGGTGTCTGACACACACTAGGTGCTCAGACTTTTCTTCTTTCTCCATCAAGAAGATGGGCTGTAAAAGCCCAAACATCTCTCCTGGCCAGTGGCGGAGCCCGAAAATGAAGGTTCCCAGACAGCAGTGAGCACTGGCCTCCCAAAGGCTCCAACAGCAGGCGCTGTGCGGGCCTGCCAGGCCTCAGACTCCGTGGTCCTACAATCACAGAATCCTTGAACTTTGGCCCAGTCAACAGGAACACTGGCAGATAATTTCACTTTAGAAAATGGGAGCCCCAGCTGAAAATTTCAATCTGCCTGAGGTCACAGGAGGAGGAAAAACCAAACTGAAACTTAAACTAAGACCTCGAAGCCCCAAGGTCACTGAACTGCCTGTCAAGAGTTGTTGGAGATGTTGAACCGGCCCCAAGGTTTGGATGCAACCCCACTGATCAGAGTCACAAAATGCCAAGGCCTCACCCAAAGGTGCTCTGGGGCTAGGAAGCAAACAGGGCATGGGAGTGGGGTGCTGAATGCATCCACCAATGGACTCGAGGCACCAGATTTTCAAGGGAGCCAGAATCTAATCAATCTTATCACTGTGATTGATAGCTAGGGGATAAGGATCCATCTGGAAGTAAAATGGTCTCAGGGTAAAAGGAGAGAAAAAGAACAAACCTTCCAGGGCTCCCTCCTGAGTCATCAATGAGCATTTACCGAACATCTGTGACCGGACACTTGTGCTAGGCCCTGAAAATGCAGAGACGCAAACTAGGGCTGGAAAGGCACACGGCATCCTAACAATCTGACTGCATGGACTAAGAGGGGTGTCCAGACCCCCCTGGGGGTAGCGGGAGTAGAGGGAGCTCATGATCCTTGTTCACAAGCTTTGCCAACAAGAAGCATCTCATTCCAGACCCCTGACATCACATCTTTTCTGCCACTGTTCTCTACATGTGCTATTATTTTTTACCTGAAATGCCCTTGACCCATGGGGTCTCCTCGCAAATCCCTGTTAGCAGCTGTTAGCGTACAACGTCCATGCTGCTCTCCCTCCGAGGTGTCCCCTGGTCTCTCCAAGCAGAGATGAGCACTTAGTCTTCTGTGTGACTGTGGTACTACTGGGTGACACTCAACATGTTGGACTGGAACGAGTGGGCAGCAAGCGGTGCCATGTCAGCCCCGGTGCTGTGGATAGTGCCGTAGGCTAGCTGCACCACGGTGCTGAATTAATCATGGACATGCACATCTCCCTACTGGAAGTGAGCCTGCAAAGCTCACTGAAGACTTCTACAACAGCAGCTACAGTGAGGGGGCTCACCCTGCCCCAACTGCCTGCACCAGAACCCTAACAACCCTCCATGTCCCCTCCTCACTCGGTCGCCCCCTACGGATGGCCAAGCATCAAGTGCGGCACCCAACCATGAGTCCAGCCCAGGTCACCACCATCCCTTACCAGGGCTCCTACCACCGTCTCCCAGCCTGACCTCCCTGCCACCCCTCACATCCCTCTCTGTGGCCAGAGAGACCTTTCTAAAGAGCAAATCAATCAGGACCATTCCTTACTTTAAAAAGCCATTGAATAGTTCCCCACTGTTCTGAAGTCAAAATTCAAGGCATCAAAGAAAGGTCCAAGGAGAGAGGTGGCATTTGTATTGGATGCTGATGGATATAGAGGTGGAACATTCAGGGCTCTTCAGGCCCAGAGTGAGACAGCAAAACAAGGCAAGAGAGCCCGACCCACAGCATTAAAAGGTATGAAACAGAAAATGAGCCGTGGTTGTTGGGAACTGCAAACATATTGTGCCACTACGTCCCCTATCCCGCCAGCCAGCCAGCCAGATATCACTAATCGTGGCACTGCGTGCACTGAGCCCACACCCAATGTCGGAACCCCTCTCGAGATTGGACTCCTTAAAAGCCACCACCCACCCTGAGAAGAACATGAAACCAATTGGCCATCTCCAGGCGAGGGCTCTAGAGGGCAGAGGGGAAGTTACAGGACAGAAGCCTTGAGGGATAGCCAGGTGCTGGATCCTGGCCAGACAGGGAATGTACAGCCCAGAAAATCCCACACATTCCAGCTGTGCCCAAGCAGCTGCTCTGAGCCCCATCAGTGAGCAGGAGTTCTTCAGGGCTCCAGAACATAACTGTCATGCTGTTTTATTAGGAAATCACCTACGCTTGCGTTTGTAGCACCAGCTCCTCGAAGGCAAGCTCCCTGAAAAGTCACTGCAACTGCGAAATCTTGTTCTGATAAACAGATTTCCGGAGGCAGAGAATTGGCCAGATTAGATTCCAAAGTGCTTGCTCTGAGAGTCAATAGGCTGGCGGCCCACAAACTTGACAAATGAAAGGGTGTGATGCATAGACTTAAATACCACATCTGTCACAAGCAGGTGGCCCTGGCAGCCACAGGGCTCAGAGCTCTGCAGGCGGGACCAGGGATCCCCAGGGCCTGGTGACTGACAACACAGAGGAACATTCTTCAAGCACTTCTGAGCAACTCCATTTGCATGCAGAGGGCATAGGGCCTTGTGCTTTAGGGAAATGACAGTATCATCCAACTCCAAAGCAAGAGGAGAAACCAAGTCAAAGAGAGGTTAAATCCCACTGATTTTGTCCTCAAAAATCTTCCCCGAACCCATCCAGTGTGCCTCACTCAGCTGGTACCAGCCAGCCCATGCTGCCAGCCCAGGTTCTTTACCTGGGGTAATTTTGCCCACCAGGGGACACAGAGCAGAATCTGGGAACATTTTTGGTTGTGGCGTCTAATGGAATGAGCGCTTCTGCTCATCTGCAATGCACAGGGCCACCCCTAAGAGCAAAGCATCATCCAGCCCGAAATGTCCAAAGGGCCAAGGTTGAGAAATCTTGGCTTAAACCAACCTGCCAAATTTCGCTTCTCAATGCCCCCAGTTCCTTCTCTTCACAGCAGAGGGGGATTTTAACAGGCTGCTGAGGGCTTCTGGGTGCCCTCACAAGCATCTAGAACTCCTGCCATGGCTGACAAGGCCCAGTGTGACCCAGCCCCTGCCTCCCTCTGCAACGTCATTTCCAATCACTTCCTGGAACACAAATGTCCGTCCTGCAGAGAGGCCTCTGCACATGCTATTCACTGACCCTGGTTCTTCACCTGCCATCCACTGCATGCTATGGGTGTTAAGGGATGAACTGCATCTTCCCGAAATCTCTGTGTTGAAGCCCGAACTCCCAGTCCCTCGGAATGTGACTGAATTCAGGGACAGGGCCTTTAAAGAGGTGGTTAAGTTAAAATGAGGCCACGAGGGTGGACCCTCACCCAACCTGACTGGTCTCCTTGTACAAAGAGATTAGGACACAGACTGGCACTGAGGGAAGACCGTGTGGAAGGGCACAGGGAGAAGACAGCCATCTGCAAGCCAAGGAGACTGGCTCAGAAGAAACCAACCCCACCCACACTCTGATCTCATACTTCCTGCTTCCAGACCAGAGAAAACACATTTCATTCAAACCATCCAATCCACGGTACTCTGTTACAGCAGCCCCAGCAAACTAACACAGTTGACTGATCTCACTCATCCTTCGGACCTCAGCTTCAGGTCACTTACTGGGAGACCCTGCGTTGACACCCAATCTAATGGGGTTCCCATTTCTAAGCTTGATATTGGCCCTTGTTTGCCTTTATCCCGACTTGTGCTGCTGATGCATCTGTACCATCTCCCTACTAGCCTGCACACCCCCGAGGCAGAGGGCCAGCACTTGGCTCAGTTCCGCATCCCTGACATCTGGTGCTCAGTGGTCCCCAGGAAGTATCTGTGGTCTCTCTAAGAAGAAAACCAAGCGTGCAGTTACTTATCCCCATCCCCAGACTTCTCCTTGGAGAGCCCTGTCTAATTCCTGCCTTGTCCCCCTAGAAGGTGAGTAGGATCTGTACCTATATAGTTAAAAATAAGGAAAAGTAAATCACTACCCTGTCAGTTTTAAAAGAGGTGAGAAATCTCTAGCCTGACAGCAGGACTTTCTAGTGGCTGAAATATTTATCCCATCTCAGTGTCTTGGGACACATTTAGAATCCACAAAGACAAGCATTAGCACAAAGTAGGCTACCTGGGGTTTCTCCTCTTCCCTTTTTTTTTCATTAAGCCAAGAAATGGAAAAGAGTTGCCATTTTCACCACAGCACATCACTTACTTAAAATAACTACACCATCTCACCAAGAATGAAAGAAAAAGTCCCCAGTCCTCCCACACTGGACAGAGGCAAACAGCCTACAGCAGCAGCTTCTTCTGAAATTTCTGGCACCCACAGCTTTATGACTCGATGAGGGGCCGAGGCTGAGGGAACTGCAAAAACTCAGACAGCAGCTGCATTCTGCCCCAAGTCCCCCAAGTCTCCTGGAACGGGCAGCCGGCGATGTTGGCTTTCCCAGCTGAGAAATGGGAATTCTACTCCAGTGGATGAAGTCCTCCACATTCTCTGCTCTCCCCCTGCTCATCTTCGGGATGCCCTCAGGGATATCCCCCGTCATAATGCGGTAGAGGACTGACGTCTGCAAACTATCGACAGGCCCTGCATTCGGATTTCTGCCAATCGCCTCCGTGTTCCTGACAACCCAGTCTGCAAGCTCCATGAACAACACAGCAAGACACACAAACACACGCACAGACACACCTACGGCATAGCATTCAATTCTTCAGATCTCACGTAGATCTTCCCTAGAACCTCCCCAGAGAATTAACACACCTCTTCCCACTGCCTGATGCCAGCAAACATGATATTAGGAGGTCACTGAAAACAACCATCTGTTTTTCCTTTGACTCACTTCTTCAAACACAACACATATGTTCCATGCACAGCACATGCAAAGCACAGAAAGCACTGGTCTGCAGTGAGCTGTTTGTAAACATCCCCAGAAAATCCCCAAGGGTCCCTGCAACTGCAGACTGCTCCACATGGTGCCATCAGAGTCGGGTGGAATGAGGGACATCTGTCCCAAGCATATCCCAGGGCCATTTGGCTCTCATCCAACTGCTTCCTGCCAGAGTCTTGCTGCAGGGAGCACTGTGGCAGTCACCAAGAAGGGGGCAGTCACGTGTGGACACATGAGCCCAAAGTGAGGATGTGCTTCTGGTTCCGAGTACCTGCACGTGGTCAGGACCCCAGCTCTGTCTAGACTGCACACAGCCCTGCCCCGTTTGCCCCTCTGTTCAAGGGAAGAAACTGGTGAGAAGGTGTAAAATGACTCATGGATTCAGCCCAGGACTTGTGACCCTTGGCATGTACAGATTTCATGTTTACACTGACCATGAAAGAAGGTCATGTACAATTTTCCGCAGGAAAATTTATGGATGGTGAGTGGGCCTAGCTGTCCACCCTGCATCTGCACTGCACATGCTCTCTTCTCTGCTTCTTCCACACAGGGTGAAGCAGCAACCGCTCCAAAATGCTGAATGTTTTGCTTCCTTCTTAAAATGAGTTGGCAAAGAAAGCCAATGGCTAGTATTAATGAGAAAAGCAAAGAGAAAGTGAAAAGGTCTAGGAAAAGGACAGTTCCTTACCAGGAAAGAGCTTTATAAATTATTTTTGTTCTGTATTTATAGCCTCATTAAGGGTGTGAAGCTGTTACTTACATTTTTTTCGTTATGCTCCATTGCGTTTTAAGAGAAAAATTATGTCGGAGCAACATTAACATCATGGGGATTTGCAGGGCCCTCAGGACGTAGCCTGAGCGAGGCCCAAGGTCCGCAGCTCAGGGCTGGACAGCAATACGGGAAGACGCTGGCCCTGGGAGGGGAGCACTGGGCCACGGCCCACCCTGGTCCCCAACCCCCTGTGCTCCCTTTAGCAGCCTTTAAGAAATCAATCATTGCTGACTCGTCACTAGGGAAGATCTACCATCCACTGAAGCTCCTGACACATGGCAGGAGGTTACAATCAATTCTTTTTATTCCTTCACGACAGCACTATGAAATAGGTTCCATGCCCATGTGGCAGGTGAGGAAACAGACAGCAGAAGTAACTTGCCCAGAGTCACACAGCTAGAACAGGGGTCTGTCGCGACTGCCGCACACTCTTTTTATGAAAGGCTAGGCGGTAATCATTTTAGGCTGTGCAGGTCAGGAGGCCAAATCAAAGATATTATATAGGTACTTATGTAAGAGGAGAGAAAATAATATTCCACAGAGTTTTTACTGATGAAATTCAAAATATAATCATTGAGAACAATTTTCTGTAATGCAGTTTTCTTCTCATCTACTGACGAGAAGAATGAAACCCTTTGAGGTGACAGGTAATATCTCACTTGACTGAGGTTCAAAGCTAGTGTTCCCTATCATCAACATTTATTGCAAAGTTTATCTTTTTGTCAACCATTTAAAAATGTTCAAACCGTTCTTAGGTCGGGGACATGGCCACAGCACCCACTCCTGAGCTAAAACGTGGCAGGTCTACCTGAAATGACACACCAGCACAGGTGCCAATCCAAAGGCACGCCCTCTCTGTCCCATCACGCCCACCGCACTCTGAAACGATCCCTGTGCTTCAGGGGCTGCTTCCCCCACCACGAAGACAGTGACCTCGGCCATCCTGTTCCCCACTATGTCCTCAACAACTAGAAAGTGCCAGGCACCCAGCAGGCACCCAGCAAATGCTTGTTGACTGGGTTGGGGAACAGAAGCTGATGACTTCTAATGACCCACCCAGTTCTGACACTCTCTCAAGTTCTGTGATTTTATCTAAACCCTACTTGAATTCATTTGTACTTCCATGCGGAACACAATGAATGGGTAGGTGGGACTGGGTCTGCAGACACTCCTGAGCTCCTAGAGGAAAGGAAGGGAAGTGAAGAAATCTGGTGACCTTTTTGGGGTTCTCTTTATCCCACACACCACATCCTCACAGGGACCAGTTGCATGTCGGCCCTGGGTGAGAACCTGGAGCAGATGTTGTCCCCCACGTGTTCTGTCTTTTCAGATTCAATCGGCAGCAGCAGCAGCAGCAGCAGGAAGTGAGAATCAGGTTGTGAGACTAAACTGAAGAGGACAACTTTATGACCAATGTTATCAGGCCTGCAGATAAGCCAGACTTAAGAGACAGCCAATCAGCCCTGAGCTTTAGCACCTCTCAGAAACAGCCACAGGGTCAAGAAGAAAGACTTTGCTCTGACCCCAAGTTCAGTCCAGCCCCAGCTGCCCGGGGTTGGCTGCCACAGTTCTCACAGCCACTGCAAACTGTTCCAGCCTCTCCTCTGCTCCACACAGACACACCCACACAGGGCATGTATGAAAAATGCCAGCGCAAATCAAGGGTTAATAAGGGCTGAAAAACTAAATGAGCTTCCCTTTGGCCCAAAAGCACAGCTCCATGAGCTCAGGGTAATAATTTTTGGAATAAGACTCAAAAAAGCACAGGCCATAAAGACTAATAAACACAACCAACTGCATTAAAGTATAAAACTTCTAGTCATCAGAAGACACTAAAAAGTTCAAAGATAAGCCACTAACTAGAAGACAATATCTGCCACACATAACCCACAAAGACCGACACCTAGGATTGTCTTACAAGACCGTGTAAGGGAACACAGCCAACCCAATGGAAACTGGACAGAGCATATGAATAGCTTACTCTCACTGACGAGCAACCTCCAATAGCCACTTAATAAATGCTCAAGCTCACCTGTAGTCAAAGAATGATCAACAAAACAAGCAGGTTCTCTTTCACATCCATCGGACTTCCTAATTTTTGAAGTATGGCAATCTCCAATGGTAAGGTGATGTGGAGCTACAGGAACTCACCATCGCCCGTGGTGGAGGAATCAGCGGTTTGGCAATTCCTAGTGAGGTGGAGACACCACTGCCCTCTGACCCTGCCAATGCCCCGTGGTGCACGTGCTGGGCCTGGGGGAACCGGGTGCAGACAAGAGCCTGAGAACGCTCATGGCGGCACAGCTTTAATACAAAATTGCAAAATGCACTAAGTGTTCATCAAAAGGAGGATGGGTGAAAAATCGGGGTACATCCACACAACGGACTACTACCCAGAGCTTCACTTTACCGAACTGGGGTGGCATGAATCAATATGGAAACATCTGAGAAAGCTACGCTTAGTGAAAAACGCAAGTTGCAGAGTATCACGGGTCAATGGATACATACAGATGTGAGCGTGTTTTTGAAAATGTGCAAGAAAGAAAGACATCTAATTCAGGAGAGTGTATACCCACTGACAAACGGGATCACAAGGCCCACAGTAAACTTCAACCAGAAGACTCCTTCCTTCAAGGTGACCTGAAGTAAGCATGACAAAACATCAGCCTGCAACAGAGCTGGGTGGAAGGCACTCAGGCTTTCTTTGTGTGACTCTGGATCCTTCAAGAAATGTTTCATTAAGAAAATTTATTATCAAAAACAAAAATGGTGCTAATATTCACAAAAAATCTGTGAAAGACACATAGAACCGTTTACCAATAACATCCTAGCATCAAAATCCCCAACCACGATAAAAGAATGAAGGATAAAAGGGGCAAGTGTTGTCACTGGGGAAAAAAAGAGCAAAGGCAAGGACATCCATCTGGGAGATTCGGTCTTTCATGAACTCTTCATTTTCTGAGAGGCAGCAACAGTTGCAGAGTAGCAGCCGATGGCGGAGGGGAAAAATAAACACCTCTCACAAGATAGATTTACCCACCCAACTTATTAAGCCATGGCATTCCAAAAATAAAAATAGCCAGGCCTGGCCAGCAAGTCAGATATTTTTTAAACACCACCTCCCTGAGACACCAGGCCGGGAAGAGCCACCATAAAGTTCTCTTTCCCAGAACAGAGCACGCCATCTGCCTGCTCACCCCTCGGCACGCAGCAGGGGAAGGCTGAGCAGCGATAGAGGCGGCCACGGCAGCGATTTGGCATGCCCAGGCACAACTGCCGAATGCCTGCTTCTCTTACCACTATACCTGGCTGTGTGACTCCAGACAAGTGAGTTTTACCTTCCCGGAGCTAAAGAGTCGCCATTTGTAAAACCAGGGCAGCCCCGCCTCCCAGACAGGGTGGCCACCTATCCATGTGTCTGTAATAGCTGGAGGGACAAAGTAAGAGAATAGGTGGCAAATAGCTGGGGGTCAATAAACAGTCCTAGTATCTGCTACTCCTTCCTCCCCCACACACATTCTCCCTGCTCTCCCCTGAGTGCTGGCACTGTCGATGACCCTCATACAAGACTGGGGCCCTTTTCTCGCCCTGCCTCCCTAGAAAGGGTGCAGCTTGAGTGGGTGGGAAGCCTGCTGGAACTGAGGCTGGCTGGCTGAGACCCATGGTCACTCAGGTCCACAGGGAGAGACGCCAGGCTTTAAGAACACAGTTAAGGAGCTCACAATGCGATGTTGGCTGCATGTCCTCTAACACACGACAGTCTCAGGTTGATTATTCCTGATGAGTCCTGCTTGGGTCATTCCTTGGGCTCTTCAACAGCAGTCACACAATGAACATGAACCACCCCTCTAAGTGAGGCAGTGACGAAGCAGGTCAGAAGAGAAAGGCACACGGGGTCCACCACTGGGATCTGGGGGAGTCTCTGCATGTCCCTGGGCCTCAGTTTCCACCATGTGTAAAATAAGACAGTAATAGATGATGCCCACATTCCTTTTCAAGGCTCAACTTGCCATTCTTGTTTGCGTGGACAATAACACCCCGTTCTCTTAACAGGCCACACTCACCATCTGCCCAACCCTGATACATTCTTTAGCACTTAAACATAATACCTAGGATCTGCACAGAGCTCCTCCTCTAAAGAACCAAACACCTCCCTGTGAGGCCGGTACTAAAGGTAGTACCTCTTTTTTAAATACCTAGGCTAAGATCCAGAGATCAACCAGCCTGGCAAAAGGCAGGGCTAGAGCCGGCCTGAGAAGCCGGGTTTCCAGCCCCTGGATGACGCTTAGGTCTTGCCTCCACACTTTGGAACCCTGACCTCCCTTGGCGTCCCCTGGGAGAAGGCCAGTCCCTCACTCTCTTGCAACAGGAGAAAATCACCTCCAAAGGGCCAGCAATCAGACCTGCCTCCCGTTCCCTATGGATCCAGGTGCCTCTCTGGTTCACTACCACTACCCACAACCGTCCCTCATGTCTCAGCAGATGAAGGACTGTTTGGCTCATCACTTCTGATTAGGAGAGGAACTCTGCCAAGGGCATCAAAACCACCAGCCTGAGACTGCTAAGAAGGGAATACATATGAACCGGTGCGTCTTTTTAAATATTATTAAGTAGCTTTAATCCACTGAACTAGTCTGTTCACTCCTACAATCTGCTCACGCGGGCACCCTCCCCCTCTGCTGAGCCCGATGCCAGGCCCTCCATCATGAGGAATTAGCTGATTTCTTGAGCAAATGGCATTTGCACATGTAGCAAGTGCCAGCGTTAAGCAGCATTTACGGCTGGAGTCTCTGCTTCTGTGCGTGACTGAATGAGCACAGCTTTCTGAGGGAGCAATTTACCTCCATGAGAGACTTGTCAGATTTGGTAAATCGGAGGGGCTGGAGCATGCAGACTAACCGGTTCGGGTTTTCCAGATCATGGAGGGTAGCTTCTGACAGTGAAGAAAACAAAGCAGATGAAAAATTAAAGAGGTTACAGAGCTGGTCTCACTCGGGCCAGCCCTGTGGCCCACAGACTCGGAATTCGAATTCCCCTCCTTCCAAGCTGAGAGTATAACTTCGCCCGCTGTGCTTCAGTTTCCTCATCCAGAGATGGACCCCGCCTAAACAAGCTCCCTGGGTATTCTGTCCATCTTGGTATTGGAGTCACATCATCACAGACCTGAAAACATTAGAACTCTCAGGAGTATCAATCACACCACAAAAATCTCTTCATGAAAAAAGTATATATTAATACAGGCCACAAGATAAGCCAGAGTTCATTTGTTAAGGGTACTATTATTCACTAATTAAGACTTACTATTATACAAAGACTAGATGTAATATAGGCACATAACATGCCATTACACCAGACATATGATTATAATGCAGTTCCATGATTAGTAATTAGAGGAAGAGTGATCTCAAGTATAAAAGGAGCTTTGAAATGAACACAACAGAATCCTCCCAGGTGGGATGAGAGATCAGGAGAAGGGGGCTGCTCATTAAGGAACGTTTTTTCAAGAAATCAAGTATGCCTCACTGTGTGGCTCCAGCCTGGGTTAGTGAAGTGCTCAGCGAACGGAGGCAGCTTAGCACCCACCTGCTGGAAAGGAGCCAATCACTGCCGGGCTCCAACCCTGCGGTCTGTGCCGTCTTCAATCCCTGGACATCCAGTTGGTCCTGCCCCCTTTTGTGTCCTGAATCTGTCCCCACAAAGTGACTGGTGGCCGCCCAAGTCTCCCAATCATTCAATGTGAAGGTTAGTTTTTAATCTTTTCCTTACACACAATTTTTCCCCATTGGATCAACTGGATCACTCCCTCCTTATGAAACTCCATTCCTGTGGCCTCCCCACACATCTGGCTCTCTGACCACTCCTCCTCAGTTACCTTGGAGGCTACTCTCCCTCCATCCATCCCTCAGCAGCCTTCAGTGTTCTGCCTCCTGACTGCTGGAGAGATGGCTACATCTGCCCTGGATACGTCACCTCATCCACCATTAGGTTCAACCTCCAATTCAGCTCTCCCTCCTCTAACTCAAATGATCCATGGAGGAAGGGAGAGAGAGCAGGAGGGAGGGGTGGAGGGATGGGTGAATGGACAGATGGATGGAGGGAGGGATAGATGGAGAGATAGACAAATTAATGGCGGAGGGATGGATAGATGAGGGATGGAGAAATGGAGGGATGGATGGAGGGAGGAATGGATGGATGGAGAGATGGAGGGATGAATGGACAAAGGGAGGAGAGGAGGATGGCAGTCTACACCTCTGGATTAGCTTGAGTTTAAACCAATAATTAAATCTCCATGGCTCAAAGTAAAAACCTCAAATGGAGCCCAGTACTTTAGACCATAACCTTAGAGGTAAAAGCTTGCCTCCTGAACCCTGGGGCCTGAGGACTCCACATAAAACACGTGCTGTCAGCAATATCTGACACAGCTGAGCAAATCCAACACTCTATGGTGACCCATTCTCATAGAGCCAGCTAACAAAAACGCAAGGTTACACACAGGCTACGGGGGAGAGGAACCAGGCCAGGTACATCTAGTCACTGAAAACACCCGTAAGAGTCAACCTTCTATTTCTGCTCTGCCATGGGTTGGAGGCAGTCCAGTCAAGCCACCAGGCCTCCATCCACAGGGAGGTTGATCTCCCGTCTCCCCACGGCGAATCCCAAACCATCAGCACCCTACGTTTGGCCTCTGTTTGTTTCTGTCTGTATCCAGGGAGTAGTGACAGCTGCACCAAAGACAGCGGCATTTTGGGCTGGGACAGTCATCCAGAGCAGAAAACGAAGCAAGCCCTATGGGGGTGGTCTGGCAGAACAAAGGGGCCTAAAAGGGGTTAAGGGTCACCTTCTGTCATCAATGGGACCCCAGCCCCCAGCTCCCCCCACTTCTGAAAGCCCTGGCAACCTCCAAACCAACAGCCCAGTCTGTTTACCAATATGGAGGGTGGCATCCCTCCAGAGGCTCTGGACGTGAACGGAAGAAGACTGGCTCCACGTGAACCTGCCAAGGGAGTTTAGGGAGCCACATTGATCTAGGAATGCCAGCAGCGTAAATAAACATAACGAACCAGAACTGCCAACACAGCTTGAGAGACTCTCCCTGTCTTTTTTGTTGATCAGATGCCTTTATGCTAAAGACCGGAGAGACCATAGTTTTTCAGAGAAACGAGGTGAGGGATCCAGCTTCTCACTAAGTGTCCGCGATATAATCAGCTCCGACAGGAGCCAACCCCTGCCTGGCACGGCTCACTTTCCCCTCCACATCACTGCCCACCCTGCGCTGCACCAAAGAGAATGCATTCACAGACAGCCAGAACTCTCCGGCCAGGAGGAAAAATTTTACCTGACTAAGTAAAAACAAAACAGAAAACCAAAGCCTTTAACCAGTGCCAAGAAAATAATAATTTTTTCAAAAAGATGCACTATTAGAACTTTTATGGTGTTTTATAGCTAGGAATGGCAATCAAGATGACTTTGTTCCTAAATCAAGCACCTTTCAAAACAATCCCATGTCCCTAAACTGCGAGAACTCCTTAAAAACCAGTAAGAAAATTGCAAAACTAACCAAGAGAAGAAGAGATAAAGGAAATAAACAAACATGTCACCAAAAATAAAGATGGCTACTAAACAAATAAAAAGATGCACAACCTCACTGGTAGTTAAACAAATTCAAGTGGAAACGCCACCTTTTAAAGCAATCCGACCAGTAGAAGTCAGAAAGACGGAGAACGCTCCGAGCTGGCAGGGGTGCGAGGAAACGAGCGCTCCCACACTATTGCTGAGGGCATGAACGCTGCACCGTCTCTGGGGCCATCTGGCAGTTTCCTGTGCCATCTACTATGAGCTTACCACTGGACTCACCAATTCCACGTCTAGGAATCTATCCTTAGGAATATATAAGTGCACGAAAGGCTTTTCTAAAATCTACTCATTGTTTTTGTAAAAGCTCAAAAGAACTTAAATATCTACAAACGGGGCGATGGGTCTGTATGATATGGCGCATCCCTACTACAACCCCACAGCCTTTAAGAAGAACGAAGAACCCAGCAGCCAGAACGTACTGACGTGGAAGAATCTCCCCCCTGCAGTCAGAGGGGGAAGCAAGCTACAGAACGTGTACAGCATAATCCACTTTTGTTTATCTCCAGAGACGTATGTGATAATATATATGCACCTGTGTGTGTTTGTTGTCTACAATGTCCTAGAACAAACACTCTGAGGGAAGGAATTGAGAGGTCCTTTAAAAATATAGGTATAAATTTTCTATTGGCGTCTTTGCTTCAAAACAAATTTCTTAAAATGTCACCACAGTAAATACGCCTGGAGACCTTTTAGGAATGACCATGATGATGTCAGGAAGGGACTGCCCAGCACCACTCATTATCAAAGTGTGTGCGTGCCTGTGTGCGCGCACACACAGACACTGGCCCTTTTAAGAAGTAAAGCCAGGAGGTCATCCTACTCACCAATGTTCAAACCATGGAAAAGACAAAGCATTCCTTAAAACTTAAGAGAAATAAGTTTGGGTAAAAGCACTTTTACATAGTTATGAAACAGTCTCAAACACTGGCCCAAACTAAAAATAAAAAAAATTTTAGCCAAATAACAAATCATTTGGAAAAACCTGTGGATGGCTGCTTCTTATTCTGGGAAGTTGCCCAAGGGCTATATTCCCTTTTATTCCCTTTAGAACACAAATGTAGTCCACAAAAGAGGTGATGAGACACCTTTCCACGGTCACACATCTCCCTTCCCCTCCTGCCCACGAGAGGCCCCCACCCTGCTGGCCTGTGAGGGGGCGCCGGGGGCTCCAACTCCGCTTAAGGGGTATGAATTGAATTTGTCCTCTGCGAGGAATGCAGCATGTTTCTCCAGGGTTTGCTTGTGCTCACTGTCAGCCCACAATCATGGCTGGCTGGACTCCTGCTTCGATGCTGCTGGGTCTTCCAGGTGGCACCGGGCCACACTTTCTGCTGGAAGACAGAAGAGCTCATTCAAGGGCGCCTGGAGAGAGAGCGCTGGAGCCTGGAGCCCGTGGCTGCTGGGGCGTCTGGTCGCCAAGGTTTCAGAGTTGTCCTCGCAACCTAAGTGGGTGGAGGGTCATCCCACAACTCGCCTCCTGGAAGAGGCGGCGGAAATTAGATGTTTTTAATGTTGAGCAAAAGGAGCCAGACGCTCTTATTCTTGCCAGCTCAAAACCAGGCAAAAGCAATCCATGATGGTGCGAGTCGGGACCAGCAGTGGGGAGGGCCAGGCGTGGGCAGGAGGAAGGCTCTGGGGGGTTGGTAATGCTGTTTCTTGATGTGTGGACCGGTCCCCCAGCTACATTTACCCCATGAAAATTCATGGCACTCCCTACCTCTGTGCACTTTTCAGTATGTATGTTAAATTTCTATTAAAAGTTAAATAATTAAAGAGAATCTCTTGAATACGTAGCTGGCTCACAGGCACCTTCTTTGTCCATTCCAGGTTGAATCTCTCCTTTTCTCCCTCTGTAGCCTGAGCCACCAGCAAACTCATTGGCCCAAGTCACACATGAAGGCCAAGTCACACCAAGTGACTGCAGGGGGACTGGCAGTGTGAGGAGAGGGCAATGTCCAGCATATACTTTTAAGTGATATGCTCATTTTCCCCTAATATGAAAATAGTCCCAGCCCTTTTCCCTGGTACCCCAAAAGGTCTCAGCCACACCCTGAGAAGCCCCAAGTGCCTTGGGCCTGGCACCGGGCTCCGCAGCCCCAGCCACTGAACTCGGCCACAGCTCAAGCCTCAAGGAAGCACTCGCAAAAGTCTGCGTGGCCGCTCCAGCTCTCATTCCAAATGAGTCCGAACTGGGGTGGGACCCCCTCCTAGAAGCCAGTGCCATCTCTCGTTACCTTCGACTCACTCCCTAGGCTCCTCTGGGGTTTTCCCAGCCCATAAGGGATATCAGGGGTCTTCAATGAACTTTTCCATGGGGTTCGTTTGTGGGTTCCCTCACTTTTGTGAAGTGAAAAGGGTTTCTGTCTGTCTTTGACAAAAAGAAAAATGTCAAGTTTACAGAATGTTATATGGAGAGTGAAGCAATACAGAATGATTTTACATGCGACGAGCCCACCACTTTTAGGCAACGGAACGCGCACCTCTGGCCTAGGCCCAGCGAGAAGTCTGACTCTGGATTTCTCTCTCTCCCTGGCTACAATCATGCCTTCAAAGGGCACTGCCAAGTCGCCACCACCCTGTTCAGACGTTCAGGGAGGGGTCTGCCGTTCCGGGAAAGAAAGACTGATCTTAGGGGGGGAAAGTGGCCCCCCCCTTGGGAGAACAAGGAGCAGGCGAGGCAAACCACCAGCCACAGGGAGTCTCTGGTGTTAAGAGCAGGCAGCCGTCACCCAGGTGCCAGGCCACACCTGTCTAGGGCACCCTTCCAGCAACCTCCGCTCATCTGGTCCAGCAGGGACCATCATTCCACCTGGAGCTGTCATTACAGCGTTTTCATTCAAGGCCAGGTTGGTGATGCCACCCATTTGTGTTCTCTGTACCTACACGGTGCATCCCTGTCACACACCACTGTCTGTCTCTCTCCTTCTCTCTCAGGTCAGCTTCCTGTGTTAACAAAACAGCTTCTGTTCAAACTTCAGAAGACAGCAACTCCATCTCCCGACACCTCCCCCACCCCAGGAAAACTTGGAAACTTGGTGTAAACACAGAAAGGCCAAGCTCAGACTCCAGAGGCAGGGAGGCGGGGCGGTGTGAAAAGAATACCTCAGGCCACACTCACCTGGCCAAGACCCAGCCCAGGACCCTTAGTTAGGCAGCACGTCACAGACCCACAGATCACACCAGGAAAGCCTGAA
This sequence comes from Anoura caudifer, assembly GCA_004027475.1. Lineage (NCBI taxonomy): Eukaryota > Metazoa > Chordata > Mammalia > Chiroptera > Phyllostomidae > Anoura > Anoura caudifer. The sequence goes on along the minus strand of PVKU01000770.1, from coordinate 377,691 downwards.
CAAGAACGAACCAACTGAGGACCTGTTAAAACTGTGGTGCACAGCTCTCTTCCAGGGCCTTCCAAATCCTACTAGAAACATAAAAAAGGGGGAAGACAGCCACTTAAATGGCTCCTGCCTGGAGGTCAGTAAAACTGGTCAGTGGGGGCAGAAGATTCCCCCCCCCACTACCACTGCTACCCCCCACCCACTACCTCGACAGAGGAAAAGCCTCAATGTACTCCCTCAGGGGCTGCAAACCCGGGAGGTGCAAAGAACAGATACGTAAAAAGCAAGGTCCAAAGAAACAGACATCAGCCCTTCGAAGCTCCTTCTCTAAGCAAGCTGCCATGAGGCTCAGGGGCCCTGCTAGCAAGCACATAATTTCAGGAAAATATTTGTTTTTACCAAACTTTCCTATGAATCAGGCACTATTCCTCAGGACTCCTTAAAGAACAAGGAAGAAGAAAGCTCAAAACATTTCTCAGCAGTAAGTAACAACAGCATTTCTATCTCTAAATATGCCAAATAAAACCATCTGTGAGCATGCCAATGTACACATAGTAGATGTTTCTGTAACTAAACTTCAGAACTCTCAAGGAGAAATGAGAACTTAAACACTGCATGGAATTCCATTTTCTGCCCCCAAGCACCAGGGTTTTTTCCTTCCACCTCTTCCATTCACAGTTTTACTTTTCCTGACTTCAAAATCCCCGGGAGTCCACATCTTTAAACAGAGGCACAGTACTCAGAATTCCTACCCTCTAGTGAATATGGAAGGAAGAATTCCCAACCTTAGACTATAGAAGGCGATCTAAATTTACTCATTAAAATCAAGAATAAGAAATCACACCAAACACAAAAAAACGCAATTTCAAACAGCAATGCAGACCATGAACAACAATGCCAGTGACAAGACACCCTAAAAGCAAGACCAGCCTGTAAAGTCTGGACTTGACTTTGCCCACAGTGAGAAACCAACATCAGTTTTGAGAAGGGGAGTGTCATAAGGTGAGTAATGCTTCGGGTTATGTTAACCTGGCAGCCCTACACCAAAAGACACTGGGGTCGGGAACAGTGAGAAAATCTGGTTTGGGAGCAATTAAAAAAAAACGTAGGCACCTATTTGGGAATCAAGGAGTTGGGCCTTACTTCACTAACTCCAACGTATGTTCCCCCTTCGAACAAGAAGTAGTACAAAAGGCTGGTGAGACTTAATATAAGTAATGATACTGAGTCTCTATTTGCTGAAGGAGGAGACACCCAGCCATCAATCTCTGGTTTTGGAAAACAGCAGATGGTCTTTTTGGCAGCAGATCCACTGTCCTAGTTATATGTTTTGCTCTGGCTAATGCTGCACTTTGTTTGTACTGCTTCAGCCCGCACTACGGAGCAAGGGGCAGGCAATCCCCATGGGAGCAACCAAGGAGGCTCCGCCGGCCTGCAGCCTTGAGCACGGGGATAACGCAGACACTAACACATCAGGACGGACTGCATTCTTCAGTCTCCTGTGCTGGTGGCGTTTGGGGGCGAGAGAGTCCTGGGCACTCTGTACAGACAATTCTGACCGGTTTCCTTCCAATCTGCAAAATCCAATGACAACCGAAGAGGGGGGAAGAAAAAAAAAAGCAAGAATCAGAGAGTAGTAAGTGGCTCTGTATGCAAAACTGGAAAATTCCTGATACTGGTTACAGATTTCTGGAAAATAACTGCTTTGGAAGACAAACAAAACCACCGTTTTGAAAAGTGGGTTTTTCTAGACCTGCCTTTTGATGTGCTCCTTTCTACAATAGTAATAAAGAAACTATTGCAGGAGATGAAGTGACTCATGGCATTTTCTGCGTGGATTCAATTTCTGCTACTTTTTGTAAGCAAATCAATAATACAGTGAATGGCACCAAACCAACTCATAGCAGGGGCGCGCTTGGGCGAGATTGTAGCAGGGGTGGAAGATCCATTCTTTCCTGAAGAGTTTCATTTCATCCTCCCAAATCCACCTTACCCCTTTCAACAGAAACCTTTGGCAGGGGAAAACTCATCTCTATCCTAAAGGAAACTCATTTCTCAGGAATGTAAGGGAAAACAGCACAGGACCGTCTTCTGTACTCTTTTCTTACCCTCCTTCTCAGCCAGGTAACAGGACAGCCAACCAAATCCTGCAAGTGGAATTCACCTGCAGGCTTGCCGATGGTGACCGCTCCCAAGCCCACCAACCTCAACTGTTGTTTGGAAGCATCTGATTTCATGAAACAAAAAGTGTCAGTCTCAGGGCAGAAAGGGGAGTTTTCCTAGGGAATGATGCCAAGATAAGGAAATGAACTCTTCAGGAAGGGCCTAGGAAGAAAAAGGTAGAAGCAGCCACGGACAGGAGCTGGGGAAAGGCTGGACATTACAACAGCACAACACCCATGTCGCCAGGGACCCGGAAGCAGGGTGACAGTGAAGGTGTGCACTTGGGCTGTGATCTCAGGGTGCTGGAGGCCGCAGGAAAAAGTGCAGTGGAGGAGGGTATCTGGGCCAGTCCCACACGTGGAAAAATTAAGGTGAGAGAATGGTCAATTAAAAGAAATAAAAACACTGCATAAACTATATTCGTAACCAAAGTTGCAAGAGACTGCTATAATCTCCACAGTTGTAATTCTCTAAAAACATGTTTTTAAAAATAAGGCCCCAGTAGAAATAGAAGTCTGAGCTGGAAAGCCTACAAGGAAAACAAAGCAGTACTCCTTCCTCACACTGTGCAGTTTCCTGCAGAAACACAGTGAATAAGGACGGTTCATTTCTTAGGAGACAAAACAAAGGCCTCAATTCCCTTGAACGACTTATTATTATTTAGGCAGTTAAACATCTGCCTTCCCCAGTTACAATGCACCAGCCCATAAAGGAGATACAAGCACACACCATACACCTGTGCCATGTATGCACACAGATGCACACTTGTATAACATGCACGTGCCACACGTGTGCACACGCACACTTGGGCATATGCATGCACCCAACATGCACACACATGTACAGAATGTTCATTCTGTCTCACCCCACAGGACTGGGATACCTGCGAATACCTGTGCATTCACAAACCCAGTCTTCAATAGCCGCATCTAAAGCTCTGGTCCCTGACCACCACCAACTCCCAGGGGAAAGAATCTCAGTATCTCAGTCACTCTCTCTCCCGATTATAAATTCCTCCTTATATTTTTTAAGACTTGAGGGGGTCCCGAGCCCAAATAAGAATCCCGCCCACCCTCTTCAGTGAGCCCTGAAGCTGGGATGCGTGAGCCTTTTCTTCAGCCACAGGCCTACTCCGATCAATAGTAGCAGCCCAGTCTGGTCTGCTTTTTCAGGCCTCCGGGTACACATGCAAATGGCTTTTTGAAAGAATAAAGGACTCTACCCATTTGTTTACCAATTCTGCCTGTTTTGTACAGCCAAGCTTCTTTAAAACTGAAAAAGAACACGCTCCCCCCACCAAATATAAATGCACTCATGATAATCACCATTTATTGAGTGCCAGATGCCTTCACAAACACCTAATATTTGTAACAGCTTTAATCAAAGGATTCATTAGCTCCATGTCACCAATGAGGAGAGGCGGGTGGCTCAGGGAGGTACAAAGCAGTCTGCCTGAGGTAGCATGGAGTAATCGAGGACCTGGGATTTCTACCATGGCTAGGGCTGCTGAGCTTCATCTTACCCCCTGCTGGGTTCTTTCATCTGGCCACAGAAACAGAACCAGGGGAAAACCCAGCTGTCTCACACCCTCCTCCTGGCCCCTACAGAACAAGAAGCCTGCAAGACGGTCCACATGATTCTTCTGCAGGTTTCCCACAGCAAAAAAATCACGAGGATTTTACAAAATCACTTGTCTATAAAGGCTGCAGAGTGACTTCCAGTTTTAAAGACGAATAAGAATCTCCCCAGAGCTGATTATTAGGGCTGAAGCAGCTCATAAAACAGACCATAAAACCATTTCTGTTCTATCGGCTCTGTTTTCCTTTTCCAGAGGGCTGTCCAAGGGGAGGCTGCAGCAGAGTTGCCCAGGCCTGTGGTCCACCTGCACCCAGGAACCCAGGAAAGCCTAGACTTGCGTCTTGGCCTCTTCCCTTCCTCGCCCTTATCAGAGACTCTCAAGTTTATACAGAGGAAACATCATGAAGCAGCCTCGTCTACCAGATCTCAGATGGGTCCCAGGAGCCGGTTCTAATTTACTTAAATGATTGAGATCTCTATCTCCCAGTTACTCAATCCTGCAATACCAGCAGCCAGCAGATATAATTGCAAAGCAGGTAGGCTAGACTCTCCAATCTGCCGATCCGGTGCCAGCAAACGTTGCAAATTACAGGGTATAAATTTAGCAGGGTGGGTCCTGACACACATTCCTGCATATTACATGTTCCCTCGCTAGCAGAAAGTGCATTAATTACTTCAGGAGTGTGCACTATTTCCACTTATGCCGGGCTTTCAAGAGAGCCGCAAGCAACTCGGGGTCATCTCTGAAAATTAAAGCATAAATAAATAATGTATTGTGAGGTGGGAATTCTCAAAGCTCTTGGCATGAGAACTGTTAACGTTCTCCCCACAGACTGAGAGAGAGCCACAGCGTGGTGTTGAGGTTGGACAGACCCGAGTGTGGGCCGGAAGGGCTGCAAACTTTGAGCATGTGATGCTGTCACAGCTGCTCCTTCCTCCCTCATGAGCTAGAAGTGCTGCTTCTCCTATAGGAGAGAGACCAGGAGCCAGGCAGGGACAGCAGGGCAGATGCATAGGAAGTGGGGTCTGGGTCTGCGGGCTGAAGCCCATCAGATTTCACCCCATGTAACAGAGCCAGCACTAGCCGTGTGCCAGGCACCGGGCTAGGACACAAAACCTGCATCTTTATAGGATCCTTCACCACAGCCACACAAGGGAGGAAGGAACCAGTGCTAACTTCACAGAGGAGGAAACGGAGGCTCGGATAGTTAAAGACTTTGCCCGAGGTCACATAACCAGAGACTAGTGGACCCAAGTCTGTGTGGCTCCCAAACTCATACTCATCAACCCCAGGTTGCAAGGAACCCCAGCAGCATCTGCTGAGGGGCCTCCGGCCCAATGTTTGTCGGGGCACTGTTTGGGGAAGGAGAGAACACCACATCCTGAAAGCCAGGGTCATTCAGCTGGTAAGAGCCAAAACTTTAACCCATCTATGTACCTCCTAAATTCAAAGCTTTTCCCTCTCAACTAATCCTAATCTGTGAGTTAGCCGTAATTCTGACAGCTCTGCAGCCTATGTGATTTAGGCAGAAAAAGGATTTCCAAGATCAAACTGCTGGGGACAGAGGAGAATATCAAATGGAGATCCTAGGGTGCCCCAGAGCCCACACTTCGAGGGGCCGAGCAGGCCATTTTCAAGTCACAGCTACAGGGGACACTGGTGGCAGCTTTTTGTTTAAGTTACGCAGCACCCACTTCTCCTGCTTTATTGGCATCATCTCTGTCTCAATGGCTGTGATATGACAGGACCATAATCAGGGGCCCTACACTCACCAGTCAAAGAGGGCAGCAGTCACACAATCTAAGCTGAACTAAGAAGATGCTCTTCCCTGGAATGTGACTCTTGACAAGAGGAGCAAGGACCTTGAAAATATCCCTTTCCTAACAAGAAGCTGGACATGGCAGGACTCTTTTTACATAAAACTAAATCTCTCTGATGCCACTCAGTTTGGAAAGCTTGCAGGCCTCCTGACTGAAGGGACGTGCACTTCAGCAGGAAAGCAAGGCTAAGAAAACACAGTTAATGAGGAAGAAAAGCAACACAACTTCCATAAAACCCGAGTGCCGCCTGCACTTAACACAGAAAAAGTGTATCAGAAGAGAATGTGGCTGACTTCCAGAGGGGACACGTGCTCACTCTGATAGGAGAGGCTGCCTGGACCAGCCAGATAAGTTAAGACCATGCGTGGTTATCACAAGAATGACTTGTCACAGCCAGGTTGCTGTCCCGTCACATCCAATATTGATAGGACATTTCCTCTAATAATAATTTGGTGGATTAATTAAACTTGGAATTCCTGAGCACTCAAGGTTATGACCTGAATGCCGACTTCAGGAAATTGCACTTCTTTGTCTTAATTGGAAATGTGTATGGTTTTACCTAATAAAAATGTGTATGGTAACCTAGTATCACATGCAAGGTTACTCTCTACCAGAAAGCCAATAAATAAAGTTGACACAGTCGTATAGGAAATGGCTATCCTTACATTAATAAATGTGTAGGATGACTGTGAGCTTCTGTAGTATAACTGCCACCTCATTACTAAGATGGAATTCTTTTCTAATTCTAATTCTTTTCTACTAAAAAGTAGGAAGCCATGGGGTAGGTGTGCCATAGGGATCCTTGACTCCTCTATGCAAGCCAATATTAAAACGGTTTGAGTCTTGGCTAGTGTGGCTCTGTGGACTGAGTGCCGGCCTGTGAACCAAAGGATCTCCAGTTCGATTCCTAGTCAGGGCACACGCCTGGGTTGCTGGCCAGATCCCCCGCAATGGGGCCGTGCAAGAGGCAACCACACATTAATGTTTTTCTCCTTCTCTTTCTTCCTCCCTTCCTCTCTCTCTAAAAATAAATAAAATCTTTTTAAAAAATGGTTTTAAAGTCATTCATCTGGAACACTACCACCTCCTGGGACCCTTAGTGGGAAGTGAGACTCAAGATCCTGAAGCCAGGTGAGATTCTGGGGGGCTCTCCCTGGTCTTGGAGGGGCTGGTGCCTGGATTGGGAAGACCCCAATGGTACCCTCGGTGGCTGCTAAGACAAAGAGCCAGAGCTGAAAATTGAAAAGAAAAGAAAAGAAAAGAAAAGAAAAGAAAAGAAAAGAAAAGAAAAGAAAAGAAAAGAAAAGGCACCAGGAGAGGATGATGCTAACTGAGGGTATCAAAGGGGCCCTCTGAAAGGAGCACATTAACTTCTCTCCTCTCCAGTTGGGGCAGTGGCAGTAACAGAGTAACGAAGTCCTCACTACTCTGTTGTTAATGAAGCGACGAGGAGGACACAGGTAAAGTGACAGCACGCACACAGCAGTGAGCTGCCAGGCTCCTAAGAGGGACACTGTGTTGTTTCAAGAAATCGATTATCATTAGAACAGATATCCTAAATTAGGAGACAAATAACATAAAAGCTTACCATTTCCGTAATACAGATTATGAAAATAAATCAATATAATAAAAATTATATTGACTAACAGAGATGCAATGAAGAAGACTGAGGATAAACTGAAATAGAAATGTTTGAATGAATAGAAAAATGTTAAAATAAATAAATAAATAAATTTAAAAAAAGAAAAACGTTCAGCACGTGTAAAATGAGAAAAGTTTAAAAACTATACACTCACACATGTAACATGTCTGAAGGATAACACACCAATTTTTTAATGGTAGCATGACAATTTTTGTTTTCTTCTTTCTGATTAACTATATCTTCAATAACAAATCACAGTAAGAATAGGAACAAATGTTATTCTTCAGAATTTTAAGGGTGGCGGGGGTGGGGGAGGATGCTGGCGACCATCCCAGAACTAAACTGTCGCAGGGTCAATGTAGGTTGAGCGTTGACTTGAAGAGACGGTTGCCCCTTAAAAGTCAAAGACATTTTTAATATTTTATTACATTTATTAGAGTGACATTGGTTAAAAAGGTTATACAGGTTTCAAGCGTACCATTCTCTAATACATCACACATCACACGGTGTGCTCACCATCCAAAGTCAACTCTCCTTCCGTCACCACATATGGGACCCCCCTTGCCCTTCAGGACCTCCCTCCAGCCCCTTCCCACCGGAAACCACCATGCTGTTGTCTGTGCCTATGAGATTTTGTTTATCTTGCTTGTCATTTGTTGCTTTCTGTTTTATATCTCAGTATGAGTGAAATCATATGGCTCTTGACTTTTCGGTCTGATTTACTTTGCTTCACAGAATATTCTCAAGATTCATGTGTGTTGCTGCATATGGCAGTATTTCATCAAAGACATTTTTTATAAAGAAACTACACAGTGACGCATAAACGGAGCTCATTATTTAGCTAATTCCCCCACGGAATCTCTCTGTACTAAGTAGCACCTTAACGTGCGACTTGGCAATGTAACAGCTGCTTTACATTTCAAACATGTCTACACCACACTCAAATCACAAAACGTTACAGACTTACACCTGCCTGGCCTGACTCTGGGAGACCACCACCCTCTCCTCAGAGTCATTTTTTTCCCCCTCCAAGCACTCTTTCCAACTACAAGCTGCTTTCCGGGCAGCTTCCTGATTACGAAGGTAATGGCTACAACAGACAGCCCTCAGGTCTGGGTAAACCAGTTCCACCACTTCAACAGCCAATGTTCACGTGGCAAGGGCTCCACAGGAACGTGATCTCGTCCTCACCAGGTCCTGCTGCCTCACCTCAGGCTGATTCATCCCCCAGCCCTTCCCTCCAAAGCCTGGCCCTGGCCCCTCAGCTGGGACCATTGCAGCAGCTTCCCACCCAATCTCAGGGCCTTGACCGACTCCTCCCCTGTCACTCTTCACGCTGAGGACAGGTCATGTCACGTCTCTACTGCATGTCTCCGGAGCTCCTGCCTCCAAACCCCACTGGATGGGAGATCCGCCGCCCGACCTAACCTGGATTCCATCTTCTTGCTCCTTGCAGTATCCAGGACAGTCCTCCCCACAAACTGAGTTCCTGACACTCACATCATCGCTCATTCTGCAAACACACTTTTTAACAAGATGAAATATTTCAAGTGTGTAAAGTACAGATTTTAACACAACAGACCCTCATGTACCCAGACCCTCAACTTCACAAACATTAATATTTTGCCAATTTTATAGAGTCTGTTATGTGGGAAGATCTTTAGTAAAAGAAGGTCATGAAAATTGTATAATAAAAGTCAAATTGGAATACTCTGCTAACTGCTAATGGGATAGAAGACGGATCGCACATAAATAAATGCACAGATTTTTACTGGTCCTAAAAAAAAGTCTTTTGCAACAGTTCATATGTGTTTTAAGGAATAAAACACCACCGAGATGGATGTTTCCGAGCACCCTCCTGCCCGTCACACTTTCCCCAGAGGAACTTCAGTCCAGGCGTGTCTCTTCTTCCCGGGTTTGCTACTTTTACCACATACATGTAATTTAATTGTGTGTATTTCATAGGCAATTATGTATGTACAACACTATATATACACCAGATAGAGAGACGGACAGACAGTCCCATTCTGTGTGGTTCTGAAATAAACTCAAGGGCGTATACCACCTGCCACTTCCTTTTTCCCACTTTCAATTCCTTGAAAGATCTATCCATGTTGGTATGTGAAGACCTCATCTATTCATTTTAGTTACTACATAGCACTCCACTTTAAGACAGTGCAGTCATTTGCTTACTCAATCCCCTTAGATGGAGGACAAGACGACTTTCAGCGTGTCACTACTGCGAACAGAGCGGTAGTGAGCATCCTCATGAGCGTCTCCAGGGGCCGTGCAGAGACCTGCTCTTGAGCAGTGCTGCCTCCACAGGACACAGGGCTCACCCACCCCAGATACTGCTGTGCCCAGGGCTCCTGATGAGCAAGCGGGTCACCACGGTCGCTGGTTCCAGACCCAGACCACTGATGACTGAACCAGAAGGAGGCCATTGGTCCCAGATAGGGTGACAGGCATGGTACGGCCAAAGAAGACAAATAGGTATCCCACACTCCTCCCTCAGGGTCTTTAGAATTAGGGCACAGGCTGGCCAGTGAGCCAGGGAAGCTGAGCTGGAAAGCTTAGGGGACACGTGGGACTATGATGACCTGGCTGCAAAGCCTTAAGGAAGCAGTGGGTAGGACAAGGACACAGTGGGCATGCAAGGAGAAGCTGACCACACCTAGAGGGGACAACCACACAGGGTGAAGACAGATGGGGAGGGGAGGAGCCTCAGTTCTGGAGAGGCTCCTGGCTCCAGTCCGGCCCGAGGAGTAGCCCTGCTTTAACGTCCTTTAAAGGTAATCTGGCTGATTCATCAGAGAGGAATTCCTCCAAGGATCCTTTAAGGCCAGCTGTGCCACCAAACCTTCCACAACCCAACCAGTGGAAAGACTCATTCCTTCCGCTGGGCTCACAGCACATCCCTGCACCTCTCTTATAACACGTAGCTCTCGGACATTCAGTCCTAGGCTGTACCCGGTTAGCTGCCTCCACACTTGTCCTCTGCACAGGACTTTGTACACAATCAATCGGTGTTTCATAGCTGAACACAAGCTGTGAGCTCCCTAAAAGCAGGGCCCACCTCGCCCCCATCTCCATCGTATGTCCAGGGCTTTACAGAGTCGGGTACAGAGTAGGTCCTCATTAAATGTGTCCTGAACAAGTGACTGACATGGGGCTCCTGTGAGCGAGCGCATCTGCCTGAACTACTCTCCCAGGGCTCATCCCAAAGAGCGCATTTCAAAGTGGAGGTGACCAGGCCAAAGGATAATTTATCTCCCTAAAGATGCTAAGTGTCGGTTAAACTGCTGTATTTAATAGGGCCTGACTTTGATGGGCCATTTTGAACAAAAGCAATAACTGCTCCAGTAATGAGCCTACTTTAAATTGCTATGACTATTACCATACCAAGTCCAAAGGATTCCTTGAACCACCAGACGAAGGCTCCAATTAGGGATCTGCTACCTTTACAAACCCCAGGCGCCAGACTCACATCTTTGACCTCCCTAGAACCACTGAGGATATTTTCCAAAAGCATCCAGCATAACCCTCTCCCGAGGTTCATTCTAGCATTGGTTTTTTGTTTTGATGGGCCTGCCCAACAGGCTCTAAGTGATTTCACATATCAAGCCTGATAAAGAGAGAATATGTTACGGCTGAGGCCTCAGAGAACCAATCTGGTATTAAGTGTGTTTATTTTATTTCTTGGATGCATCCAATACTTACTAGCCCCTGGGAACGTTTGGAAGCATCAAAGAGGGAGGGAGGGAAAGGCCTTTATCTGCCAGGACAGATTGTAATCTCCAAGAGACAAGATGAACAAAAGGCACCCCACACTGAAACTGAGTGACAAAGGAATACACACAACCGAAAACCAGCTCTTCAGTTCCAAAGGGAGCGGAAAACACCTCCTCAGCCTCAGTAATTCTGGGCACAGAGGAAGGAGGAAGTGAGAGACAGAAGTAGGTCCACTCCTACACACCATGTAACTGCCTCCCTCCAGCAGACCTCCCTGGGTTCACCTGGGTGAGTCAACTCCTTGACCTGCAAATCGGAAAAGGCACCATAGGTCCAGGCCTGTGGCCACGGTGTCCTCCCTAAACAACACCTTCACCACGCCTCAGGTGATCGGTGAAGAGAACACAGTGGTAAAAACATGAGGTCCAGGGTCGGACAGCCCTGAACTCAGGTCCTGGCTCCGCTACCTTGTAGCTATGAATTCTGAGCAAGTTACACACCTGTTGGAGCCTCACCTTCCTAATCTGTCAAATGGGGGTAAGAAAAGTTGCCACATCATAAAAATAGCTATTATTTTGTGAGCACCTGTCAAGGGCCATTCTGTAAGCTAAGTGCTATGTGCGTATTGCTTATTTCAGCTGTCTGTGGTCCTGTGCAGTGAGGGCATTAGGATACTCATTTGATAGATGAGGAAACTGAGGCTTAGAAAGGAAGACACCACATTCCCAAGGTTACAAGGGGAGCAAAGGAAGGAGCCAGGCCTTGAGGCAGGCAGGTCTACCAATTCTCGGCATTTCCTCGCCTCTCTGCTAGGATGTTGGGAGAGGCTGAGTGAAACTTTAACCCCCAAATTATTAACTGTTTTTGTTTTATTTAGTATTATGTGTATCTGCTGCTTCCCCTTAGTGTGCTCCTTGCCCCTAGCCTTCTGGATCAGGCCAGGCAGGAAATCAGTTCTGATCAAGAATGAGACCTCCACCCCACACTGAATCCATGGATTCTCACTGTTGTCATGAAAGCCAGCCAAAGGCAGAATTCCCTCCCAGGTACACAGGGCCCTGGGACCCTCACAGCAGGTCAGCCCTGTGGCAGAACAGGCCACTCCTCCCTGTACCTCCGCTCACTCCTCCACCAGCTCAGACCCTCACTAAGCAGATTCTCCATCCCTGAAGTGGGCCCCTCCCATCAGCACTAAATTCATAATGGGAGAGGGAAAAGAGAACTTTGAGATCCACGTGACAGCCCTTTTTAACATGGGAAATGGTCCTGCCTGGTAGAAGCAAATATTTACGCAAATAATTAAGGACGTGGAGTGTTTGTTTGGTCCGGTGTTGAGTAAAACTTGGTAAATAAATAGCCCTGGCCATGAAACGGTCACTCACAGACTTGGGAGGGGGCAGCAGGTCTGAATCGGCCCCTAAGTCCTCAGCAGTGACCCCTGGGGGGAATGCACCGAGCACCCAGACTAACCCAGGACCTCTGAGGACCTCCAGTCACCACCCCCACCCCATCCTTTACCCCAGCAAAATTCTCCTTCCCTTGCTTCTCTGGCCCAGGCTATGTACTCAGGGCACAATTAATTGCTATGACTTTGGCTAACTGAAGAGCTGTAGGGGAACCCAGCTCCTCTTTTCTCCCTCATTTCCTCTATTTTCCTAATTTTCTATTATGCCCTACCTCAAATTTTACTTTCCATAGAAGGGCTAGAAGCCTGGTAGCTAGGAATTTCTACTGTTTCTACTCTGCAATGCTCAGAAAATAGCATCTTTGCCTGAAAATAAACAAATGGAGCTGGGGCCATGCCATGTGTCAGGCACCGAACACTGTGCTCAGCACAGAACCATGCAGCCAGCCCTTCTCTGTGTCCTGAGATTTCCTAACCGCTGCAGACCCCACGGTACAGGTGTTCACAAGAAGGCTATTCACTGCCAGCACCTTTTTTAACCCCCAGTTCCGCTCAGTCTTTCAAAAGAACACCCAACCTCTTGGCTGGCACAGTGGAATGGGCGTTGAGACGAACCAGTTTGTAGTCTCAGCTCAGTCACTAATAAACTGTGTAAACTTGAACCCACTTCTTACACTCTCAGGCTCGTTCCTTTCAATGGAGAGGACATTCTATAAAAACATGGGTATGAAATCAATTTTGTGGGTCACACCCACCAACTTTTTCTAGAAACGGAAGGAAACAAATTAAATAAATCAGAATGTACTGGACATGAAAAGAGTGGATTTTGATTCAGCTGTATGTAAATGTTCTAGTTTGCAATGTAAATGTCATTTTAACAGTCTTTTTGAGATACAATTCACAACCACACAAATGACCCACTTAAAGTTTACAACTCAATGACTTCCAGCATGTTCAGAGTTATGCAATCATCACCACAATCAATTTGAGAGCATTTCATCACCCCAGAAGGAAACCCCATACCCATCAGCAGTCGCTCTCTGTTCCCTCCTAAACCCCCGCCTCAGCCCCAGGCAACCACGAACCTACCTTCTGCCTTCATAAGCAGCACTGCGCAACAGTGTGGACTTTGGTGTCTGCTGACTCAGCATGTTTTCAAGATCCTGCCACACTGTGGCATTTATCAGCCCTTCATTCCTTTTTACAGGTGAGTAATATTCCATTGTGTGTATACAACACATTTATCACTCATCCACTGGTGGACACAGGGCTATTTCCACTTTGGGGCTAACAGTAACTCTGCTGTGAACCATTCATGAGCAAAGGCTTGTGTGGACATGCGGATGTGTTTCTATGGGTCACTGTCAGCAAGCCTGAAGCTGGGCTACAAGATTACTAAGGGGCTGTTACAGCGTTCTGTAATTTTTAAAAATCAGTTCACGGACTTTCGCTTTGGGAAAGGAAATAAATTATCATCAAATCAAACTTGCATTCCTATTGACAAGGCCACCAGGGAACCTGTGGCCAAAGTGCCTTACTACCATCTTGAAGAACCTGTCATTTCAGAGAATTTCAGCCGTTGGAATACACATGTCCACTGTCCAAACAGATCGAGACAAGGGGCACTTCCATGCTGATGGGAGCTGCGGCATGGCCAGCAGACGTCAGCCATGGGTACACTTCCTTCTTTAAGGCAGCTCCAAGGCAGACCCAACTCCAAAATGTAAATTCCTGAACTGTGAGGTTTCGGACACAAAGTGGCATTCACAAAATACCGTCAGAGGCTCCTATGAGCTCCTTCCACCACACACACACAAGCACGCACGCGCACATGCAACTCTGAACTCGCAGTACATATTTACGAACTGCTCCGTATGAAATCTGACTCCTACAACTGTGGCTATTAAAGGGCTGATGTCAGGAGACAGACAATGGTCCCGAGCAGCTCCCTCCGCCAGCAAACCTGCATTAATAATGCAGCTATTAACAGCTGTGAAACCAAAGAAGCTGGGGAGGGACAGCTCTACGGTCTGGGACGCTGGGAACATCTCTAGGGTCACCCCTTTTCTACTTCAAAATCACAGACCCTGTTGTCTTGAAGACCTTGTTGTCCTCAGAGACAGGAAAGGTGACAAATTTGTGAAGTCTAAGGAATAAATACCATCCCTGTAGGCCTTAAGTTTATGACCCTCACAAAGCCTGGAAAATATGATAAACATTATAGGTTTTTCCTGTTTCGCCTGCCTTGGCCACAGTTAATTTTGCCACGCTGGAGTGTAATACAGCATGTAATCTATGGAGGTGGGAGATTTAGAGCCGGAGTCACCTTGCAGTGACTAAGCTTCTGCAGTTTGGGGCCCCCGCAGGTAAAAGAAGCAGTAAGGACAGGCCTCACTCTGGAACCATTTGTGTGCATTTTCTGTTTTGCATCATTAAGCAAGACAAAAGTGCCTGAAGGAAACCATGACAGCGTGGGGCTAAGTCACTTAAAACCCAAATACCGAACGTCTTCTGTAATTGAGATGCATGGCAGCTCTTACACAGACCCTAGAAGAGCGTCATATTGCCAATAAAAGTTGTGTAGCACCAAAAACCAACAGGAAATGCTCTGGTTTTATTGACACCATAACCTCAAAGGTCTGAATGCACAGAAAAATTCAGTTAGAAAGTTTCATGTAGGTTTCCCCAAATACTCAGAAGAGTAATGGAAGCTCTTCTTTATTGAAGGCCTGGCATGTGGGCAGAATTCTGTCCCCTAAATAGATACGTTCAAGTTCTAAGCCCCAGTACCTGTGAACGTGACCTTATTTGGAAAGAAGGTCTTTGCAGAGGTGGTGAAGTTAAGAAGGTCATACTGGATCAGAGTGGACCCAAATCCGGTGATGGTATCCCTGTAAGACAGAACCCTGATGCAGACACAGGGAAGAAGGCCAAACAAAGATGGAGGCAGAGATGGGAGCGATGCACCTGCAAGCCAAGGATGCCAAGGACTGCCTGCAGCCATCAGAGGCTAGGAGAGAGGCATGGAGGAGACTCGCCCTTAGGGCCTCCAGCAGCAACCAACCCTTATGACATGTTGATTTGGACTTCTAGTCTCCAGATCCATGAAACAATAAATTCCTGTTGTTTTAAACCACCTAGTTGATGGTGATTTGTTACGGCAGCCCTAACAATTTAATACAGCTATCAATAAAATCCTTGCTAACAACCACCCTGAGAGCTAGGTATTCTACAGATGAGAAAAAAGGCTCGGAAAAACTAAGTATTTAGTTCAAGATCACACAAAGAGCCAGTAGAGGGACCAGGATTCAGGCTTAAGTTGCTAACTCTTAAATAAACCCCATGCCATAATTACTAGCTAACATGCACCAAATTTTGCCACGGTGTCCATAGAGTGGTTTTCCTATGAGAAGGTTTTTAAGAAAAAGATCCCTTAAAAATGCAACGGCTTTGGTATTTTCTTGCTAACAATACAGTAATTTGTCAGAGCTGGGCTTGACCCACTTCCACCATACGAGGCACAAGCACTCTCCAAGCAGACAACTCTATCGACAAGATTATTCTAAGAAGCACTGTCAATCACACCAAAAAATCAGAACAGATTTTAAATGCTTCGTTCATTCAACTCAACCAACACTTGCTGAGTGCTGAGAAAGGGGGAGGAAAAGGGCCTGGTATGAGAGAGGAGGAAGCACAGCCCCTGACTCTGAGCAGCTTGGGCCCTCACTTTCTTGTCAAGTACATGGGCCCAACACTAGTCGTGCCTGAGCTTTTACAGAGCCTCAATGAACTCATGGCCAACAGGAGTCCCCTGTGCTACCCACCTGACATCCCATCTCTACAGCCCCCAGTGCCCCCATTTCCCAGGCTAGGCAGGGCCACGTGACCAGTTCTGGCCAACGAGATGTGGGCAAAAGTGACACATATCACTTTCAGGGTGAAAAAAAGAAGAGCAGCATGTGACAACTCCTGCAAACTATGCCCTTGCTTTGCCCATGTTCCAGGCTGGGCGCAGGACCAGCCTGGAAGGCTTTTTGCGTGCTAAACCAATGAACTCTTGGTTAAATGTACTAGTTCCCTAGGGATGCCTAACAACCATGAACTGGGCAGCTTTCAACAACAGAAGTTCATTCTCTCACAATTCTGGAGGACAAAAGTCCAAAGTCAAAATATGCTAGGGGCTCCTTCTGGAGGCCCCAAGGGAGAATCCATTCCATGCCTCCCTCCCAGTTTCTGGTGGCTGCCAGCAATCACTGGGGTTCCTTGTCTTCAGGATGCATCACTCTACTCTGTGCCTCTGTCTTCACACAGCCTTCTCGATGGTTCTTCCTGTTCTTATGAGGACACCTGTCACTAGACTGCTTTAAGGGCCACCTGAAAAGTCCAGGATGATATCACTTCAAAGGCCTTCATTACATCTGCAAAGACCCTTTTTCTAAATAAGATCACATTCACAGGTTCTGGACAGACACATCTTTGGGGATGGATATTACCATTCAACTCACTACACCCCACTACAGGGGTCTAAGCATTAGCCAGGTAAGCTTAGGTTAGCGAGCCCTTCAGAGCACCTCACACCCACCTCTGGCCCCCAACCTTCAACCCGACCATAAAATCCAGGCAGGTCCATGCAGATTCCTACATGGACAAAGGGAGAGAGAGCTGTAACCAGCACTGTCTAACGGAAGTATCATCCAAACCACATACACATGTAATATAAATGTTTCTAGTAGCCACATTACCAAAAAAGTTAAAAGGCCCAGGTAAAGTTCATTTCACTAAAGTATTTCATTTAAGTCCATATGCCCAATATAGGACAGATATGGTCCAGGTCTTCAAAGAGTTGGCACAGGAGGCCCTGAATGTGGGACTAATTATTGCAACCCAGAGCAGCTGAGGAAATAAAACTGATGACAGAAGGACGACAGAGTTCCAACTCCCAAGCCACAGGGCCAAGTAAGAAGTGGCCTTTCTTTAGCTTTTGATGGAAGAACCAAGAGTAAAAATTGCAGCTCTTCTGACATGCAACCAAAGTGCGCCTCAAACATCCCCCACAAAACACCGCGTTCACAGCCTGGACGGAGCAGGGCTACCGCCGGCTCCTGCTCACAGCTCATGCCAGGGTGTGAGAGGCCCTATGTGCCCTCGGATTTCCAAGGTCTCTTGCCAGGGGGCTGTTTGTACCCTCGACAGCTTTGGCAAACTGCAAGTGTACTCTTAAAAAATATGAGGATATGAAAACAAACCTTTCAACAGGATATGCACCTGCCAACAAGGACCTCAGGTCTCCATGAAATATATTCTGTTCTTAACAATATTAAGAGTCTACCAGTGCTAGCCTAAGTCACCCCTTTTTTACATATGTTATCCCATTTAGTCTTCTCACCAATCCACTGAGGTAGTTACTGCCTCTTGAGATCAGAGAGGTTTAGTGACATGGCCAAAGGCACACACAGAGCTTGGGTTTGGTCCAAAGTCACTGTGCCTACAGAGTCCTCACGCTCACTGTAAAATCCTCTCTCCTGACTCTGCCTTCCAACTGCCTCCTGTATTTCCCCGAGATGTGACTGTGACCATGGAGAGCAGGAAACTCAGAAGAATCCAGTCCCAGTTCTAAGTAGCCCATGGACCCTGGAGAGAAAGATTATCTAGAATGTTTTCCTTCCTTTCTTTCTTTCTTTCTTTCTTTCTTTCTTTCTTTCTTTCTTTCTTTCTTTCTTTCTTTTTTTTAACATGTGAAATTTCCCAACCAATATGAAAACCAAAACCCAAATAATAATGCCCTGACTCCCCCAGGGGTCAGCAGTGGCCTGAGAAGTTGCCATGAGAAGCTTCCTAACTCCACATGGTTAGGGTAGGAAAGATTCCCAGGACCACTTCAAAAGGACCAACCAAATTTGTCCATTTGCCTAAATGCTGGGAAATTAGCACATCGAATGTTTTTGTTCTTGGCTGAAATCAAAACATTAGAGTGGTAACAATAACTGCTTCTTTCAAATGAAATCTCTTATAGTTATAAATGTCTTTTATTAATGTTTTAACAATACAAATTATTTAATTATTGTGGCTTGGTAACACGCTATTTCAAAACATCTGGCTTGTGGGGGAATATTCTAATAAGAGTCCTTGGCTGGATCGGACAGAAAAGCAGACTGACTAAGACTTATCAGCGCCTGTGCCATCCACATTCAGGAAACTGGAAAGTGCCTTCATAAAACTGGAAAGTACCCTCACGAAACTCAGCAGCAGAACGCAAGTTTATCATTAATAAAACACCATTTATCCCGAACTGTTTAACGAAGTTCACATTCACTCCTTAACCTTCACAATGGGGGAGCTAAGTGAATCAGAATTTCTACTGTGTATGTGTGTGTGTGTGGGGGGGGGGCGGGCAAGGGAGCGAGAAGGAGTAATGTCATTTCCAAAAGGACTGACTCAAACCAACTAATCACCCACTAGCAGATTCGTTCACTAATGACATCATGCCCATCCTGATAAAGTCAAGGGGGAAGGCAAGAGGAGGCACCAGAAAATCTTGGCAATTCTTCTCTGATTTGACTTTCTAGGGGTCACTTACTTCTCTATAAGAAGCCCCAATTTCCCCAGCAATGAAATGGGGGTAATATCTGCCACCAGGTAATGAACACATAGTGATAAATTACTTGAATTGCCTGCATAATCAGTATTATGCAAACTGAAGGTATCATTAGAGAGCTACTAAACACAGTTATAAATCTTTCAAAAATACTTCAATGGAAATTGAAGTCTCAATTAAAAGGCTCCATTTCTTAAAAACTTCCATCACCTTGTTACATTAAAAACAAGAACATTTAAATTCAGCTTAGATATTTCTAGAGAAGGGATACAGAGCCTTTCTTTCACAGTCCTGATAAAGCTCTACACTGATTTAAAAAAAAAAAAAAAGTTGTCTAATCAGAAAGGAAGAGGATGTTTTTGTAAAATAGTTGAGAACTAGACTGAAATCTAGAGACCAGGAGATCCCTCCCAGCCACTGGCTCAAGAACCTTGTCCCAGGCAGGACACCGACTGCCGCATTTCTTGTCACAGAGCTACAAGGTCTGGTGTATCATAAAAATTCTTTCAAGCATGGTACGCAGGAAAGAACTTGAAAGAATTAATTTGACTCAACCTGACTTTGCTTATCCCGATGCCTTCAAAGGAGGCAAAGGAACGGCAACGACCTAAAATGAAAGACTCACAGTTTCAATACTCGTGTAAAGCTCACCAACTTGAAAAGTTATCTGCACCCTCATGTTCATTGCAGCATTATTCACAATAGCCGAGACATGGGAGTATCTCAACTGATGAATGGATCAAGAAACTGTGAGATACACACACACACACACACACACACACACACACGCACAGGAATATTACTCAGCCTTTAAAAAAGAAGGAAATCCTTCCATTTGTGACAGTATGGATGGACCTTGAGGGCATTACGCTAAGTGAAATAAGTCAGACAGAGAAAGACAAATACCATATGATTTCACTTACATGTTTAGTCTAAAAACAAAACAAACAAACAAGACACAGGTACAGAGAACAGATGAGGCAGTGGGTTAAGGGTGAGTGAAACGGTAAAATAAGTCCCGGGGATGAAATGAACAGCGTGGTGACTGTAGTCACGTGACCCCTGACTGCTCTCCCCCAGCTGTGAACAGGAGTGGCGAGAGTGCAGTTCTGTGGAGATAAGAATATAAGAGTATGGCTACAAGGAGACAAGATGTATTAACATCTTCCATCCCGATTGGTCCGTCAGTGTTTCCAGTAAATATCCCTCCTAGGGGCTCTATCTTTGGGAAGAAACTTTTCCAGCCCCACTAACCCAAGTCCCAAGTCATCTCCACCAGCCTTCCTCTTCCCTGCTGATGCCGACCTCCTGTGTCTTTGGGAGAGCTGGATCCACAGAACTAACCCCTACAACTCTGCTTTTCTTAATTACTAAGGGATATAAAGACCCCCCTGGGTACACTTCCAAGTTCAAATGCTACCATGATACAACTCACTACCAACGAGTTTAAAGAAATACCTGGCAGGTTCATTGCCAACATCACCTCAAAAGAGGAAGCTTATCTTGCTTAGTGTCTTCCTCCTTCCTCCAGGCTGGAATTCCTGTGACTTGGTTGCTACTCAAGCAGTCATCTGGGGCCATGATGTAGTTGGCAGAACATACAAGTTCGCCCACTCCACACCAGTCCCTCTCCTCCTGCCTGATATCAAAAAGGCCCCCTCGGCAGCACCCGATTCTCCAGCCCTGCCAAGGGCTGCATCTTCTAAACGGCCATTCTCCTGAGCCTGGGCACTCGATTCCTTCCTTACTCAGTTGCTGTGAGAAGTCTCCACCACCATCGGCACGTTCGAACAACCCTAAAATTCTCTGTTTTCATCTTACATCCTTCCACTTTTTCAAAAACCCCTTAATGTTCCCTCCTCCTCCAGGCCAGCTCTTTGTCCCAGCCCACCTGGAGGCTCCACGCCACCTCCATCCATCAGGAACCAGAGCTCTATCCTCTCCCTGTAAATCCTACAAAGCTCAGTGCCAGAGATCACACCGTATCACGACCAGCCCACACACCGCTTACTATTGCTGGGGGGTTTTGTTAACTCTCTTTAACCTATCATCTTTGAATTACTGCTCAAATCCTCTATTCATCAATCCACACTGTCTTGGGGGAAAAGAAAGGAGGGTTTTCTTTAGTTTCATTTTGCAGTGGGTTTGTTTTTAGGGGTTTTTTTTTGGGGGGGGGGCACAAACTATAGGTTACAAAACTGACTTAAAGGAGTGTGGGAAAAATGAGTGGAGAGAACACAGCTGCCAGGATGCCCACCCTTCTTCCAGAGGCCTGCACCGCACGCTCTTGTTCTCAGGGACTGGGACTGACCCACGAGCATCTCCAACACCCCGCAGCTGATCCCGCTACTGTGTTCCACTAGGATAACATTTTCAAGATGCAATGACACACTTGATTTCATCCAGAGGCAGCGGTGCAGCCAGAAAGTCATGTTCATCAATATGAGCATAATCTCTAATAAAGCACAAAAGTCCAGGGCCAAATGCATGCAAGTGAGACTGCAAACTTGCATCACACCCAAGTGGCTGCCAGGTTATCTCTGCCTTCACGTACCTCTGGGGACACAAAGCATGGACAGGAAGGCAGCAGACAGCCTTTGCATCAAGTTCAGCCGTGGAATGAAAGCAGCTGCCAAAGGGTCTCAGACAAATGGGGCCCACAACTGGCCAAGGTTAGGCTCCAACATCACGGAATCAGGAAAGATGAGGGCCTCCCCATGGCACCTCCTCCCGTCTTTGAGCAAGCTTCTCTTCCTGTCCTCACCCCTGACAGAAATGGGTTCAAATACACATGGAAATTTAAAGTATAATCAAGGTAAGGTGACAGACACATGCTTAAGAAGGGCCTGATAGTCTCCCCGTCCCTGTGTCATGCTGTTGTCTAATCACCTCCCCTTGAATGTGGACAGGACCTGTGACCAGCTGCTAGTCAACAGAACACGGCAAAGGTGATGGGATCCATGCAACTGTGTTACAGAAGACCGTGGGGCCCCTTTCTCTTGCTGACTTGATGAAGCAAAAGACCATGTTGGGGCCCACAGGACAAGAAACTAAGACTGGCCTCCAGCCAACAGCCAACGAGAAAATGAGGCCTCAATCCAGCTGCCTGCAAGGAAGCGAGTGCTGCTACAACCACATGGGGCTGGAAGCGGATCCTTCCCCGATCCAGCCTCAGCTGAGACTGCAGCTCCAGCTGACACCTGATGGGAGCCTCGCAGAGAACCCGACGAAGAGGCAGTGGTGTGGCCTGAAAGGAATATTCATCAATGTGAGTAGAATCTCCAACGTGCTTTCTGAGCCCAGACTCCTGACTCCACAGAAACTGTGAAATAATTTATGTGTGCTGTTTTAGGACTCTAAGTTGGTGATAATACTGTGACACAGCAATTAAAACCTAATGCAGGTCAAGTCAGTGGTCAGGAAAGGATTATTCAATAAATGATTAGAACAAATTAAGTGGCCACCTGGAAAAAAAATTAAGTTGGATTCCTGACTCATATGACACGAAATAAATTCCAGATGGAGGAAAAATTTAAATGTGACAAATAAATCAAAAGGCAAAAACGCAAGTTTTTTAATATGTAATTTGGAGCGAGGAAGGCCTACGTGGGACATGAAAACCTGTGATTTTTTTCATCTAGAAAGAAAGGATTAACAAATCTAACCAAAGTGAGAATCTGCAACTTGTATCACAAAGGGCTAATTTCTTTAATATATAATTATTCTGAGATATCAGGGTTAAAGTTTCAACATTTGAATTTGAAGGGACACAAGTCAGCCCATAACAGTGTCCAACAGGCCGCGGAACTCCCAATAAAAACCTTCACTGATGTCCCAACGCCCTTAAAATATGTCTTTCCCTGACTGCACATAACCCCTGACTGCTTCTCTCCTCAAGCTGAGAGCAGGAGTGGGGGAGTGGCAGTTCAAACAGAGATACGTACACAGCGGGAGAGAGGTAGAAATGGCACCCTTTTCTTATTTCCCTTCCTTTTTCCGACTTTACACAGGCTTTGGGCAAGCTGTCTAACCTCTGTAGAAGGAGACCTGGTCCCTGATGACCTATGAGCCTCCTTGAACACAGCTGTCACATCACAGGTGCCATGACACCTCCACCCAGGACTTAGACCCCTGTTCAGAAAATACCTGTGTCGCCTCAGAGTCACACACAGGGAAACTCTGGGCTAGAAGCAGGATTTAAGGCAGATCTACCATCCCTTTGGATGCATAACATCCCTCCGAGATCAAACTGCTCATTCAGGTGTCCCGGGTTACCCGCACCCGAGAGTCACCACCTAGAAAGCACAGCCTTGGCCGCACCCTCCTGCACTCCCCTCATTTGTCTGTCTCCACGCAAAAGCTGAATGACCTGAGGCAGGAGGCTTAACATTGCTGAGCCCTGGTTTGCGCATCAGCAAAATGGGGCAACTAAAATCCTCCCAGGTAGCCCCTTACTGTATTGTTTCCTAGGGCTACTCAACAAATTCAATAAACTGGGTGGTTTGAAACAACAGAAATCTGTTCTCTCACAGTTCTGGAGACTGGACGTTGGAAGTCAAGGCTCTGGGGAATACTGCTTCCTTGCCTCTTCTAGCTTCTGGCAGTTGCTGCCAATCCTTGGAGCTCCTGGGATGGTGCCTACACCACTCCAGTCTCTGCCTGTCTTCACGTGGCCATCTTCTTCTGCATGTGTCTGTGTGTCCTCTCCTCCTAAGGACATCAGCCATTGGAGTCTGGGCCCACTCTAATCCAGGATGACTTCATTTTAACCCAAGACATTTGCAAAGACCCCATTCCCAAATAAGGTCATGTTCACAAGTACTGGTACCAGGACCTGAACATGTCTTTTGTGGGGACACAATTCAACCCCCCTAGAAGATCGTGAGAGGATCAAAGCGATCATGGGGCACAGCACTAAGAACTCTGTCAGGGGTGCTCAGAGTAAGCACCCAACAGGTGGGAGATCTCATCACTGTGAGCCACACAAGGGAGCACCGCTCTCCCATGTAGCAGGTTCCTTCCCAGATCAGGCCTGGCTTCTTCACTCCTCATGAAAACGAAAACCCCAAGGAAGAAACCAGGAGTTAACAAGCTGGCATCCTAAGGGTTGCTGTGTTGTTAAAACTTTCAAAACAAACAAACCAGGGCTACATACCGAGTCACTGTGGTAAATATTTTATCAGCGGCTCTCTCTGAGGGACCCTGCAAGTACGCGTGGGCCTCACCCGCCTCCTCCTAGGAGGAGCTGGTCTGCCAAGAAGGGGCCTCACAGGCTACTCTGAAAGCCGGAAAGGGTTTACTCAAGGTGTGCACCTCTGCTTCCAGCACCTGGCTGCCTTCCAGCTGAGCAACACTTCCAGAAACAAAGCCCTGGGAGCCCCACATGCTGTACAGAGAGAAAAGCCAGGAGCTGAGGCTGGGTCCCAGGCAGCTGGCTCACTGGGCCTTCTGGGGAGAGCCAAGTGGCAATGAATAAATCATGGGCCAAGCTTTTCCCCACTGCCCCCTCCGTAGAAACCAAAAATCACAACGATCAGAGCTGCAGCCCACAACTTGATATTGACTTTGACTGGGCTCATTAAGTCATAAGCTCCTACAGGGTGGATTTTCTCCATGGATAATGCTTGAAAATGAGGAAGTAAGTGGCCTGGGAGAACCTGGGACCCATTAACCAAGTAGCCAGACAGAGCTTCCCATTACAAGAGAAAAATGGCTGAAAATCTGAAAACTGTCCTTGGGCAGCTGTTCAAAGATTCCATTATGAGTATTCTGAGCAGCCCTCTGGGGGCAGTTGTGCCAATGAGAGGAAGAAGCCTCCACAGATGTGTGATGAGAAGTGCCTGGACTGAGAATGCAGGGGCCAGGGTTCGAATCCTGACTGCTCTGGAATAGGGAGGCCTCCCTCCCTCTTCCTGTGTTACTGATTATTTCCTCAGGGGGAGAAACAAGAGCCCCAGCCACCACCTTCATGTAAGGTACATGGACTCCACACCCCAGACCCATGTATAAAACCGTGAAGCTGAGCCAGCAATTGGTGCATGCAGGGGAAAAGGTTCTCAGTAAGAAGGAAATCTGCATATCAATACAGCCTCCTCTGCCAGCTGCCAAACGCCTAGGCTGTGCTCTCGGAATATAACCAGCAGCAACAGTCACCAGTCACAAGACAACTCACTGCACAGTCCCACAGGGAAACCCACGCGTGCCTCAACACGTCCCTGCTGTTACTCAAAACAGAATGAGTTGTCAAAAGGTTCCAAAGTAGCATGCCGATGCCATCCTAGAGTCAGGGACCCATGAGGAGAAATTAAAGAATGTGTCAGCCTCCATCTGAACCCAACTCTGCCACTCAGTTGTGAGGTGACTTTGATACGTCAAACACCTGCAGCTTCGGTATCCCCGTCTACAAAATGTGAGTAACCGTGCCTCTGCCCCTAAAGACTTTTCATGAGGGCTGAGAGATCCCTCAGAACGCACTGCTGGCAGCTGAGACATAAATGGTAGGTCTGCCCCCCTGTCTCTCTGCTCTCGCTCCTCTCCCTGGCACCTCCCATCCACCAGCGCCTATGTTCACAAGAGCCCTCCCCAGGATGTAGTGGGGACTCCCGGCCCTGGAAAACCCTTCCCCCAAATCCTAAATACCCATATACATGAACACCAGGTACCTTCATCCTCATACTGCCCCGAGACTCTGCCCTAAGCCCCCCTTCTCACACCTGGGGCCAGGCCAGCCTCTACCCAGCGGTTCCCAGACCTGCATTGCAAGAACACCGCGGTCCCCTGCAAAGCGTCTGCTGGTCAGCAGCAAAATGAGAATCTGAAGAGATTCTGCTAAGAACTCTTCTTAGAACTAAACTTACTTGATTTAAAAAGCCATCCTTTGTTCCAAGGATGAGCCACTTCCACATTTTTATATTAAAACATGATTTCTTTTAGAAAATGGTGGTGATATAATCAACAGTGATTTTTTTTCACTGTTCTCATTTGATCAAAAAGCAAAGTAGGTGACTCATATCAGGAGCCCAACCTTTTTTGGGTTCATGTATTTTTCATGATTTTATGGGTCCATAAAACCCTCATTGGGGAATCACTGGCTATGTGAATAAGCAGTACTGCCTGCCTCCACTTGCTCCCCAGTTCAACTTCTTACCTCTAACCTACAAACCCAGCCTCTGCTCTACCATTCAAGGGAAACTGCTTGCAGAAAGGTCTCCAAATCCAGGCCCCTCCCTCCAGCCCGCATGGGACCGCCCAGGACAGGCCCCGGTTACCCGCAGACAAGAGAGGGCTTCCAAAGGGCCAACCCAGCCTCTCTAAGCAGCTTTGATCGAGGCAAAGGCTTCCCAATGCCAACCACCTAAGGCCAAGTTCTCACTGGCATTCGTGGTCCTCATCACCACCCCACCCACCAAAGCATGGGCCATGGAGCCAGAGGGCCCAAAGACCACCACCTAGCTCTTACCCATGTCCCATCAAGTAGCCTCCTACTGGCTGAAGTGATGGTGACGGTGCCTATTTCACAGGAGTCTTGAGAGGATTCCACACAACTCTGTGGGTGAAGCACTTCCCACCGTTTCTGGGGCATAGGGAGGGCCAACAACTGGAAACTCTGTAGACGGTGCCCTCTTTCTAGCTTTACCCCCACTGCTCCTTCAACCTCCAGCACAACTGTAGCCTTCCCCAAGCGCATGCATCCTCTCCCACCTCCGGGACTCTGCCATGCCAGCATGGAATTCCAGCCCAACTCCACCCTCTCCTCCAAGCTCACAGGGCCCTCCCTCCTTCACGCCCTTGCTGACCCACCGTGGCCTGACAGAGTATGGTCTTCCTCTGATTTCGGGCAGCATTTGGTCTGCGCCGCTCTGCAACGCTGCTGTCCACATTACCACACAATGCCTGACTCAGACCCATCTGCACGGTCCCCCTCTCCTGCTAAATGTTTAATTACTTCAAGTCAAGGGGAAACTGTACATCCAACAGTGCCTGCCACAGTGCCTTGTAAGTAAGTGAACGATAAATAATGGTTCTAAAGAGCCAGTCGCATCATCCTCCACAGATTACTCTAAAATAGATGACAAGCAGATACAGTATAAAGACCTCCTATGTACAATGTTGAATGTCTTCCTAGGACCACAGCTAGCAAAGTTTACACGTGTGCACATACATATACACGTATACGCAGGGCTGTGTACACGTATATAGATAAACACAAGCACACAAATATGCTCATTCCCAAATCTCAGGCCACGCAAGTGGACAGTACTTAAAATTCGAATCCTATGGGATTTAAATCCATTGTTCTTAGGGTCTGGCACTTCCTCGCCCTCAGTTCCGATAGACTGGGCTTTGTTCCCTGTTAACATCGACAGCTTTGTGCTTCGCACTTCTCTTTTGTTTTGATGATGCTTCCTTTTGGTTTAGTCTTTTTATCACATTATTTCCCCATCCCCCACTCAAATTACCCTTTCCAGGTGGCATTGTTATTTATTTTACAAAGCCAGCCTTTTACCCTCCGCTTTGTTCTCCATCCCTCTTCTCTCTAAATCCACTAAATGGCCTTTTTAGGGCACCCTATGTACAAAAATAACTCAAGTCCAGAGAGATTTCAAGTTCTTTCCATTCTGCTCTCATTCTCCATCACTCAAATAAATGAATTATTTAAACAGAAAAGGGAACAAACATAGTTAGCATGTCTGCCTCTAAAGGTACTTAAAGGGCACTTCTACCTCAGTATCTTTGAGGTTCTTTCATTCTTCCTAGGAGCTAATTTAAAAGGAGATGCTCCAGAGAACCCTGGACACTTAGGAACCTCCCAAAAGCAAGCTGTTTCACTCCCTTGAAGCCAGAGCAGAAACCACTCATGGAAAATTATCAGTCACTTAGTCTGCATGACGGCCCTACAAGGTGTGTATGCCCACTTCCATACGAAAGTTAGGATGGAAAAGAACTACTCTCTAGAGCAGTGATTTTCAAACAGTGTGCCACAAGAATTTTTAAGACATGTAATACCTGACTATTTAGTCAGGGGCACTGACCTCCTTTCCCTTAGATTGCCAAACAAAGAAAAATGATGACAGCCAACAGAACAATAGTCATTTGTAGTGAATGAATCAAAATTACACCTATTTTTTGTCAGGTTGGCAAAAATATAATACACTTTGAAGTGCCACAAAATTTTAGTAATTAGTGTATGTGTGCCATGAAATTTTTTGAAAGGCTGAAAATTGCTGCTCTAGAGGCAAAACAGACTGAGATGAGCCATCTGACTTGCAGCAGAACTGCAATATAGCCGGAATTCTCAGGACCCTGTGTCCAAACACTGACTTAGCACTGACCCTTCAGTGTGTCCTAGGTCATGAAGGAGCAATGCACACTCTGGAATTTAGAGACAAGCTCAAGTGCAACCTCCAAATACTTGGGTATTTCAGAGCTGCAAAGAGGGGGAGCTATAAGAAAGACCAAAAACAGGGGAAAAAGCCTCTCAGGAAGAGGGAAAATGGGAAGAATAAATTTCTTAAAATCACTGAAAATGAGTCAGAAGAGGTACCCTGACTTCCAAGTTCATGCTTGGTGACTAGAAACTTCAAGGACTGAAAAAGTCCAGGTGGACCAACAACTCTCATCTCTCTTTAAAGAGCACAAGTGGGATCATAGTCGTCCCTCGTTAAAAATAAGAGATCGATCTTAGAACAAAACTCAAAAGTCTGACCACAGCCTGCAGTCCTGCACACACCGAGGCACAAACCACGGGCGGGAACGCAGGTACTCTTCCAACGTGCACGGCGCGCTCACCTCAGCGCCAGCGCTGGGCTGGGCACCGGCGCTTCTGACATAAACGACACTCCCAGTCCTCAAACCCCGTGTCAGAGCGTGGATTGGTAAGCATGCCGTGACTGGTGACAAAGTGCCAGGCGCTGGGCCAAGTTCCTTGCACGCATGACCTCGCCCACTCCCCCCAAGAATGTGATGAGGTTGGCATTATCCTTACCTGGCTTTGACAGCTAAAGAACTCACTGAGTCACAGAGAAGCTCTGCAAGTGGCCTAAGGTCACGCAGTCGGAACGTACGTAAGCCAGACCACTCGACTCTAGAGCCGCCTTCTGAGCCACCACTCCCCACGCCTCCATCAGAAGTAGGGTCCAGGAAGTGGCGCCCCACTGCTCTGCTGGTTTTCTCATACGGACGCCCTTAGTTCCATGGTCCCAGCAGCCCTCTGAGTAAAAGAGCCCCCAGGACAGAGGAACACAGAGCTACCTTGTAGATGCGGAGCCCTAGGAGCACCCAGAATCCACGTGAAAAGCAAATACTCTACTCTTCAGCGGAAGTCGACCTCACCCCCTGGCTCTAAGGCGGGAAGTGAAGGACCTGGAAATTCTTGCCACATCAGCACCTGCGCCAATGTCCTCAGGGTTCTCCATCTATATTCAACTGGGGAACATGGCGGGGGATGGGGGGGAGGGGGGTGGGGAGCGAGAGGAGGGGAGGCCTGGCCACACCTACCACATTCCCCTCCCTGATAATCAGGGGAAAGGACAGCAAAACCACAGCAAGTGGCCATTTTGTGCCCTTTGGGAAACTAAGAGCTCTTAATTGCAAATATCACAAGAAATGTGGGGAAACAGGCACTCTAATAAACCACTAATGGGACCATCCATGGGTAGGACCATTTCAGAAGGTAAATTGGCAATATCTAGTCAGGTTGAAAATGTGCAAATCCTTTGATCTGTAATTTTTCAAGAATATTACAAAGCCCTGTTCTTGTGCACAAAGATTTCCACTGTGGTATGCCTAGTCATGGAAATAACCTAACCGTCTTGTTAAGAGATGAATGAACAAACTGTATATTCATACAGTCGAATACCCTACAACAGTTATAAAAAGATACATCTGTATGCACCAACATGGAGGGCCTCAAAATTATAAGAATAAATGAAAAAACTTAAGTTGCAGGCACTGGTTGGGTAGCTCAGTTGGGCAGAGCATCATCCTGATGTTACAGAACAGACCGGGATGGGGGGGAGGTAAATGATACACTATTGCCGAATGGACCCACCCTTGTGCTCCAGGGATCCCCCACCCCGTACTAGGTTTGCCTTGCCTGCCACCAGGGAAAGATGTCTCTCAGTGCCAGAGATTGGTGAAAGGAAAGGGATTATTTATTTAAAGAGTTATATAAACTTAAGAGTAATACCTTAATGTCTTCATTGAGATCCCAAAGCCCTTTAGAACACCCTCAAACGCACTGTCCTTCCTTCCCCCTCTGCCCAGCCTGGCATACCATAACTCAGAAAAAGAAATAGAAGTCCGTGGTTCTTCTCTGCCCAAGCCATGTGGTTGCAAAAAGACTCCGCATGGCTGCCATGCCTGGGTGTAAATCCCAGCGCCAATCTTCCTCTGCTGCACCATTTCCAACTCCTCCCACAACTAGCCACAGCTGCCAGCATTCCTGTATTTTTCCTGCTTTACTGGCTGCCATAGTAAGTCCGGGCAGGCATGACCCTGTGGTGTGGAGCCAATCATTTCCAAGCTCTTACGTAGCCTCTGTGACCAGGGGGAGTTGCCTCCCAGTTACATCCTGGGTGGAAGTCATTCCCATCTCCCTGGCTCATAGCATGGCCACAGCTATTTAACGTATGTATGACACCAGTTAGAGGTTATAGGTATGTTAAACGACCGTTCTAGAGGTTATCTGCAAAATTGTTGCTATTCAAAACAACTCTCACTGGCCCTGTTCCATGTGTCCCATCCCCCAGCTCAGACTTGTGGGGGTGAGGACATCCTACATATATATTTTTTTCTAATATTTTCTGGACACTGAGTTCTGAACCCCATTACAAACCCCTATTTGCCCCCCCCCCCACCATGGCTGCTCCCTGTTACATTGATACACCAAGGTTTTAGGTTTGATCCCTTGTCAGGGCACATACAAGAATCAACCGATGAGTGCATAAATAAGTAAAACAACAAATCAATATTTTTCTTTTTCTATGTTTCTTTCTTTCTCTCCTTCTCTCTCTCTCCCCTCATTCTTCTCTCTATAATCAATTAATTTTTAAAAAATTTTTCATGAAAATGTAAGTTGCAAAAGTATACACAGTATGATAGCATTCTATACACATTAAAGTACAATATATTGGATACAGATGCACACAAATGAGATAAAAAACTCAAACATGGACAGAAAGGTTATACACCAGCTCGGGAAGAGTGGGAACCTCTGGGCAGAAGAGAAAAATTAACAAAATGAGGGAAAGTTTTTCAGAGCATCTGTAACAATTTTTCTTGAAAATATCTAAACTAAAATGTAAAAGTTAAAAATACGATACATTCATATGATAGTTACACTAGTATTTGGTATATTACTCTTGATTCTTTTATGATGTTTGATAAATTCCAGAATTTCAGGTAATTAAAACGTACGTACGTACGTAAAACACCCAAATTACTCCTTTAGTCATCTAATTACCACTTAGATAGGGAATGAGCATGAATAAATTAGAATACCACGCCTTAAGTCCAACACGAACAAATTCAAGGGAGAGGTAGCCACTAAGAAGGGATATTATAGAATACTATTCGGCCGCAAAAAGGAAGGAAAACCTGACATTGGTGACAACATGGATGGACCCTGATGGCATTATGTTATGTGAAATAAGTCAGACAGAGAAGGACAATCACCATTTGAACTCACTCCTATGTGTAATCTAAAAACCCAAACTCTTAGAGGCAAAGAACCGACTGGTGGTTGCCAGTAGGGGCAGGGCAGAGAAATGGGTGATGGTGTCAGATGGTACAAATTTTCAGTTATAAGATAAGTAAGTCTTAGGATGTAATGCACACAACATGTTGACTACAGTTAACAATACTGTATTGTACATTGGAAGTTGCTAAGAGAGTAGATCTGAAAAGTTCTCATCACAAGAAAAAAACCTTGTAACTATGTGAGGTGACTGATGGATGTTAACTGAACTTACTGTGATGATCATTTTGCAATCCACACATACATCAAGTAAAAAAAAAAAAAGAAGAGGTGAGACTGATTTTGTGGTTGGCAGTTACCTATGGGAAGCCAGTTTTCTGGACACTCTAGCAGGGTGGTAAAGGGTGAATAGGAAGCTTTTTTGGAGAAACTGTACAAACACAGGCATAGGCTAAATCAATAGCAAGACTAGACAGTAAACAAGGGCACACACTCTATACGTAAAGGCTACATTGAGCTGTGGGGAAAGGAATGAGCTGGGAGACGCCTTCCCTTCTCAGTCGAGCGGACCAGAACCAGGTGCTACAAATCCAACAAGAGCGAGCACTTGGGCGGCAATAACGTCTTCCAAGAGGTCAGGGCACAGGCTGTGTCAGTTGACTCCACCGGCAAGGCAGGGAGAACATTTCCACGGAGGCCTGGGTGCCCTGAGGCCTCACGCCGCAGGGACGGGCAGAGATGGAAGGCCCCACCACAGCAGAGCCCTCTTACAGTGTCCACTACAGCCTGCAAACTGGACGAAAGCAGAGCAGGCATGTCCAAGGGGATCAGAGTTTCACTCGTTACTGTTTTCTGCCCCCGGAGGTAACGCTATCCCCACCAATCTGAATGGGGGCTTCGTCTCCCCCAACCCTTACAAACAACTGCTGTCAGATGTGGGTGGGGAGTTAATTTATGGAAAGAGGTGGACTGAAGTGTTTGGCAGACGAGAAGGCAATGGGCTTTGGGACAAAAAGCAATAGTAACACCAGTGTGGTCTGGCACCCAGGGGTCCTGAGAGAACCCAGGGGAGAGTCAACAACTGACTTGTACCAAATCTCTAGCTTTTTGAGTGAGGGGCCATCAGGGCTAGAGTTGACTGAATTTAGAAAAATGAAGAAATGCCATGTTGTGCCCCAGGGCGCAAGGGTCAATCTCTCTCTCCCCCCACTCCCCCTCCCGCCGTGTGTGTCTCTCACACACACACACACACACACACACACACACACACACACACACACCTGAATCATTCTGTTTCATAAGGACTTTCCTTCCATGTAAGAGTCACTCTTCCAGAGCAGTACTAGCAGTACTACCCAGAAAGACTTTCTGCGATGATGAAAATGTCATATACATCTGAGCTGGGCAATACGGCAGCCACTACCCACAGGGGTCTACTGAGCATTTGAAACATGCCTGGTGTGAATGAAGAATTGACTTTTTGATTTTAGTTCATCTTAACTAATTTAAGTAGCCACATGTGGCTAATGGGTATCTTATTGGAGAGCACAGATCTATGGCATCTTTCTTACTATCTATATAGTGTTTTAGCAGATTGGTGTGACAAGTCACCCTTTCTAGTGACTATTTTGTTAGCGGTCCTACACATCCTCCTGGCTGAATGTCTGCACACATCCCAAGCTACTTAATTAGAATAAAGTCCTAGAAGAGGAATTTTTGAGTTACCGAGTAGTTATGTTTCTCAGCTTCTCCTGCATATTAAGACCACCCACGGACAGTAACGTAGATGTGAACACAATTTTGCCTGTTACTAGCTGTTTTCACATACACAGTTCTCATTGGATCCTCACAACTACCAGGTAAAATCGGGCAGGAGACGTAACACCATCCCCTACGTACAGGGAGAAAAGCAAGCTGCGAGAGGCCTGCCAGACTCGGTTGTGATGGACGGTTTTTACAGCCAACATTGGAGAATACACCTGGCCATCCTGTGATGTTAAACCATTTGTTCTCCCAGATTACTTTAACAAAGAAAAATGTTCATGCTGTATTCACAAGCGAAGAGGGTAGGGTATAAAATTATATTCCGAGTATGACCAAACCACATAAAATCAAAGAAAATAAGCCAACGTGTTAACAGTCTTTGGGTTGCAAGACTGTAACTTATGTTTTTCTAATTATCTGCCCAAATTTTATAGCAAACCTAAATAATTATTAAAATAAATAACTAACATTTTGTAAGTAATTAAAGGCTAAGTGGTTTATATACACTATATCTCATGTAAAATATTCATACATGCTAAGGACCATCATTACTCCTATTTACAGATGAAGAAGACATAGCGCATTGAAAAAACTTTAAAAAACCAGGCCAAGATCAAGGCAGTGAGAGGCATTTGAACTCACGCTGACTCACTGGAAAGGCTCTCAGACTGTAACATGTACACAGATTACCTGAAGATCTTGTTATAATGCAGTTTCCGATTCACATGGTACTGATGCTGTTGGCCTGGAGACCACACTTTGAATACGGACTACACAATCTCTATACTGTAATCTTCAAGGAGAAAACATATCTCTTTTTTCTTTTTTAGATAGAGGGAAAAAGAGGGAGAAAGAGAGGGAGAGAAACATCAATGTGTGGTTGCCTCTGGTGTGCCCCCAACTGGAGACCTGACCCACAACCCAGGCATGTGCCCTGACTGGGAATGGAACCGGCAACCTTTCAGTTTGCAGGCTGGTGCTCAATTCACTGAGCCATGCCAGCCAGGGCAAAAACATGTCTCTTCTAAGAATTTAAATATAGCAATGCGTGCGTGTGCGCGTGCGTGCAAAAATATACTTTTCTTCTCCATAACCTCTGCAACCCTTCTTTCCTATCCACACAGCAGACCTAAACTGCTCCTGCCAATTCCCACCACCGACAATCCCCTGGCCACACACTGGTGTCACACTCACTAAGCCCAACTCCGAGCTTAATCAACCTTCTCATCGCATTAGCAGGGAGCATGTTATCCTCAAAGCTTCCAAGAGCGAGCATTTCCACACACCCAGAGAGCAGGTCCAAGGAGGAGGGGCCCCCGGGGCTGTCCCAAGGAACCAGTCAGTGCCACCCGCCACTCCCAACTGCAGTCACTTATCACCAAGCCACAGGTACGGTTCAGATCTGGCGTTTCCCTATTCCCACCAACTTTTCCTTTGAAACGTTAAAATTATGTATTCTCTAAACAGTTTAACCTTCTAACATCCAGCAAGCCCTAGCTAATTTTATACTTAAAGAAACTTCAACACCCTTTAATTATGTTCCTAATTCTTCATGTCTTTTTATGTGGGATTATCGGATACTCATTGGTTAACGAACCTTTTGCCACCTGCAGTAATCCTGTTTACCTACCTTAATGCTTAAGGCCATGAAATTACTTATCTGATGCCTTGAAAGTAGCTCTTCAGAATGGATTTTATTGCCCTACCTCTTCCTTTTATTTATATCTCTTGGTTTTTACTGCTCTTCCTAGAGTGAATAGATGGGTGACTTTTTTGTCGGTAAGAGTGACAGTTCCACATGTAGGCAGTCTGTGTGTGGTGTCGTTAAGATCACCTTCCGCTTCCCTCTAAGATTGTAGTTATTAACGCACTTCCTTCCTTTAATCATTTGTGTGACTTCAGCAGAAAATTTTTATTTCTTTTCAAATTAGACCAAAAGATAATCTTAAGCTTCCTCTACTTAATGTTTCTGACACCCATACTTCATAAAACAGAACTGTTTTCACTTTTCCCTCTTGGTAACTTCTCCTACTCATTAAGTAAACTATGTAAACTCCCTTCAAATGGAATTAAGATGCATAGCAGTTTCCATTAACCTGTCAGAAACCTTTTATATATGCCACATGCTAGTCTTAAGGTATCATCTGACTTTAAATTGCTATAATCCATTTCCCTCTCAAAGGCCTCTTTCTCTTTGCCTCTTAAAGCCAAAGGTATCTCTGGTCTTGGGAGATGAATGAGACTATTCTAAAACCTAGAGGAAATATAATGTGTCACCAAGGGGCAAAGGTCACTTGGCCAGGTAAATTTCAGTTCTTCCCTCAAGTCCTTTTCTCCTTCGGTCATAGGCACACATCTCCAGTGATCAGCTCCATTCCTTCTGGTAACTGACAGGAAACCTTGCTGGGTGACCGACACTATGCCAAGCACTGACTCAGGTGCTGGAATAAAACAGCAAATAAGATAGATATCAAAGGAGATGACAGATCCCATCCTGCCTCACGGAACTTAAATTACAAGAAAGCAAGAGTTCTTTCTTCTATTGAGGATTGCTGCCAAGAAACATATTATGGGTACTTTCAAAAGTACCCATATTGCCCCCTCAATGCTGGATAGAGTTCTTGCCCCTGAAGATATATTCCAATTTCTGAGCATCTCCATTTCCTTTGGCATGTTTATGATTCAAAAACTGAACATCCTTATTCCTGTATTTTGCCATCTATTATATGCTCCTGTGCATAACGCATACCCACATTCTTGTCACAAACTTTCAGGAAAAAAAACTTTCGTTTTAATTCTTTAATTCAATTATTTATTTATTTATATTTAGATACTTGTTTTCTGTATTATAACATAATTTTAGCATTTATTTTTGAACAGATAATGGTACAAGAAATTTTCTGTAACAAATGATTACAAAACACAAGAACAGATACAAGGTATTTCAGGTACTACCCATGTATAATGTGCATCCTTATTTTTCCCTCAAAAATTTGGGCAAAAAAGTGTGCATTATACATGGCAAAATACAGTATTTTTTGACACCTGTTGGCTTTTCTTGGACTGCCACTACCATCTACTTGGGCGACATAAACCTCGGGCACACTCAGACACACCCTCCTGCATCGCTGATGACCTTCCTGGGTCCTGCCAATGTTTACAGTTTCTCTGCAACATTGCAAGGTGAGTTCTGTCTTTCATTAATGCAGAATACGCCTGATGCAAGTCATCCTTCCCAACTTTAGCTCTTCGACAGCAGTTCGCATCAACTTCAGTCCTGCTTCTCCAGGCCCCCAACGGCGGGGCTCAGTTGCTGCTATCATACTTTTCAATCGAACTTAGGCTGATGTGTTTATAAAGTCTGTTCTTGAAACCCCTTATTCAGTTCTGTTCTGGTTTCTCTTAGTAGTAACCATTTTTCACAGCTTCAAATTTTTCCTGATGAAATTTTTTTGTGACGCAACACCTTACGTTGCTAATCCCTTTTCTGTCGTCCCCAAACTCTCCCATTTTATTTTTATAATTGTTTTAAAAAAACAGTTAAATTTGGAACTTTCCAAGCCAACCAAGAGTTTTTTTCCAACTCGTGGAGCTGCAAGTGTGACGAGGGCTCATTTTGCAGCCATGTCCAATTAGCGTAATGACTCCTCAGGAACACTGCGTGGGTTCAAGGCTAACGCAGGAGGAACATGTGCCAGTAATGCCATCACAGACAACGCACTTCTGATACCCCCAGAGCCAACCTCACCGGGCCTTATAATAACAAAAAGGGATTTCTAACGCAGTAAAATTAAACACCCTTTACGCTCTCGTTCCTCTACGCCAACAGACACACAAACGCCCTAGGGGGAACACTTGGCACCTTGCGCCTGCAGGTCTTCTAAATCGAGTTATTCATAACTCCCACACCCCTCCAGTTGCTGAGGGCCTGTTCCAGACTAAGCTAAATGGCTGCTCTCCCTCCTGTGGCCTCTCTCCCCGCCAGGGACAACCATCGGCTTCACTCTGCGCTGTCTGTCAAAAATGACAGTTGGATACAGGCCCCAGCGCGCTCACCCAATGTACAGTCTTCTAGTATCACAGTGACTCGTTCAAGGAGAGGCCAGCTTGCGGGGAGCACGGGAGTGAGCGTTTGGAAGCCTGAGACTCATTCTGGGCGGCCGACTTTACGGACCTGCAGCATTACTTTCTCACAAGGCACGACATACATACCGCTCACAAGTCCCCCTTCCCGCCCCCGCCCCCCCCCGTCCTCATTAACGAGATGGAGCAAATTATTTCTAGCTTCTTTCTGGAGCAGTATGGTAACATTTTACCTTCCACGGTAAGTTCAGAAAAAGTTCTCTCATACGTGAATCACACAAGCTTAAGCTTGGGATCAGAAAATAAGAAAAACCTTACATTTTTCTTTTTATATGAGGCACTATAATCGGCATTATTATTTTTGCCGATTAAAAATCTACTCCTAGACTGTTTAAGCGGCGGGCCCTTCTACTTGGCAGCCAGCACTATTTGAGGGAAACTCACCAAAATGAAACTGCTTTTGGTTGGTATTCCAACCAAATATTCCCATCAAAGTGGGGAGAAACATTCTCCATCATTAGTATATTCAAAGGCAAGTCTCATGGTGCTGGAATAATTTGTTTATTGTTGTTGTTGTTTCTTTTAATAAATCAAGCCTCTGCAAAGGTCAATTTAAATGCCTGTAATGACAAGTTCTCCACAACGGGAATGACAGAACATGTTTCCATCTGCCAAAGGCCCCACTTGAATCAAATCAGTTTAGGATGCCCCCTCCCACTCCAACAGTTCCCTAACAGATCATCCCATCCAACAGGATAAACAAGAAGTCAATATTGACATCACTACCCACCGATGGAATTCTCTTACAGGGGTGTCCAACCTTTGGGCATCTCTGGGCCACCCTGGAAGAAGAAGAGTTGTCTTGGGCCACACATTAAATACATTGTGACATGTAATCACAAAAAATTCTCATAATGTTTTAAGTAAATTTACAATTTTGTGTTGGGCCGCATTCATAGCCATCCTGGGATGCATGTGGCCCACGGGCCATGGGTCAGACATCCCTGCCCAGCACAAGCTACACAGTGCACTTCTTCCAGTAAACACGGACTTGAGTTCTAAGCCAAAGCAGTCGAGCCAGTGGTTGGGAGCACAGGCTGAAGCTGTGCAGAGCTACCTGCCAATTCCAAAACCACCTCTTATGGGTTCAGGGCTGGAAAGAAATCATTTAACCATCTAGTTTCCTCATCTATAAAATGGCAAGCATACTACCTACATGAATAAACTGCTGTGAAAAAGAAATAAGATTTATCAGCAGTGGAAGCACTAAATAAATTGAAATGTACATGTATCCCAGAAGATGTTTTTAAAGCTGCTTTTAAAACAATGGGAAGCCACATAAGAACTAAAAGAAAGACAACCAAGAAGACACGTACCTTTGGTATCGTAACACCTCAGAATTCAAGCTACGCCCAAGAGCCAAGAGCATCTCATGATAGCGCAGGGTGGGGCGGAAGCTGTGATTTCTCAGTCGTGGGCAGTGACTGAGTGAACTTGGTCACAGCCATTCACATGTTATCACTTCCATCAGTTCTGTGAATGTTGGCACCGCAGAGGTTGAATTTACCTATTTAGAATGTCCTTTAGAAGATTACGCTAAAATCTGGCACTGAAATGAAAAGTTACTGTGTACATAAGACAGCAAGGAAACAGAGCATAAACCTGATTAATAGTGAAGCAAATATCTGTTACTGAAAGAATGATTGCAATTCCATATTTTCTGCAAAGCAAGAACCAAGCACTTTAAAGGACTTATGGAAGGCCCTCACAAAGAGCTGAAACTACATTGCACTTCTCTTCCAAAATAGAGATAGTAGGGGGAATGCTATTCATGAACTGAGAGATGCAAGTGAAGGAGAGTGAAAATGCCAAAAGCTTTGGAAGCGTCAAACTATCTAAACCAAAAGGAAGGCAGACGTGGCCAATTCATGTAGCTCAAAGCAGAACTAACAAAACACTGTTAAATTAATAAAAGCAGCTACAAATATAAACCAGTATGAGCTCATTAAACTATATGTGTATGTATGTACATGCAAGTGTGAATGTGTGTATAATCCATATTAGGGCTAAACTGATATATTCCAGACAGTTAAACTTCATTCGGAAAAGGGGAGAGAAATGTAAATGGAGGATGAAGGGAAGATTTTAATCCTTAGTTGTAATTATTTCTATTTTGTTTGAGATTTTTATAATGAGCATGTATTGGATTTTTTGCAATGTTTTTAGTTTAAGAAGATTACAACAAAACAGTACGTGTACAGTCTTGGCACCCTGCCAGAGAGAGTAAATTTTCAATGAGTGGTGGCCATTACTACGCTTCCAGATGATACAAAAGAAGTAAGAAATGTGATCTCAGCCCTCAAGCAGTTTACAACCCAGTAGGATTAGAGACTGAAAGAGGAGAGACAGATAAATGGATGGGGAAGTGAGTGGGTAGATGGATGGACAGATACGTCTTGATAGATAGACTGACCATAAAATAAAGTAGAAGAAAGCCACAAGCCACAGAAGAAATGTCTTGTTTAAATCTCAGGAGCCAACAAAGAGTAGCTACTAGAGTCTTAAAGCAGCAACATACATACCCCAACATTTTACCTGGAAAGCTAAAGAAACAAGCTAGGACATATGTCATCACCTCTGAAACCTGTTCAAGAATGACCCACCCAGCCCTGGCTGGTGTAGCTCAGTGGATTGAGTGCCAGCCTGCGAACCAAAGGGTCATCGGTTTGATTCCCAGTCAGGGCACATGCCTGGGTTGTGGGCCAGATCCCCAGTCAAGGGTGGGCAAGAGGCAACCACACATTGATGTTTCTCTCCCTCTCTTTCTCCCTCCCTTCCCCTCTCTAAAATAAATAAATAAAATCTTAAAAAAAAAAAAAAAAAAAAAAGAATGACCTATCCATTAAATTTGCTGAAGGACAGGGCATCGTGTTTCCCCAAGCCCATGATGTCCACATAGCTCTGTCCCCACCAAGGCCATAAATCCATCAGCATACCTCACATTTAGGAATGCCTTTTTTTTTTTTTTTTAACCACTTGGGGAAAAGTGCCTCTGCCCTTCCCAGATAAAGAAAGGAGGGTAAACAACCCCATCTCCATCACTGGATCACTTGATTCTTCAAGAGAAAAGAACAGGTTTCACACAGCTTTCCACCCTTAGAGCACAGCACGGTGCCAGAGCTGGTACCACACCAATGAACAGCCAAACAAAGCTTTCAGAAGAATTTCTAGTTACCCAAAGACAAAGAGGGTAAGAATATTTGCATGCTTGGGAAGCCAGAGCTCCTCCCTGGAAACACACGTGCCTGGTCAACGGGCACGTCTCCCCTGCAAGCCCGGCATCCCTCTTCTCAGTGCCTCCCTTCTTCCTGCAAATTCCTGCACGAAGAGGACAGCAGCAGACAAAGTACACTGCTAGTCTGAAGAGGAGAAAGTAAAAAACTCAAGGAAGGCTGGGCACTGAACAAAGGAAACAACAGCTGGAAGACTTGTCCTAAAGAATCTAAGTGTTATAAAGCGATACAGAGCATAGCTTTTATAAGACCAGAGACAAAGTCTGAGACAAAAATTTCTCCAAAACCCACTTACTGCTAGTACAGATGATTTCCCCCACCACCTGCAGAACTGACTCAAGTTGTAAAGTCCTTTGATGGGAAGGGAAATGGAATTCTGGGAGGGTAGGGGAACTGAAAAGAACAATAAGGGCTCTGTAGAGTGGAGGAAGAGGGACTTCCAGAGCTAAGATTTCAACACACAAATCCCAAGGCAAACTTTGAGGCAGCTTCTCCCTTCCCTCCCAGGGCCGGTGAACCTCCCAAGTTCAACATTCAGGGAACCAGGTGGCTCTTGGTGTCAGGTGCCACCTGCCCTTTACCTGCTTTCTCAGCAGGTCTTTCCCAAGAAAACCAGAGAAATCCACAATCTAAAACTTCAGAAGTTTGCACTCTGACACAAGGGGAAGTGGGAGGGAAAGGGTCAGTGCTGACACATTTCTCGCTAAGAATGGGTCTTCACATGGAACTAGTGGGGAACCTGATGACTAAAAGACCCCTTGGGAGGAGGATGACACCCTAACCCACTGCATCCAGAACACATTTTTAGGATGAGCAGTAACAATGCTCAAGATGTATGGTACGCGGGCATGCTCACACTAGGTTGAAGGTTCTCAACTGGGGTTCTCAATGGGGTGACTCTGTCCCCAGAGGGCATTTGGTAATGACATGTACAGTTGTCACAACTGCTGGTGGGAGGGTTTGGGAGAGTGGTACTGGCATCTAGAACCAATGATGCTGCTACATAGTCTACAATGGCAGGACACCTCGCTCCTCCCCCAACAAAGAACTAGGCAGCCCAAAATGTCAACAGCACCGAAACTGAGAAGAACCCTGCTGCGCTAGACTAACCCCATCCACACAAGCATCTCTGGAAACCCTAACAACCCTGCCTGAAGTATTTGCCATCCCTTGGGCTGAGCAGCTACCCTGCCACAAAAGTCTCCTTACCCTGGTGAGCCTCACTACACATCAGGCAAATGATGTGACAAGCAAATGCAACATCTGCAAAGTAGCCACATGCTCTCCCAGCAAACATTTTTAAGGGCATTCCTCAGGATCCAAGAGAGTAGATACTTTTTATGACAATTACAACGAAAAGAAGGGAACTTGCATGCCCACGCATGCCCACACACACGTACGCACGCACGCATACTGGAGCAGCCATCTTAAAAATCCCTCGAGGGTGTCACTGGTAAAAAAGCTGCACCAGTTAGGATGGCCCAAGCCTTTCCAAAATAGTCCAAAGAGAGAAAGAAAGAAGGAAAGAGAACAAACAAGGAAAATTCCACAACCAAAAACAGATTTATCCCTGGGACTACCTCCCAGCTACAAGCAGTTCCATCACTCCAAGTTGCATCCATGGCACGTAGTTATCTTTTATCAACTGTAACATGCAGTAAGGTAAGAAGGGGGTAAATAAAAAGACACAGCTTAATGAACAACAGCAAACCCCCCTACAGCTTGGGTCAAGAAATCTCACAGTGGTGGCCTGGGGTATCTTCCCGCCAAGTGTGCTTCCCCGCCATGCACACAGCAAGATCAGTGCTATTTTGAAATGGTCCATCTTTCCTTAAGGATTGAGATTTATTTTATGTATTTACCAAAAACAGTGACTGCTAAATTCAGAGCAGTGACCACAACATGAACAGATTTGGGAAGGGGTATCTCTGGAAGCAACCTCACTGGCTG
The DNA here is from genome assembly GCA_004027475.1 of Anoura caudifer. Classification (NCBI taxonomy): domain Eukaryota; kingdom Metazoa; phylum Chordata; class Mammalia; order Chiroptera; family Phyllostomidae; genus Anoura; species Anoura caudifer. Next base: position 334,980 of record PVKU01000770.1, on the reverse strand, counting down.
CTAACTCACAGAAGCAGTAGGAGGAAAGGTATGGGTGGGAGCCCTATACCTGGAAACAGTGGGAATACCCAGGTTGAGAGCCAAGAGAAACTTGGGTTGGAATCCAAGCTCCGGTCCTTCCTCCCGCATTCTGGGTATAGATGCTGTCTCACGAACCAAGAAAATACCTTCCTGCCATACCACAGCATTGGAAAAATTCAGGAAGATATGCGTTTAAAGTGGCAAGCAAAGAAGCTCACGCAAAGATGTTCCTTCCACAAATACCAGGTTTCCCTGCCCTCCCCTCAACATGCAAACACACAAGGTGATAAAGACCACATCTATAATATGAGATTATTTGATTATTAACTTTCCTAATCCCAAAATTCTTTAAACTGTTTTATGCAGGTGATGATACAAGCCCACTTTCAAGTTACTCTGGAGACTTTGGCCAGAAAGCGTCTCAACCAGTCTTGGAGGCCCAGAAATTACCTTCCTGCCCTCTCCTACTCACATCCCTTCCCCCACTAATCCCAAAGTAAATGGCCTAAGTGGGCTGTCAGGAAAAAACACCCCACACCCCACAAGGGAGGCTTCTGCTCAGCTCTTTGAAGATGAAAAGCAACAAGGTGTGTTTATTTGTACTTCGGTGCACAGTCTCATCTACCTGGGCTGCACTGCACCAAGCTACTCGGCTAGTAAAAATTATTAATAAAATCCACCTGCTGACACCATTAAGCAGATCTTTCCAGGAAACAAAGGTCAACAGCCATACTCCTGGGATTACACATGGGGGAACCTTGAGCCTTTTCACTGACAGGAAGAGAATGTCAAGGAATCTAATCAAAGGTCAGCCTGGGAGGAGGTAAGAAGACTGACCACCATTACACATGCCTATCTTCAGAGCACTTAAACCCACCCAGTCCACTGCGTGAAGAGAAACTGGACATTGTATGGGCAGAGTCTTTCTCACAGGATACATTAAAAAATAATAACAGCCAAAAATCAATGCTTCACTTCCCTAACACAAGAAATAAAAACAATGGAAGAAAAAAAACCATGAAGGTGTCTGAGATGGTTCCTGAATAACAAAGGCTGCCAAACTGCTCTTGGAATGCCCTTGGCCTTGAAGCCCCACAAAGATAGGGAACTCTGACTCAAGCTCAACTTTGACCCCAGGTTTCTTTGGAGACTATCAAAGGGACACACAAATCTGAGGTACTGGCTTAGATAATCTCTCATTTCATCAACTTTCCAGAAGAGGATCAAGATGTAGGATATGGGATACAATGGCAGGGTTTCTGGTCCTGTGATGGACCCCAAACTGAACCACACAAGCTTTTCTGTAGGCTGGCAGCCCAGACACCAGGCTGGCATTGGGAAAAATAGCCAGCCCTGTTTCTGGTAACACTTTATGTCAGGTCAAGGAGGAATCCATGCTAGGAGGAGATGCTTAATGCAACATGAAATACGCACACACCCCAACCTGCCTAGAGGTTTATAAACCAGCAGCTGTAGAGGTGACTCAAAGCCACACAGGCTCAATGACCATGGATAATGGAAAAACACCACCTGGGACAGTTAGGCAGCTCTGTGACCCCACCCCGCTCTGACTATTTTATTTATTTTAGCCCTATTTTATATGTACGCTTGTGTTAAGTAACCAGCATTGAACAAGAGAAGGACAAAATTAACTTTATAGCTATTTTTATAGAGATGGGGACTCAACCAAAGCAACCAGGACCAACTGGGAGATGCAAAAAATAGTTTCCACTGAGCCACAAGCAGTTCTCTGGAGAAACACACACATACACACACACACACACACACACACACACACACACACACAAACTGGCTTCCAGGCTGTCCTACTTGTGTGTTATCCTGGGATACACCACGGCTATGCAAATCAAGAGCATGAATCTAGGTGGATCTTCATGTCTGAGATGCCCAGGAAGTCTGCCTGTTCTGCTTCCAAATAATCATTCACATCAACAAGTGGCTGCCGATGCCCCCTTGGAACCCTCTCCCTGGGATGGCCCAATAGTTCAAGAGAAACAGGGCACTCTGACCCAGATCTGGTTAAAAATCCACAGCCGCCACCAGCTTCCACCCTCACAGGAAGCCACAACAAATTCACAGATATCTAAAGGGAGTCTCTGAGGAGTGGGGAGGGGCTTTGAAAAGGCTGCCAAGTGGCCAGGACCTGGGCTTCAAGGAAGAAGGGAGAGTTCTCTCAGCACAAACCTGGGGGGAGGGGCGGGGGTCAGAATGAAATGAGCCTCAACTTCCCCTACAGACACCCCACCAAAGACACCTCCACAGCAAGTAGCTAGAAGTATTTTGGAAAATCAGGCATAAATTACATATGTGGATGCCACAAATATCAGGCAAGCAAGCTGCTGCTGAAGAAAGTTCACTGGGCCCTGTCACCCACTTTCTGGGCATCAGCTGCCCAGAAATAAACATCAGGGGGCCAAAGGCGAGCGGAGGCGAGGAGGGGCAGCTGACAGCTGTGGCTGGCGGGCAGGGACACAGGAGGAAGGTTCTCCCGGGCTGCAATTCGGAGCGTGCCCACATCAGCATAAAAGTTCCTGGGAACAGCACGCTGTCTGGGAGGAAGAGAGGCTTGCTGTTCCTCTGGACCTCAGGATGCACTCACTACGGTGATGCCAGATTCAAAGATCCGCCAGATGATGCCCGGGTCCTCTCCCAGGGCACCTCGCCAATCAGGGCGCCCACTGAAGGGCGAGTGAGGATGGTCAGATGACAAATAAATGATCCGATCCCAGAACCAGTAGGAAAGATTATTAATTCCCAGGCCCAGCCTTGCTTCATCTCTTTGCCCAAACCAAACACAGTCCAGGGAGGAGTGGAAGGAAGCGGCGATACGGCCCGCCCCGCGAACGAGGATGGGAAACTGAGGCCCGAAGGTGCACGAAAGAGACCAGGGAAGAACCTCTGGGGAGGCTAGCCAGCTCCGAGTACCCGGGCGTATGGGAAGATGGGATTAGGGAAGAGTTCGCTCCTTTCCTCTCCTCTTTTGCCCAACACACACAACACACAGATTCACTCGAGCTACGCCCAATCGGGGCAGTTGCCGGGCTCCCCAGAGCCAGGCTGCACACAAAGCCCCGCCCGCGCACATACACTACACAGAAGAAGCCGGCGCGCACGCCCACACAATAGGACCGCGCGCACCCCGCCGCGGCCCCTCGCCGGGGTCCCGGCCAGCCCGGCGCCCGGGTCCGCCCTCCCTGCACACCCGCGCCAGGAGGCGCAGCCCAGGCGCGGGGAGGGGGCGCTATCGCAGCCCGGCCGCCGCGCCCAGCGCCCCGCAGGAAGTTCGCTGGACGCCCCCCGACTCACCAGCCGCGCTGCTCAGCAGCAGGCACAGCGGCCCCAGCAGCCACATGGCACGGCCGCCGCTCCCGCAACCCGGCGCCGTCGCTGCCCCCGCGGCCTTGGCGCTGACCCCGCCCCTCGCCTCGCCGGCCACGCCCCCCAGCTGTCCCTCCACCCTCCGCCCCGCCTGCTCCGGCCCCGCCGGGGGCCCTGCCCGGCTCCACGAAGTTTTGCAAGCGACCTCGCTGTGGGCCGCTGTCCGCCTGCTAGCGCGGTTGTCCCGACTCCGGGAGGCCGCCGAGGGATCAGCGAAGGGTCTGGCCTTTTCGGCCTCTCGCGGCCCCCTCGCTCTGGCTGCGAGAATCTAACAGCCCGGGCTCTGTTCTCTGCCTTCTCTTTCTCCCCTTTCCTTTTCCCTCTGTTCCTCCATCCTCTGAGGATGCGGCGCTCACCACTCCCCGAACCAAAATATAGTTCTTTACTCAACTATAAAATGGGCTTACTCCAGAGAGGGAAAGAAAAAGTTGGAAGGAAGAGCCAAAAATACTCTGAGAAACTGTTTTTGATTTGTTTTTTGGTTTTTCTTTTTAATAGGGAAAGTGGAATATGACCCATGCTTCTCAAAATTTAATACGCATCCGAAATACTTGGGCATCATGTAAAAAGCTGACTCTGACTCCGTCAGTTTAGGGTGGAGCCTGGGATTCTACTTTGCTAATAAACTTATAGGTGATTTGGAGACTGATGGTCCATGAACCACACCTGGAGAAGAGGGGCTAACACCTTCAAGGTACACAGGCTGGCCGTATGAGTTATTTCATCTGTATCTGGTCTACCAGTGGAACACTAGGGCCCCGATTTGTAGAAAAGTAAATGTAAAGGAACACACCCAAGTGCAAAATGAACAGCTGCTTCAGTGCAGGTGGGGCTCCTAGACAGCACTGGTGCAAGCTCCCCAGAGTTAGATGGTGAAAGAATGCAATGACATTTTCCAATCCACTCCTATTCCCCACTCCGAAAAAAGCTAATGGGGGGAAAAAAAGCCAAAACTGGAAATAACTAAAAGGTCCATCAACTGGTGACTGGCTAAACAAATTGTGCTATATCATTTATCACAATTTGAATGAATCTTAAAAGCATGCTAAGAGAAAGAATCTGACCTTATAGGGTATATTTCGTACAATTTCATTTATCAGGCATAGGGTGAGGGGCAGCCAAACTACAAGGACCAAAATCAGATCAGTCGTTCCCAGGGTCTGGGCCTGGGGAAAGGGGTAAGTGCTCAGGGGCACAAGGGACCTTTTCGGAGCAGTAGGACTGTTTTGCATCTTGATTTTGGTGGTGGTTACACAACTTAATACATTTGTCAAAACATACAGCGCTGCATCCCTAAAGCAGGTGAGTTTTTACTGTATATAAATTATACCTGTTTGGAGGAGTCCAGAGGCTGTGGGTGCCAGGGAGGGAAATTGCACAGGGGAGGCTGTCATCCCATTTTGGATGCACGGCAGACAACCTGGAGGATGCTAAGGTTCAATGACTTGACTTTTTGTCTGCCCTAGTCTGGAAACATGGAAGCTAAAGTGGATCAGGTCAAGAGTTAAAAATACCAATGCCCGTTTAAGGTAATGAGAAAATGTGATGTGATCTAGGAAAGTTTAGCAAGTTTGATATTACAAAGTACTTTGTCAAGTATGGAAAATATAAATTCTCCCAAAGAGTTACCATTTTCGGTTTTTTATCTTGGGGTCCATGAACATTAGGACACCATCCATGGGCTCTGAGGAGTTTTAAAGCCCCTCAAATTTTATGCAAAAATTCAGGTGTGTGTGGGTATGTGCATTCTTCCAGGAAATGTGTTGTGAGAAGGCCTCTGGCCTTTGATAATGACACCCAAGAAGACAAGTGATTTCTCCTACAGCTGTTCATTCGCCTCCAAACATTAGTAATACAGAAAGACAGTGGACCTGACCCAGTGCTGTCATTCTTATCTCCTTAGGTTCCTTTGGGCACATGAACTTCAACTCTGGAAATGATTTAGAGTGCCTGGCTTACTCTCTACATGTCTCTCTCTCTCTCTCTCTCTCTCTCTCTCTCTCATCTCTCATCTCTATCTCTATCTCACTCTCACACATGTTTTAAATATATTAATGTCTTTAAAATCATTTGGACAAGTGTAAAGTCCTCTTTAAGTTCAGTTGTTTTTAGAGTTTTACTGAATCACTCCCAACCTCCTCACCATACAAGCTGGGCAGGAGGTAAAACCATTCATTATGCTCTCCTATTTCACAATTCTCTAGAATTTCATGAAAAACACAGGACACTCCATTTCCAGAAAATGTCATAGCTTCCAATGCTAATTGTTTGGATTTCAGGGAGACAGTCTCAAGCCCTTTTTATGTTGGTTTAATAAAAATCAAAGCCAGAGTGCTTTGTATCTCTTATTTACCAAAAGTGAGATACTCTGACCTTGGATGTGTGATCTGACATGGCTTCACATTGCTGAAGGAGGGAAGAAAGAATTTTGTCTCTCTGCGGTCTTTGGTATAATACTCTGTAGTACCCATACACATTCTTGATACAGAGAGATCTGATCAGATCATTGGGGAGAAGTAGGGAGGGTCCATAGGAGCTCTAGGATGGGACTGGCTGAGAAGCTGAATGCCTATGGAGTACATGGAATTATGAGCAAGAAGATTTGAAATAAAAGAAGGGCTCTCAGCTGGGTGGGTGTGGGTTCTCTTCAGCTCTGGGCTCTCTTCTTCCTCGAGGATGCCTGGATGATCGTGCTGCAGCTGCCTGCACTTCCCAATGGATGGAATTTTGGATAGGAAGAAACTCCGGGTGCAGCCTAGGATCCGGCTGGTCTGGCAGAGGGTGGCAGGGTTATTCTTCTGGGGGTGTTCTAGAGAGGATGCCCTCTGAGGCAGAAGCCGGCCATTCTTCCAAAATTGTGTAGCTTTTGTATCTTAGGTTGCTTTAGTTTGTAAAATAACCCTATAGAAGAAAGATAATTAAAACTAATAGGGAAAATGATAGGAAAATTCAGATGTTAGAGTTTAGCTATAATTGATAGGTTTAGGTGATTAGTGCTGTAACTAAAGAGTTAAAGAGTTTAGGACTTCCAGCCAAGATGGAGGTGTAGGTAGACACATTGTGCCTCCTCGCACAACCAAAATAAGGACAAGAACAATTTAGAAACAAAATAACAACCAGAACTGACAGAAAATTGAACTGTACAGAAGTCTGACAACCAAGGAGTTAAAATAGACACACTCATCCAGACCAGTAAGGGGGGCTAGAATTGGTCAGCAGGGAGGAGAGGGGGCACAGCAAAAAAAGGCGGTAGTACCAGGCACGCAAAGGCAGCAGCTGACAAACCCCAGGTGCGCAAGCTGGCAACAGGCAGACCCAGTGAAGCAGCCATTGTGAAGCGGGGCACGGTGCGCAAGGCAGCTGGCTGACTGGGCAGTCCCACATTTGTGCACAGATAAACCAGGTAAAATTGGGGAATGAGACAGACTGTGCAATGCAGGGCCCCAGCGCCAGGAAATAAAGCCTAAAAACACCAATTGAAATCACCTGTGGGAGTTGAGGTGCCAGGAGAGACTCCCAGCCTCACAGGAGAGTTCGTTGGACAGACCCACAGGGTCCTAGAAGGTACACAAACCCACCCACATGGGAATCAGCACCAGAAGGGCCCAGTTTGCTTGGGGAAAGCAGTGGAAGGGACTGAAAACTGACAGAGCAAGCACCATTGTTCCCTCTCAGACCCCACCCCCATATACAGTGTCACAACATAGCGACTGGGCTGCCCCACCCTGGTGAACACCTAAGGCTCTGCCCCTCATACGTAACAGGCGTGGCAAGACAAAAAAAAAAAAAAATAGCCCAAACAGAAGAACAGATCAAAGCTCCAAAGCAAGTACAACTAAGCAACAAAGAGATAGGCAACCTATCAGATGCACAGTTCAAAGCACTGGTGATCAGGATGCTCACAGAATTGGTTGATTTTGGTCGCAAATTAGATGAAAAAATTAAGGCTACACTAAGTGAAATGAAGGAAAATGCACAGAGGACCAATAGTGATGGGAAGAAAACTGGGACTCAAATCAATGGAGTGGACCAGAAGGAAGAAAGAAACAACCAAACAGAAAAGAAGGAACAAACAAGAATTCAGAAAAATGAGGAGAGGCTTAGGAACCTCCAGGACATCTTTAACTGTCCCAACATCTGAATTATAGGGGTACCAGAAGGGGAAGAAGAAGAGCAACAAGTGGAAAACTTACTTGAACAAATAATAAAGGAGAACTTTCCCAATCTGGCAAAGTAAATAGACTTCCAGGAAGTCCAGGAAGCTCAGAGAGTCTCAAAGAAATTGGACCCAAGGAGGAACACACCAAGGCACATCATAATTATATTACCCAAGATTAAAATGAAGGAGAGAATCCTAGAAGCAGCAAGAGATAAGGAGACAATAACCTACAAAGGAGTTCCCAAAAGACTATCAGCTGATTTCTCAGAAGAGACCTTACAGGCAAGAAGGGGCTGGAAAGAAGTATTTGAAGTGTTGAAAGGCAAGGACCTACATCCAAGATTGCTCTATCCAGCAAAGCTGTCATTTAGAATGCAAGGGAAGATAAAGTGCTCCTCAGATAAGGTTAAGTTAAAGGAGTTCATCATCACCAAGCCCTTATTATAGGAAATGTTAAAGGGACTTACCTAAGAAAAAGAAGATAAAAAATATGAACAATAAAAAGACAGCAAACTCACAGATATTAACAACCAGACCTAAAACAAAAGCAAACTAAGCAAACAGCTAAAACAGGAACAGAAACGCAGAACTGGAGATCACATGGAGGGTTAGCAACAGGGGAGTGGGAGGAGGAGAGAGGGGGAAAAGATACAGAGAATAAGTAGCATAGGTGGTGGGTAGAAAATAGACGGGGGAGAGCAAGAATAGTGTGGGAAAAGTAGAAGCTAAAGAACTTATGACACATGGACATGAACTAAAGGGGGGAAATGTAGGTGGGAGGGGTGTGCATGGTGGAGGGGAATGAAGGGGAGAAAATGGGGCAACTGTAGTAGCATATCAATAAAATATATTTAAAAAATTAAAAAATTTAAAAAAGAGAGTTTAGCCTTAACTGATAGTTTAAGAGACTAATGCATGTGGAAAGCTGTTTTTCCAAAATGGTGAAGCTTTTGAATAAAGACTCCTTTCCTTTATCAGCAAACCTTTGCCTCTGGAATTTTGCCTAGAGGTTGGCAGTGGGCAGCAGGACCCCAATTGTTCAGTAATATTCTCGCTCCTCGCAGCAGCCCCAGTAACACCACAGGTAAAAATCGAGCAAAGCTGGACTTGAGCTCAAGTCTGTCTGATATGTGCTCCAGTGTTCTCTTCACCTGCCACATACTAGCTCTGTGACCTTGGGCAAGTCAGCAGCCTCCCTAAGCCTCAGTTTTTGTATCTGTAAAATGGGAATATTCAGAGCACCTGGATCTCAGGGTTGCTGTCAGGGTTAAATGAGAGTACTGTCTGTAAAGTCCTTGGCACAGCACCATGCACAAAGTAACTGCTCAGGAGTCAGCAGCTGTGGCTGTGGAACCCGTTTCAAGGCAGCTGCGGTAGCAGCCAGTCTCCAAGGAGGTTCCCAAAGGTCCTTGCCTTCTGGAATCAATGCTTTTGCATAGTCTAATTCCACACTGTGTGGGGCCAACCTGTGTGGCCAATGGTTATTGTAGAAGTGACACTGGGAAACTTCCAAGGCTGGGTAACAAAGCACACAGCAGTTTCTTTCTCACTTTCTCAGATCCCACATTCTGGGGGCAGGTGGCCACCACGTGGTGAGAGCACTCCACATCCCTGTGGATAGGCCCACACGGGGAGGAACTGAGCTTCCTGCCAACTTGCCAGCCATTGGAATGAACCATCTTGAAAGTGAAACCTATAGCCCCAAATAAGTCTTCCTATCACTGTAACCTTGGTGAGAAATCCTGAGCTGGAACCACCAGCCAATCCCAAATTCCTGATCTACAAACCATGAGAGACAATGAATGTTTATTGTTGTTTTAAAACACTAACTTGCAGCTTGCTATCTCTCTCTCACTCTCCCTCTCCCTCTCCATCTCACTTGCCAGCTCTCACGTTGTGAACTGCCCCATAGAAAGGCTCAAGTGGCAAGGAACTCTAAGGGCCTTCCAACATCATCCAGGGAGGAATTAAGGCCCTTGATCCACAAAGAACTGAGTCCTGCCAACACCCACACAAGTGACCTAGGAGGCAGACAAGGTTACAGTCCTGACCACAGCTTGACTACAATCTCATGAGAGACCTTAAGGCGGAACCACACAGCTAAAGCTATGTGCAGATTCTTGACCCAGAAAAACTGTAAGATTATATATGTTTGTTGGCTTAAGCCACTACATTTTGAAATGATTTGTTACACAGCATTAGATAACTAATACATTGAGTCTGTGAACACTCACTGGATCTCACTCACCCATTAGCCTGAGGAAGGCCATGTGAGAGAATGATCATTAATCAAGTGTCTCCTTCAGACATTATACATTTATAATCAAATTTATCTTCACAACAACCTCCATGTTAAGTATTGTTATCCCCTTCACATAGATGGGGGAGCAGGGGGCAGGAGTCCATGGCCCAGAGAATTTAAGTGACTGGCCAAAAATAACCCAGGAAATAACTGAGATTTGAAGCCTGATCCTTTTGATTCCAAAGGATTCCCATGTCACCATACTGAACCTTGCTTGCTGCCTTCTCCAGCAAAACCATTCCCAATTCATAAAACTCAGAATGCATGTGCAACTTGAAAGATAATGTGTTCACTGGGTTTGGGGCTGGAAAGGTAAAGATGCTCAACATATCAAATAAAACTTGATTTATTATGTAATACAGTTCAACTCCCAGAAAACTTTTCCGGATGCACCTAATTGTTGCAGTCTCCACCCCACCCCCTCCCCCCCAAAAATGCTGAGCATGAATGTTCTCCCAGCCAGGAATTAAACTCATCCCAGAGCTGCCAAATGTGTGTATATATATATATATATATATTTTTTTTTTTAATTGTCAGACTAATCTACAGGAAAATACTGCTGGGAACCAACAGTGTTCTTGAAATTCATGTTTAATATAGTTGCTAGCTTGAAGAAGAGAGATCTGCTGACATTTATTAATGAAAATTTTGCACCATCTGAAAGGATGGAATTTCTACCCCTTATTTCAAAAAGACATGCAGCTTGTGATTTATTTTAATGCCTCAGTTTTACTTCCCCTTGAATGAAGTTGTCTGCACCCTTAAAAGGGTGATTTTTCACTTGTGACCAGTGTTGGAACTGAGAAACAATTATATGAAAAAGAATTTAACCTGCAATTTATCAACAAAGCCATTTTGCCAATTTTCATCACAAGCGCATTTTTTTTTCCCATTCTCAATTGGAAAAGAAAAAAAATGTGGATTCATTATGTGTATAAACCTACTCTTGGTCTATCAGTTTCAGGGGGAAAACTGACTTTGAACTGTATAGATCTGCAGTGTACAATGCAATATGGTAGCCACTTGCTAGCTACACGTGGCTTCCTGTAGCTACATCGAGGACTTGAAATGTAGCTCTTCTGAATTATGATATGCTCTAAGTATAAAATATACAAACAAGTTCAAAGGCAGTACAAAAAATGTAAAAGATGTCAATAATATTTACATTGATCATATGTTGAAGTATAATATTTAGATGCAGTGTTATGTAAAATAATATTAAAGTTAACACCACAGTTTTTTTCCTGCTTTTTTAACATGGCTACCAGAAAATTTGTAATTTCATATGTGGCTTGCATTTGGGGCTCACAACATATTTCTTTCAAACAGAACTGATACAGTTAATTTTTTTATTTGGTAAATGAGCACATGACCCATTCATGTTCCTTGCATCACAGTTGAATACAAGTCCGCTTGAGGATCCCTGACTTCAGAAGGACGTTTTTCCTCCCAGTTTCTCATCTACCCAATTCTACTTCCCTACCCTCTTCACCTTATGTTCTAGGCACCCAAGTCTACTGACATAAAAGTGATTTTAATGTCATAATGCCGATATTACAAATATTCCACAGGGTCAAGAAAAAGGAAGGGGGAAATGAAGGGAGAAAAAAAGAAATCATCTTTTTAAAGAACATGAACATTTGGCACTTGAATTTCAAGAAGAACCCAACACTGAATAAGATCTCCATTTCAGTAAGGAAAATTACACAGTAATTAACTAACAAGCCAAAAAGTCACAGGAGATACTCATTCAGTAACAATGCAAGAAAATCATTCCAGCATGCCCTGGTCTGATTACCTTCTCTAAGTAACCAACTCTCTTTCATAGACAAACAGGCAAGTGGCAGACTTTAATAAGAACACTCAAAAACAACATCTGGAAGGTAAATAGATTTACATTTTTAATCTGACATTATTGGAACACCTTCCTTGCACTGCGAAAATTCCACTTTAATAATTTAGGTTGTTTTTCTCAGTGCCCCTCAGCCTGCTTTTTAAAAACACACCTTTGTTTCAAACTAGACTCTTTGGGCTTATTTGATTTTAATGTTTAAAGGCTTAATTTTGGGTGCTGTTTGACTGCCTAATCCGGGGCTGATGCTGTATGGGTTCGTACTTCATCTTGGGGGAGGGAGAGCAGACAGATGGATTTTGTGTTTGTTTTTTGTTTATTTGCTTGCTTGCTTGCTGAGTTTTCAGTGAATTCCCACACCCAGTGTGGAAGGGAGGGAGCAGAGAAGGGAAAATTGTTGATGGCTTCCAGGACTCCTTAACATACATGGAACGAAAACACAGTAGAATTATAGGTACATTGGCTTCTGTCAAGCATTGATCACAGCTCCTTAAAACTAGCTGGTGACTTCTGCCTTGTTCTTCAAGCCAGAAATCTGGGTATGAGCCTAGGCTACCCTCTCCTTCACTTCTCAGTATGATCAGTCACCACGATTTGCAGACTTGACCTACTGAATGCCTCTTGAATCCAAGTCACCCCTGCCCCTTCTTGAGTTCAGACGTCCATGTACCTGTGCCAGGGTTGCTTCAGCCCTCTCCTAACTGGTGTTGTCTGCTCCAAACCTCCATGGCTCCCTACTGGACAAGTTCAGACTTAGCTGAGAATATCCTTTATGCAGCTGTTGAGGCTGCCCCTCATGGGGGTCGGGTGGAGAGAGGGCAGAGGGGTGAGAACAGGGGAGTGAACAGGAGATCTGGGGCATGTTAAGGAGGTTATTGATTATCTTATGAGCAATAAGAAGCAGAAATATGCATGCACAGATTTGTATGGAGGTTAAAAGCAAGGGTTCTGGAATCAAAGTTAAATTCAGTCTGACCATGCCACTTAGCAGTGTTACCTTGGGCAAGTTATTTAGTCTGTCTGAGCAGATTTCTTCAACTATGAAATGGAAAGTAAGACCCCTATGCAATAAGCACAATTGTGATATCTAAATGAGGTAGTACTTAGCATGCTACCTAGTATATAGTAAGCACCCTACTAATTATAATTAATATTACTATTAATAACTCCTAATCTTCCTAGGCTTCTTCCAAGAAGCCCTCCATAAGCTCTCAAGACTGAGTGAAGCCACATTCCCTTGTGCTCTTGTAACACCTTGTATTTTTCCCTGTTGGGAGCATTTCTGGTTCTGTATCTTAATGGCCTATTAATGTGTTACTTCTTCCACCAAACCATAGCTCCCTAAGGCTAGGAACTCTGGCTGAGAAGTGGCAAGAGTTCCTTCGATATTTACAAATGAATTAATACCTTAGATTGCTTGGTACTTTGAATCACATGATCTCTTTTCTCCCATAATTACCCCCACCTTACAGCTGGGGAAACAAAGGCTCAAAGAAATCACGTTTTAAGTCTAAAGTCCTACAGCCAAAGCCTCAGAGCTGCAGCTCCTTATCTCAGCAGGGCCAGGAAGGAGGAGAAGCTGAGAAGTAACACCTTCTAAGGCAGCCTTCCCAGAGCAGGATGGGTGTTTTCGAAAAGCTCCCTGAAATGTGGAAGTGAAGGAATAAAACATTGCAGCCGGAAAAGTAACAGATAGCCAGAAATCGACCACAATCCTACCAGAAATAATAATTCCAAGAAACAGAACAACGTACACAAAAGGAAATAGCATACTCCAGGATACCTATGATAAACTCACCTTGGCAAAGCTTGTGTCCTTATGGCCAAGCCAGGGAGGGATTTAGTTTAAAAGGGAATTGGAAGGAGGAGGACATTTGGCCATTGAAGAGCTGTGCCAACCCCACCCTGCAGCGTTCAGCTGTCTGCCCCATAAACTGTGAACCTGATCACAGTGAAACTCCAGAGTAATAACAATGAAAATTTCCAAGGTGGAAAAGATCAGGCCATGGTAATGCGAGAAGCTGTCCACGTCGGCCAGTTGGCTCCAACCTCCCAGCACAGTGCCAGTGAAGGCAAAGTTGAGGTCGGCACTGGCATGGGCCTGTTTGCTTTGTGCCGAAGGGATGAAAAAGGCCTATGGTCGCTGGCGAGAATCTTCATCCTGCTAAGTGGTCTTGCCAGTGATGGTATTTGGGATCAAAAGGGACTGGAGAAAAGAGTTTGGAGGACCTAAGGGCAATCTTGCCAACCAGAGCTGACATTCAGGTAGCACACACCAACACCAACAGAAAAATAATAAGACTCTTCCGGACCAGCTGATAACTAGCCCTAAAATGAGTGCCTCTGACATTTCGCCAGCTGCCCAGCTCCTCCCCTGGGGCCTCTGGTCCTCCCATCGATCAGGGGCCACCCAGGAGTAAAAGTAAAAGAAAGCCTGACAGAGCAGGGAACCAAGTTCTAACTGGTTGGTGCCCGACTTCTGAATATCATTTCTGATTATAACAACTCGGAAAAGGGGAAATAATGATCATTCACTGGCTCATTCATTCATTTATTCAATAATTCTTTATCAAGTGCCTGCCATGGTGACAGCAGATCAATAGTGTGGTTTTCATGTGGAAAACAAGAAGCGTCCTGACCTGTACAGGCATATATAAGCCTAGTTCAGACAGTAAACTGTGGATAAATCAATCAAATGCCCTACGTGGGAAGATTTGGGCAGTAGGTTTTGGAGGTCTCAGGGCCCTTGCCCTCCATCCATCTCTTTATTCATTAATCAAATATTTATTAAGTGCCCATTATATGCAGGGCCCTTTCTGAGTGCCATGAGGAGGGGAAGATGAATCACTCAGACCCTGTCCTCCTCTCGTCTAGAGGAGGGGCCAGAACCCAGTCTATGCAACAAGCGGGGTGAAAAGTGGCAGGCCAGGAAGAGAAGTACAGAAACCACGACTTTCCAGTATCGGGGGACAGCCCGATATCACGAGATCTGCTAAATGTGTAACTAAATGAGAGAGTGTTTCTTAGTTTGTATATTTTTCAATTTAAGTAAAATATCAAATGAGAAAAAAAGTCTCCCCATGCAGCTTGAATTTTGGTTCTGAAATTGGTCTTCTTGGGAATAGAAAAGTTCTTCAATGAAAATCATAACAGGAAATATTGATTAAGGGTTTTCTCAGTGGGGATTCCCAGAGCAGTGTTTGAGACAGGGCTTGGGTGCAAGTAGTTATTAGGGATGATTCCAGGAAGCAGAAGTGAGGGAGTGGATATAGCGGAACAATCGTGGAAGAAAACTCAAAAGGTGCATTTGTTGAGTTGGTTAATGCTGTGGGGAACTGAGGCTTAGTCATAAAGGAGCCCCTCTGGGATCTTTGTAGATCATACCTCGAATTATCCCTCTAAATTGGTGTATGACATTTATCCATGGTCTCCTCCCCCCATTTGTTGAGCATTAAATCCACTTCCTGGTTGCCCCACTTTGGAAAACAACCTGAGGCAGAAAAGCTGAGAGACTGGGTGGATGATGGAGATGGCACACGGGCAGGGTGTGAGGAAGCCACTCTTTGTAGCCACGGCCTAAAGCCCAGGGGGCCCAAGTGGTGAGGCTTCCGACATGCCAAGTATCTTACATTCCATAGGTAGGTCCTATCACTTTCTTCACTCTCAGAAGCAGCAGCTGAGACCTGGAAAGATAAAGTGCTTTATTAAAGGTCAGGGAGCCAGGAGATGGCTGAATATTCAAGCCTGTGTTACCCAATGCCCAAATCTAAACTGTTAAACATGTGACAATGCCTATACTGGGACTTCAGAAAAGAAAAAAAAGCAACCATTTGGAGGATGAGCTGGGAATGAGGAGAAACAACACTAGGGAAGATTTTAAATACACACTCCCCTCCTTTTGTGGAAATAGGGAAAGGCAGCCAATCTGGCTGTAGATTTTTAAAAACTGAAAAATGTCTTCTAATGACCTGAGGAGACAGGTCATTACAGACAATTCCCTACCCCAACACTCAAATCTTTAAAAGCACAGTTTCCCATTACCCCAATGAAAGCCCAGTGGATGCGGAGGCCCCCGATTCCCCATGCCACACCTCCACCAAGGCTGAGAACTGAAATGTCGGTGTAATTCTTTACACAGTCCCTGGTCCTCCTTGGCTTGGATTTTTCAAGAGGTCAAGAACATTGCTTTCTCTGAAGCAAAACAAAACTGTTATGCATGAAGTCAAAGACAGACAACATTTGGAGAGGTAAGCCGAACTGATATGTCCACGTTCAGCTGGTTCACCTGTAATTGTCAAAGTGCATGAGACCGATCATTTGGGATGAACTAACTGACAAGTCCCTCGCACTGGGACCGTGGGGAGTAACACCGTGTCAGGGGTGTGCCAGGCATCTGCAGAGCTGAGGAAACCCAGCCATCACAGATGTGAGTCTCCCATCAGGTCCCAGGTATTGGTCTCCAGGGAAGTGAGGGAAAGCTTTTCAGACAGAGGACAGAAGCTGCTGAAAATACAGTCCCTCTCATCACAGTGCCACGCCCCTGTGCTCTCTATCAAGTTGATTTCACAGGAAGGTTCTGTAAGTGAACTTGGAGCTTCTGAGTCATGGCTGAGACCCAGGTGGCTGCCCTCATTCTCTGCCCCTGGGCCCTCCTGTCCAAGTTTCCTCAAACCTGATGTCTGTCCTACTGTAAATGGGATGGCCATGGGACAGCTGACCCATCTCCCCTGGAGGCTGTGTCTCTGCTTGGTCAGTCGGTTAGGAAGCCACTCTCTGTCCTTGTCTACCAGTGCAGGAGAAAGAAATAGAACCGTCAGGACGTACTTGAAAGGTCTAAAATACCCAAAGAGGAAGAACTATGTAGGGTGTGACGGTAGAAAAGATAGGAACTGTTTCCCTTATGTGACCCTGTGGAAGCCATTACACCACCAGGTCCCTCCCAAGGGGAAGTACTATTTGATAAAGCCCAAACCAGACAGACAAAAAATAATTTGCAAGCTCTTAACCAGAGGCTTTCAGGAATTAAATGGTTTATAAACTCTGACACAATCCCAGCGTATCTCATAATGGCTTTTTTCTTCCAGTTTTCTTAGGCCACACACTGTCATCCTCTTTCTGACATTTCCTGGAAACACTCAATATGATCATTTGTTCAGCACATAGCCACTCCCTCCCCCCACCCCCTACCCCCCACTGTGGGAAGTGGAGACTTCCCACCCTACTGAGGTTATGCTGCGCCATGTGACTTGCTTTGGCCAGTGGAATGTTAGCAGTTGCAACAGTTTGCTTGTGGCCTTTGGCTTGACCTCGTTTGCTCAAGTGATCCACCGTGAGAGCATACCCTGGAAACTTTCTGCTTGCCCCAGGTCAAGTACACAGGGGCCAGACCTGAACTCATTCACAACCTGGAACCAAGCCCAGTCGGCCTGCAGCCAGAAGCAGAGCCATCCAGCTGAGCCCAGCCAGAATTGGCTTACTTGCAGCTGACAGCAGACCCATTTGTGGGGCAATAGATGTTTGGCATTTGCCATTGGATTTGGTGTGATCTGTCCCTTGCCAATGTGTCTCTTTGTACTCCTCATTCTAATTCATAGAAGCCACAAACAATGGCAGCACCCCCTTCGGAAGAGAAGGAAGGGAGAAAAATACACTGGAGCAAAATCAGAATATTCTTTAAAACATGGAGGAAAAAGGCTGGAATTTTTCATGTGTCAATAATTTTTGAATTATCACACACATAATAATAGCTGCCATTTATTTGTTCTGTGACAGGCACAGTATTACACATTTTATAAACTTGAACATATTTAATCCACCCAATATCCCCAAAAGTCAGAATAAATATCACCATTTGACAGTAAGAAAAGTGAGGCTTAGAGATGTCACATATCTGTTAAAAGCTGCCAGAGCTGGGATTAAAACTCAAGTTTAGGCAAATCCCAATAATTATTGAGTAACCTAGGCAGTGAAGCAGTCTTAAAATGAAATACCATTGTCTACTATAACAAATTGGCAAAGATTAGACACATTCTAATACTGAATGTTGGCACAAGTATGAAAGCAGTGTCTTGTAAGGTACAGGTGTGAATGTAAATTGGTGCTAATGTTCTGGAAAGCGACCTGTCAATATTGACAAAGAATCTGAATATTTGCATACCCTTTGAACCAGTAATCCCACTTCTCTGATTATATTCTAAGCAACAAATCAAGGATGTGTTGGAGATTCATGTACAAGGTTGTTCTTTAAAATGTTGCTTACCACAGTGAAAAAATTGCAATCAGCTAAAATGTAAAATAGTTGCAGAATAGTTAAGTAATTGGTATTGCTACAGGCTAGAATAATACGCAGCATTAAAATGCATATTTTAGTGATATGAAGAAATATTTGGGCTATGGTCTGAATGTTTATGCCCTGCCCCCAAATTCATATCTTGAAATCGTACAACCCGAGACCATGGTATTAGGATGTGGGTCTTGGGAGGTAAGTAGGTTGTGAGGTTAGAGGCTGCATGGGTGGGATGACTGACCTTATAAAAGTAGCTTAAGAGCTTTCTCACCCCTTCCACCACATGAGGACGTCCTCTGTGAATCAGGAACTGCGTCTTCAACAGACAACAATCTTCAGGCAAACTGATCTTGCACTTCCCAGCCTTCAAAACTGTGGGAAATAAATTTCTGTTGTTTGTAAGCTACCCAGTCTCAGATGTTTTGTTATAGCAGCCTTCATGGACTAAGACTGTTTGCAATACACTCTAAGTGGGGGGGAGGGGTTGCAGAAAATAAAACTAAATGTTATATGACTCTGTTTTGGAGAGTGTGTTTGTGTGTGTGCATGCAGGATAATACAATAGAGTAATAATTATTTCTGCATGCTGATGTTCTGTGGGAATATTTTATATTTTCCAAACATTTTTTGTATTTCTCAAGTTCTATAGAATAAGCAGATATTACTTTTGTACCGAGAAACACCTACTAAAATGATTTTTTAAAAAAGAAACACTGACGATTCTCCCTGTAGAATACAAGTACTCTGAGAACACATTCACTGATATAGGACCGGAATTGTGTCTGGCTCCTGATACGTGCTCAGTAAAGATCTGCTGAGTGACTGAAAGTTAGACCCTGCAGCATGTGTGAAGCCAGTACGTATGTGCAGGTACCTATTGCTGCATAAACAGCCACCCTGAAAACAGTAAAGCAGGACTCCAGACAGGACACAGTGAGATGGCTTATCTCTTTCTGTAATGCCTGGGGACTTAGCTAGGAAGAGGTGAACAGGGGGAGGTGACTTGAAATGTTAAGAGCAGGAATCAGCTGCAGGTTTCTTTCCTCCTACGTCTGGTGCCTGGATGGAACAACTCAGAGGCCAGACTCAGCAGAATTGTCCTCTAAAGCATCTCCACACACACCATGTCTCCATCCAGCTTGGGCTTCCACAGTGGATTCTGCATGTGCAAGGAGTGAACCTTTACTAGGCTAAGCCACTAATACTTCAAGATTTGTCACTGTAGTGATGCCTAGCTTATTCTGAACCAAAACAATGCTTTTCAAATATATAGCTGTGCTATGTACTAAGATATAGCTGAATGTACTTTGTCTCCCTGTCTCTGTCAGCCTGGAGGCCAGCCTGGGGGATGTCTTTCTGTTCCATCCTGGGCACAGGAGATACACATGACATGAGCCAGTGTGCCTGCCCTGCTGTGCCACTTACAAGTCATGTGGCCTTGGATAAGTTACTGTATCTTACTGTGCCCGTTTTCTTATCAGCAAAATAAGAATGATGATTACAACACTTACCTCAGGGTTGTATGAGCATTAAACGAGAAGGCGGCGTCTCATACATGACATTTGCCATGGCGTAAGCACTTATCAAATGTTAATTGTTGTGTCCATTCTATTATTATATAGTGTCCCCAATTTCTTGATATGAAGGTGAGGATGGGATCAACTATGCACAATTTTTTACAAAGTCATCACATTCAGAGAGGATCCAGCATATTTCGGGTGTGGGAAGGGCTAGGGACAAACTGCCAAAGCAGGTTATTGAGCTCCTAAAGGCAGAGTTAAGAAGTGAGGAGCAGGACCTCCTGCTGAGAGTATTCAATATCCACTTATTTCTACACCACCCGGTTCCATATGAGAATGGAGAACGCAGATTTCATGCTACCTCATATACTGGAAATAAAAGCAGCCACCAAAAACAAGGATGGGATGCAAAATACAAGCAGAAAGTAGCTCAAAAATAAAAAATAAAAAAATCTGACCACGGGAACCTTGCTGCAGACTTTGGCTGAATGCTGAGCTCTCTAGCAGACTGTGCCCAGGGGACTGTGCTGGCTGCGCCGTCCAGGCTCTTCGCCACTTGGTTACGCCATCCCCAAGGTGCAGTCCCCAGGGGAGGGCTGCTGGGTGAGCTGAGGAACGTGCTGGGGTTTGCGCCCAGTGCTGCGCCTGCAGGCCGAGTCTCCCACGAGTCCGAAGGCAGGGCTGCCAGGACCCAGGGAGCGGGGAAGAGCCAAAGAGAAGCATCCAAGTTTTGTGTTCATCACCATCTCAAATTCAGAGGACTAAAAAAATTTCAGATAGTCTAAAAAATCTCTCTGGTTTGCACTTTTTAGGCCATTTAATTTTTTATGGTGGAGCATGAACAATGCAACAGAGCCGCTTCTTGTCTCTCAGCCCCCACCCCCCACCGCCTGGGAGTGTGGGCTTAAACTGCAGGAGAGGAGAATTTAAATTCTATAAATTAGCTTCACTAAAGATGCTTAAGCATTTATGAAAACATTTGCATTTCATACACAGCTTTATAAAATTTTAAAGAAAAAAAAAATCCCCAACTGCCACGTGAAACTAAGCTGGCAGAGAGCGATCTGCTCAGTGCAAATATGCCAACAGATTTACAAATGGGGAATACGGAGTCAGGACTAAGAGCCGGCAGATCATTTATCAGTGACAAAGCAAAGATTCTTAGCCTGTGTGCTCCAGTCCCTGGGGACGCACATGCTACATCCTACGCCTCTGAAATGCTATAGATAACAGTGTTAACCCATGTATCCCCGCGTGTATGCTGGTGGCAAGGGATTCCATGGTGCACCACCTTGGGTGCCCAAGACAGGCATTCTGATGTAAAGCAAAGAGATTTGTTTTCAGGGGAGACCTGGGGTAAATCTTGGTTTAGCTACTAACCAGCTAGTGACCTTGGACAGTGGACTTAAACACTCAGAGGCTCGGTTTCCTCCTCCGAACACTGGGGACAATAACAATGCAAAGGTACTCACTCGGTAAGGGATCATTCCCTTGTTGCCTTCACTTCTGGACAAATAGAATAAATGTAATCAAATTACAGAGGAGTTCCATCATGTATACATTCAAATAAATGCGTTCAGACAAACATCTCCTACTGTAACAAAAACAGAGAGCATGCCAAAAAAGAAAATAAGAGACTCATGTTCATTTACCCTTTACCTCGGGCCTCATGTATTTCTGACTGCACCTGGGCCTCTAGGGTTCTAGGGAAAGAGGTCACAGCCAAAAGCAAAGACAGACTGAAGAAACTAACTTGGGCTTGTGATCCTGAGGGTGTTGGTTTAAGAATAATTTTGACTCTTGACTTTATAAAAATTTCCCCTTAAATGCTTTCTGTAAAATCAGAGACTTCCCCATCCCCTGCAGCCTTCTAATCCCTAAACGCACACACAGTTCTCACTGCTCTCTCAACCTCAGGCAGCCTGGGGGAACAAGCACTGGACCACAGGCGCTGTTTCATCCGTTAACTTCTTTGGACCTCAAACACCAAACCCTTGAAAGAGAGGCTTAGAGTTGACAAGGAAGTTCTTGGTCATTAAAACGTATTAAAAACACCTGATGGCTTTCCAGTTTTTTCCGCCTGATTTACATCTTTCCTGTCCATCAAAATTAGGTGGTTCCCTCCAACAGATAAAAAGCATCTTTGAAGCAATTATCCTGAGCAGCATTTGGAGATTAGAATTTCCAAGAACAAATACCTTCATTAATAACTATGCTACCAACCCCATGCTATCTCTATTTGCACAGTTTTACCTTTATATGACACATTCATTTTCATGGTATTTCATGGCTGGGTCTCCATGGGCAATGGCTTAGCAGAGGGGCACTCTGAGTTCTCAGGTTTGCTTACTGATGTGCGAGATGAGCACTTTCAGTAGAACTTTCTGGAACAATGTAAGCCTTCCCTGTCTGTGTAGTCCAGAGTGAGATCTGCCGGCCACATGTGGCAACAGCACTTGACATGTGACTGCTACAACTGAGGAACTGAATTTTAAAACATATTCACCTTTTTAAATCCTCACCTGAGGATATGTTTATTGATTTTAGAGAGAAAGGAAGGGGGAAAGAGAGAGAGAGAGAGAAATATCGATATGAGAGAGAAATACTGATTGGTCACCTCCTGTATGGGACCCAACCGGGGATTAAACTCACAACGTAGGTATGTTCCTGGACTGGGAATTGAACCTGCAACTCTTTGGTGTATGGGATGATGTTCCAATCACCTGAGCCAGCCGACCAGAGCTAAAGTATTTGCTTTTAAGTAATTGACAGTGTCACATGAGGACAGTTGCTACTATGTTGGGCAGCTCAGTGGCAGACACAACCTACTTAGGACTTGTGCTAAGCCACTGCTGCCCAATGGAAATACACTGTGAACCGTGCACAGAATTAGCATTTTTCTAGTAGCCACACTAAAGAAAAGGAAAAGGAAGGCAGTGAAATTAACATCAATAATATATTTCATTACAGTTGAGTATTCACAATATTATCATTTCAAGACATAATAAAAATATGAAAGTAAATAAACAAGAAAGAAAAAAGATATAATCTTTTAAATATTAATATTTTATTAATATTAATAAAATATTAATGAGGTGTCTTACATTCTTTTTTTTCATACTAAGCCTTCAAAATTCAGTGTGCATTTTATAATTACAACACATCGCAACTTGGACCAGCCATATTTCAAGTGTTCAACTGTGGCTACTATATTGGGTAACGCAACACAGATGTTAGCCACCCAGGGGCTAACTCTTCTGTTTGCAACATGGACATGCTTATGACAACTATAATAAAAAATGCTCTTGTGTTTAACTAGGGATGATAAAAAATTTTCAACACCTAAGGTGTTCAACATAAACACCAAACTCACTGTATTTATCTTTACCAAAGTATACATACATCGCTATGCAAAATATTTCATGTTTCCTTTCTGTTTTGAATTAAAATTATTAACCAATTTTCGCCAATATGCCAATATTTATTACTAATTATAGAAGAACAGTTCTACAGTCTGAAGAAATACAATTCGACTGCATCATAGAATTCTTAAGCTCAGTGCCTAGTAATTTCCATATCAATAATTTCCATTAGTGTAATGGGACACAATAGAAGCTGCTCTTGAAATAAAAATGTGTAATCAAGAAAGCAATTATAGAGAATCATTTGGCAGCAAAGTAGATAACCAATAAGCCAATGACCTGATCAATGGGTATTAGATACATTAAATGCAGAGGATGATCCTGAAGTGTCCATTAGCAGAAATTCTAACGAATAAATTACATAAAATTAATCAATAGAGCTAGCAGACAATGTAAGCTATAACAGAGGATTCGGAAGCAATTTCAAAGATTTGCACTGGCCACACTTGGGTACCTTCTTGAGTTTTACATTGCAAGCTACACCTCCCCCCCATCTTAAGCCTGCTCTCTCTTTAATGCTTTTTCTACATTAGCTTGTTGCTTCATCCTTACCACATTAATGAAAAGTGGATAAAGGCAGTCATGTGGGTTTTCTGTCTCTCCAGGACACACCTCGCTGAAACATGCTCAATATTTGCTAATGGCTTTGGAGAAAAAGCTGTGACAGAACAGACTTCGCCTCTGGGGAAGAGGCAAAGAGAAGGAAAACCTGAGGGGCAGGTAGCAAGGGGGATAAACTGGGAGGGGGAGTCTTTAAAGACTGGATGGATGCCTTTTAAACTTGGACAGGAAAGTTGTTTTATGATTATTCAGAATGTCAGCCTGGCTCCCGATTGGAAAAAAAGGAAGAAAAATACAATTCCTGTGGCCTTGTACTATTCCCGACTAATCAGAATCATGCCTTCCACTTTACAAGTCTGTGTAGCCTGATTTTGTATATGCCCCATAAGTGTTTACACATTACCAAGTTAGCTGCCTAAGAGAAAGAAAACAGGATAATGATCTATTATGTATTATGTAGCTGGTATTAAGCTTTCATTTGCTTCTCTGGCAGAAGCGAGATTTGACTTTGCTGAGGACAGCCAGCAGAAGTGGGCTGTGAGCTATACTCCCTTGTGAAAGGCTTGCCCTGCCTTCAAGGAGCTTGATCCCAGGACTCCGTGGGGAACCCAAGACCCCCTTCACATCTTTTTTCTGTCCACTAGTCATGGTGTGGCTGGAAAGAAAACAGAGGGCTACCATTTACAGATACTAAACACCTAGTATCTATCAGGCACCATGATACTAAACACCTAGTATCTACCAGGCACCATGCTAAGCACAGTTAGGTAAATACCTAATGGTACTGATGTTTTTTCCCCACAAAGACATAGCTAGTCTGGGGGAAAGTGCATTATTTTGAACAGAAAGAGGAGGAAACCCTCCACCCCTCCCAGCAGCAAAATCCTGGAACCCCAATATTCTAAGAGACCAGGGCCCTTTGATAGCTCTGGTTCGTGACAAGGAAGTTAATCTGGGGGTGGTAAAGTGTGGCTGCCATTTGCCCTTCTTAACACCCAGGCAATAGTGGCTGTGTGACTGGGTGCAAGGGTTAAGCTACTTACAGCAAGATCAGTAAAAGCTGAAAACATGGTCCTTTCAAAGCAGCAAATAGCATTAGGTCTCAAGAGGTGTTATTTGAATACCTCTCTGTGGAGTTTCTGGAAAAGGAAAGGAGCCCTTTATTTATGCATGTACAAGTAACTAATATACCCACTGCTTTTTAGAAACTGTGAAAATAACTATTAACATAAAAGTGATGTTAAAGGATGACATTTTTAAAGGTAAAATCATGAATTATACAAATGTAAAATGAACACATCTCAAAGATTTTGTTTAACTCATTGATTAATTAAGGAACAAATCAGATGACACACTAGGTTCGAAGAAGAGTTTAAAAAGCAGATACAGCCCTAGAAGGTGTGACTCAGTGGACTGAGTGCTGGCCTGCAAACTAAAGGGTCGCTGGTTCAATTCCTAGTCAGGGCACATGCCTGGGTTGTGGGCCAGGTCCCCAATAAGGGGCACACAAGAAGCAACCACACACTGATGTTCCTCTCCCTCTCTTTCTCCCTCCCTTCCCCTCTCTCTAAAAATAAATAAATAAAATCTTAAAAAAAATAAAAAGCAGATACAGGCACATATGGCCTGATATAAATTTGCTCAATAGACATAAAACTGGCTGGAGGGAGGGCAGTGGGAGCAATTTTCAATATTCATTTGCATGTTTCAGTAGGCAGAATTCTGAGATTCCTGACCCCTCTCTCCCGACTAGTCATCCTGGATAATCCCCTATCTTTGGGTATGAACAAGACTCTGGATATTATGGATTTCTTCTTATGATTAGGTTACGTTAGATGACAAAGCTGAAGGGATTTTGCAGCTGAAATTAAATCTTTGAGACTTTGAATTAATCAAAACGGAGATTATCCCTGAGTGGGTCTCATCTAATCAAGTGAACCCTCAAAGGGTACCTTCCTTGAAGGAAGAGATTTGAAGCTTGAGAGATTCTGCTGGCTTTTGAGAGGCAAACCGTTGTGTTGTGGGGAGGGCCAACGGTGGGCAATGCCAAGCTGCCTCTAGAGGCTGAAGACTGACAGCCCTCAGGGAAGAACAGACCTCAGACCTACAACTGCAATATGAATCCTGCCAACCACCAGTGTGCAGAGCGAGAGCAGAGAGGACTTTCTGGACACCTCTGACAATCCAATATGGGGTCACTGTCAGCCATGACAGTTATGTCAAGTTCTATGTCAAGACTGAAATAATGGAGTGTAACAGGAATGCCACTGGGAGGGGCCTAGAAAGCCCACAACCAAAAGTCTGGACACTTGGATCAGGACTCCATCTAGACACCGATATGAGAGGGACCTCTGCCACTTGTGGGCCCTAAGAACTCAGAGCCCTGCCACACTCCTTCTCCACTGGACACAAGGTGCTGCTGCAGCCTCCTGGCTTGAGATGGTCACCTGCCTCTCCACTTGCGGATGTCACCTCTGCCCACTTCTATCATGTAAGCTCCCCTTCTCTGTCTACCCTGATAAGCCTGGCACTGTGAAAAGACACAAATGTGTGTAAGTGACTCTCTTCAGGGATGCTCCCTTGCTCACGACAACCAGTGAACTTGGAAGAGGAGCCTGAGCTACAGAAGAGATTAGGCCAACCTCCTAATGTCGGCACGCTGAGACCCTGGCAGAAGACCCGGCTCACCCGTGTCTGGATTCCTGACCCACAGAAAACACAGGTAATAACCATCTCTAGTTAGCTGTTCGGGTCATGGTAGTTTGGTGAGCAGCAATAGAAACCTCATACACATGTCTACAAAAAAAGAATGACTTGTACTGCTCTCAGTTACCTACAACTTACAAAGTTGTAAAACAGCTCAAGGCAATAAAAGGTACAGAGATTCCACAGAATCAAATAACCTCTAGACTCTCATTGAATGTACCCAGTAATCCATTTGGTCCCTACCATGAAAAATGTTTCATTTGATAAAGTGCCCCTTCCACAGATAATATTGTTCGATTTTATTTTTATTTGAAGAAAATCCCTCCCCCCCAAAAATGGATTTAGACTACATTTTAATTTGTTTTCCTGGGCATTTGTGAGAAATGGCGAGCTACCAGGGATCACAGAATGGAGACTTAAGAAGACTGTGGAAAGTACCAGAAGGCCTGAGCATCACCACACACCAGTCATTGCTGAGAAAAGGGAACTGTCCTGTGAGGTCAATGCTCTATTGTATCCAGTCATCCATTTATTCACCCAGCAAACAGATCTAGCACCTACCTGGTTCTAGACGGAGTCACGGTAGTGCATGAACTCCATCCAGACCCCACCTCAGGGAGTTTGCATTCAACAGGACAGGGGATAACCCAGATTTGGAGACCTGTATGAAAAAGTTCTGGATTTTGAGAACTATACTGGTATTTGACCCTTGTGTTCAGCCATGAAGAACTTTCTGAGGCTAACGGTTGAGACCCTACCCCTGTGGAAAGAATTTCACAGATATTTCGGTTGTTAATTATCCCGGTAAGAGGCTGATCCAGGCCAGAGGATGAGGATGACGATGCCAGGCTCTAGACTGACATGAGGTGGATTTGTAGGGGGAACTCAAGAGCTAAAAAATTTTAGCTCTCGTTGTAGTTAATAGGCTTAGGGATTAATGCGTATGGAAAGCTGTTGTTCCAGGAACTGGAATGTATGACCGGGCCTACTCTGACTCCAGGAAGACCACAAGCAATTCAACCTTTGTGCCCCAGGAGGACTGCAAGCAATCAGCGTGGTCTCTGAGCCATTGTGCTCCAGGGAGGGAACATCCGCCAACCAGGATGCAGAGAGAGAATCACTCGTCAGCAGATGACCAGATGCTAGGAAAATTGCTGGACTGCAGCTGTTATCTGATTGACCTTTGCCCTGAATTCCAAACCCCTCACCTACTTTTTTCCCTGAATTCCAACCCCCTTATGTGCCCTTCTTTTCTCCTTATAAAAAAGATTGCATTGAGATGAGATGTTCAGGAGGTTTTTTAGGGTACATAACCTGCCATATTCTGAGATTGCTGGAATCTGAATGAAGCACCGCTCATAAAGATTCAGTCCTCGACTCTACTAACTGGTACAGCCAGTATTGACAGGCAGCATGAACGCTGACTTTTCTGGTTTCAGATGCACAGATGCCCTGACCCCCACGAGGAAATACAGACTTCATCAGGAGCTGCCCTGGTGCTGGGACCAGGGCTCATCTGCCACATGGAGCCCTGCATAGACACACATAGAGCATACAAGATAATACATTTGTTATGTTAGGTTGTATACATTTATTTCTATGGTTAGTAATAATGACAGCTAATATATACAAGCACTTACTATGCCCTAATCACTGCTCTAAGTGCTTTACATGCAGTCATTTATTTAATGTTCACAATAACCCAGTGCAGTAGGTACTGTTATCACTTGCACATCACAGATGAGCCAACTGATTCAGAGACAGGTTAAGGGATGTCTCCAAGGTCCAGGAGCTGGTGAGTGTGAGCTGGGATTTACACCCAGACAGCCTCGCACCGGAACCCTAGTTCTTAGCCCTCACGGGGAACCATCTTTGCAGTAAGGATTCCCTTGGGCACTGCAAGAGCCACATCTGGGGATGGGGGAGCTGGTTCTGAATTGGCTCTACCTTGCAATTGATTCAGTTACCCCAGAGTTTCAGTATTCTCAGTAGTAGCAGTTCATCTTCAGCTGTCGTACAAAATTAAGGCCTTTTGATATTTAACTCTGGCTACTGTGTGGGAACCTGCTGAATGTACACCAAGTAAAACTAAGTTATCTTGCCATCCCTGCGAAACTGTCACCTATTTAAAAACGTCTCTTTCCTCATCTCTCAGCTTCATTTCTGCTTCCTTTTGAAGAAATGTAGTTCCTCCTCTAGGGACCCTGTCTTAGAAATACATCTGGCTCAGCTCCCCACTGGGATTTAATCCCCCCACCCCAAACAAGCTCTGTAGTGGCAGATCCCCTGCAGCTGCTCACAGACAATCAGTAACAAACACAAAGGAGGACTGAGCGTTTCAAGTTTCCTGTTTACAGCCTCCGTCCAATGGGGATCTCTCTGGGAGAAATATAAGGCTGGCAACAAATTAACAAGGGTTCGGTTATTTTACAAGGGAGAACAATGGTTCCTCTGACCACTTTTGATTCATTCCATCTCTGTTTCCATGGAGCATCATAAAAGGACCTATGTGTGTGTCAAGAGAGCGGAGGGAGAGACACGGCCCGGGGCAAACGGGAGGAAGCACCGCCTGATGAGTCTGCATCCAAAAGTTCCCGTTTGTTGGGCAGCCTGCCTGGGGAGCTGGGGATGACCGGATTGGAGAGCACAGCCCCCAATCCACCAATTGCATTCTTTCCGTTTCAGGAGATCTTTACGCCGAGTTTTAGTCCCTTTTCTGTCTTATTCTTACCTCCATATGGTGACTAGCGGGAAAAAAAGCCATGTAGAAAATCAGCCGTGTCTGCTGAGCAGCCTCCCAGGAGGAAACAGTTGAATTTCCTGGGGCTGATGCTGGAAGTCAGGGCTACTGAGGTGAACATCTGTGTCTTCTCGACTGCCCAGAATCCCTTCCCTGTGAACCCCTTCACCCCCTTTTTTCTGGACTACTCCACCATCCCCTTCCCTTCTCAGTGGTGATTCCCGCAAGATGTAACCCCTGGCTTAGGTGTAGAGCATGTGATTTAGGTCTCAGCCAATCGGTGCATTGCATTTTCTTGGCCGCCAATGGCGGGTTCATTGATAAATCACCTGATTTAATTAGAGTCAATTAGAGTAGCAAGGCGATGTTAGTTGGGAATTCTGGCAAGAAGAGTCTCGCGCTCTCCTTGCCTGGACTTAAGGGAGATGTGGGGTGGGGGCCGCTGTGGCCATCCTGCTGCCCACAGGGGCCACCGCTCTGACCGTACCGCCAAGCCAGGAGGACTACGAGAGGCACTCTGAATCTGGAGGACAGTGCCCTGAATCAGTCCGTGTCTGAGGGAAGCCCTGGTTCCAGACTCTCTGTTACATGTCTCGATAAATTTTCTTTGGGCTTGGTACTGTCTTGGGTTGGATTTTGTTTCTTGTAACCGGAAGAGTGTCTATTCCTTACGAGGAAAGGTTGAGAGGAAACTCTAAGATAAAGAGCTGCCTGAGGAAGGGCGGTTCACAGCCCTTCGGCCATGAAAGTGATTCTCACTTGAGGGTGCTGGTCCCTTGACAACTGGCCCGAGAAGGCAAAACCTGCAAAGTATGTTCTTAGGGCTATTAGCCTTTCCATTTCCTCCCACCTAAAACTGACATTTTTATAGGGGGAAACATCTGTCCAGTCTGTTATTGAAGTGATCGCTGGGCCTGCCTTCAAGCGAACACAGACGTGGATTGAATTCCTCAATTCCATATATATACACTTTTTTTTTTTTTTTTTTGGTCACCATGCCTCTTAGGTGCTTATGTTACCATCTCAGTTGCACCACCTTTTTAGCTAAGGTTTGGCCTGGGGACCCAGAATCAACTAAACCCTGCCTGGCGGGCCAACCCCATCTCTCCACAGCGCCCCATGCTGGCAATGAGTAGCACTTTCTTTTCAAAGAGAGTTTTGGTCCAAAACCTTAATGCACACTTGAGTGTGTGTGGACCTCGTGCTTCTCCTCATGGTTCAGTTCCAATTCCCAGATGTAACCGGTTTATTTTTCCACGTCCATGTCCTCTGCCACTGGTGGGTGTGTGTTGGATCAGGTTCTTGTCTTGTGGTTTGTCTTTGATTTTTTATTTTCAACGTACATCAGGGAAGGAAAAGAGAGCATTTTGCCATCATTGCCCAGCGTATTTGCCCAGTGGCTGCCCAAGTCCTGTGTTAAAGAACAAAATTCTGCTGAGTAAATGTTAACAATCTTATTGGCTTTGTTCAGCCATTCATAAATTGGACAGCATCCCATCTGGCAAACACAAAGGAACTCGGACAAGCTGTACGAGGTGAGAGATTTTTTTATATACCACAGTAAGCAGGAATAAAGAAGTTACAATGGGCCTTTGCTCACTGATTAAATTAGGGTTACGTTCCTCAAGTGGAGCAAAGGGAAGTCTGAGAGCCGGGTCAAGGAACTGGTGCCGAGCAGGGAGGGCTAATTGGTTGAACTAGGCCTTCATTTTCTGGTATAGCTGAGCCTGGAAACCAAACTGAGTTTGGTTTGCTGACATAGGGCTTCGCCTGAACAACTCTATCTTGGGCCCAATCTGGTACTTGTTGGGCCAGGTCGAGAACTCTGAACCTCTGAACCTGCTTCCAAGTGGGAGGACGAATACGTGTCTCAGGAGAGAGAGAGAGTGAAAGGGTGAGGAGAGGGGGAGACAAAGTGTTAAGGCTGCCCTGCCATTCTGGCCACGAGGAAGAGAAAGAAAGAGAGACTATACTTACATGTACAGCCTTGTTTCTGTTGATATTCCCACCTTTACAAAATGTGAGCCAGTAAGTGTCTTGAAACCGGTGAGATCCATACCCTCCTTCTCAGAGCAGAGCAAGATAGGAGATAAGGAGAGAACTTCTGAAAGCTTGTTCTTAATACTTAACATTATTGTGTTAGGATAATGCTGGCTGCGGTACCAAATCATCTTCAGAATTTCAGTAGCCTAATGGAATGGAAGTTTATTTCTTGTTCGTATAGTAATCTAACGTGGCTACTTCTCACTGACAGGCTGCTTTCCTCCACTTAGGGATGCAAGAGCCCACGTGTCTTCCATCTTCTGGCTTCCCTCAAAGGCAATGGTTTTCAACTTTAATTGCCTGATGGGCTTTAAAAATACTAATATGTGGGCTCCACCCCAAGAGATTCTAATTTCGTTGGTTCATGTAGCAACTTGGGCACTAATATGCTGTTTAAAATACCCCCAGAGGAGTATAAAGTGCAACCGGTATTTAAATAGGGCGTTGCCCCAGGGCAGAGGCTTCCAATGCATGGTCCCAGGACTGGCAGCATCAGCAACACTGGGGTATTTGCAGGACTTGCAGATTCTAGGATCTCAAATGGATTTGCAGAGTAAAAACTCTGGGGATGGGGCCCAGCTGTCTGTGTTTTAACAGCCTTCCAGCTGATTCTGCTGCACATTCAAGTTTGAGATTCCCCGCCCTAGAGCCCCAAAGTTCTGTGCCTCCAAATGGAATGGGGGACAGGGAGCTCGAAGGGGCACAGATGCTTCTTAACAGCCTGTGGCTGGGAACGACCTCAGAGTCCTTTAGCAACGTCTAGTCACATGGGTCCCAACCGGCAGCCTGTTTCTGCCATAAGCATACGCCTTTGGGTTGTGTGCACTGACCCTGGGTTCCACTCCTATTCAGGATTGAGGGAAAATTCCTACCTAGTTCTGTGTGTCACATAGATAGATGGTCAGGGCTCGCAGGTCCTAGGGTTTTGAGACTAAACAAAAACCTGTAAGAAGATATGCAAATTGTTTAGGCTGATGAAGAGCAGAACAGGTTCATTCAGATAGAAAAATTCACATATAAAAGTTGGGGACATTTGTAAGCAATTGACCACATCTTGAAACTCATTTATTAAAGTGGTAAAATCTCTCCCAAAATTCTCATCCTGACTAGCTGTCTCTGTGAGTCACCTCCTCCCATTCACTCTACCCCCTACCCTCTGTCCCGGGGTGGGGCAGAGATGGAAGATCACATCTGCACCCACAGGTCATCTCAGAAGCCGACCCAGAAGGAACCTGCCTGCCCAAGACTCTGCTATGACACCATGAAGAGAACAAAGAACTTAAAGCCGGGCAGTTTGAGGTCTGTGTCCTGGCTTTGCCGTTTCTTTCTCATATGACCTTGGCTAAAATGCTTAACCTCTGTGGGCCTCAGTTCCCCTATCTCTGAAAGAGAGAAAAAGTGCAGGTTTGTAGAATTATTGGGACAACTACATGAAATAACGTAGGTAACGGTGCTTTTAAAATCTTAGTTGTCTAATCCCTGTTTTTTTTTTTTCTCCCTACACTCAGGGTAGGAATAAAGCCACAGAAATAGGCAGACGCCACAGTCCAGGTTCGGGTCCCCATTCCAGGAGAATGTCACTTGGTTGAGTTTTGGCTACCTTGTAATGACAAAGAATTCAGGCCATTCTTATCCCCAACAGGCCACAGGCAGGAGGCGGTACTTCAGATGCTTTGAGATTGTCCAAGGGTAGCTAAGTACAACCTATTTTTATTAAAGCTATTTATACTGAGAAGGCATTCAGGTCAGGCCTGCCTTTCCAGTCTGCCTCCTTGGCAAGGCGGTGGGCCCCAACCTCGGTTTGTTATGTGTTCCTCGTGGTTTGTATCTGCTCTGGCTTTGGTGGTTTGTGTCACTCAGACTAGATGCCGAGACGATGATATGGTCCAGTGAGCTAAGGGGCAGCCTTTGTACCTGGACACTGAACTGTCTGTGATACTCAATTAGCCTGCGGTACATAGAAGGGAAAACCTGTGAACCCTTCACCCCTTTGAGGGCAGAGGCAACTCTGGCCTTGTGAACACCTGAAATGTATACCAGGCCCTTGAACGCTAAAGGGCGATTTGGGGTCTGTGATCTTTATGGAGGTCAAGTGGCCACAGTGGGGCAGGGGAGGGGATGTCAACAAGCAACCACTGGCACTTAACAATATCATGCATCCAAGATAAAATGCATAATTCCTGGATGTTTTAATACCCACATCTCAGAGTCAGTTCAGAGCTTGGGACAATACAATGACAAATGTAATAAACATATGTACAGTGTTTTGCAATTCACAGAACATTTGCGTACACTGTAAGAAAGCTAATCCTTCCCATTATTTGTCCTAGGCAGAGATCTTTTGGCGGCATGGAATACAAACAAGGTACTAGTTACCTCTGAGATAGCCAGAGGTACCCCCTACCTTTCTAAGGAAGACAGCCCTGCATCAAAGCGGCATTTTTTCTCCCCAGTCTTGCCTGAAGCTAAAGCTTGGGAATCAGTTCCCACTGCATAGTGAGAATACAGCATGGCTGGGATGGTGTGAGCTCTGCAGAATTCATGTGAAAGGTAATCCACGTTCCCTCTTCGGCAGCTGCCCTCAAATTTACAAGGACGCATCCTTACATGGAGTGTCTGGATGTTGTACTAAGCTTGTCACATGTCATTAATACAGTTCAATTCTGCAATTGAACTGACTGGGAAACCTGATTTCATTGCAAACTTGTTTTTGCCAACTGCATTAGCATCTTCCCAAAATATATTAGAGTTGCTATTGACAGATGGTCGGAGAGGGGCCCAGGGAGGCTGCTGACAGGTATCTTGAGATGGATCTTATTTCCTTGGTGAATCTGAAGACTCCCATGGGAGATGTCTTCACGGGCCTGGAGGCCACCAGAACGGAATGGAAGTGGGTCAAGAGAACTGCCAATAAAAAGACAGAAAATGGGCACACCGTCCAGAGGTAGTTTGGCAATCTGTGTTCAGTCTGAAAACATCCATGCCCTTTGACCTTTGCTCTTCTCGGGTTTTAGCTGAAAGTGCTGTTCAGACATGTATGCAAAGATTTCTGTAATGTTTTCAGTGTTGCATTAAACAGATAATGGTGAAGAACTAACTGGAAATCACCTAAAATCTCACAATGGTGTGCTGGTTATATTTATATCCAAGCTATGATTAAAAAAAAATCAAGATAAAGAACTGTTTGTGGAGGGTGATCTAAGTTTGTGAAAGGAAAAAAGACTAGAAGAAAATGTTTTCTACATGTTAATATCTCTGGATGGTGACATAATGAGTAAGTTTTCATCAATTCACTTTTTGTATTTCCACTGAAATTCCTGGTCAAGTGTCAGGAAAATATATGCTTTTTAAATGTATATAAACAACAATCTATACAAAATTTTGGCTATAATCAATACAACCATTTACATTTGTTATATTATAGGCTTTGTCTTTGTTTTTTATTTTTTAATATATTTTATTGATTATGCTATTACAGTTGTCCCATTTCTCCCCCATCATTCCCCTCCACCCTGCACACCCCTCCCACCCACATTCCCCCACTTTAGTTCATGTCCATGTGTCTAAATTCTTTAGCTTCTACATTTCCCACACTATTCTTGCCCTCCCCCTGTCTATTTTCCACCCATCGTCTATGCTACTTATTCTCTGTACCTTTTCCCCCTCTCTCCTCCTCCCACTCCCCTGTTGCTAACCCTCCATGAGATCTCCATTTCTGTGTTTCTGTTCCTGTTTTGGCTGTTTGCTTAGTTTGCTTTGGTTTTAGGTGTGGTTGTTAATATCTGTGAGTTTGCTGTCTTTTTATTGTTCATATTTTTTATCTTCTTTTTCTTAGGTAAGTCCCTTTAACATTTCATGTAATAAGGGCTTGGTGATGATGAACTCCTTTAACTTGACCTTATCTGAGGAGCACTTTATCTTCCCTTGCATTCTAAATGAAAGCTTTGCTGGATAAAGCAATCTTGGATGTAGGTCCTTGACTTTCAACACTTCAAATACTTCTTTCCAGCCCCTTCTTGCCTGTAAGGTCTCTTTTGAGAAATCCGCTGACAGTCTGATGGGAACTCCTTTGTAGGTGACTGTCCCCTTATCTCTTGCTGCTTCTAGGATTCTCTCCTTCATTTTAATCTTGGCTAATGTAATTACGATGTTCTTTGGTGTGTTCCTCCTTGGGTCCAACTTCTTTGGGACTCTCTGAGCTTCCTGGTAGTCTATTTCCTTTGCCAGATTGGGGAAGTTTTTTTTTATTATTTGTTCAGGTAAGTTTTCCACTTGTTGCTCTTCCTCTTTCCCTTCCGGTACCCCTATAATTCAGATGTTGGGACAGTTAAAGATGTCCTGGAGGTTCCTAAGCCTCTCCTCATTTTTTTGAATTCTAGTTTCTTCATTCTTTTCTGTTTGGTTGTTTCTTTCTTCCTTCTGGTCCACTCCATTGATTTGAGTCCCAGTTTTCCTCCCATCTCTGTTGGTTCCCTGTGCATTTTCCTTCATTTCACTTACTGTAGCCTTCATTTGTTCATCTAATTTGTGTGCAAAATCAACCAATTTTGTGAGCATCCTGATCACTAGTGCTTTGAACTGTACATCTGATAGGTTGGCTGTCTCTTCATTGCTTAGATGAATTGGCTCTGGGACTTTGATTTGTTCTCCCATTTGAGCCATTTTTGTTTTGGGTTTTTTTTTTTTTTTTTGGTCTGGTAATCTGTTATGTAGTGAGGGGTGGAGCTTTAGGTGTTCCCCAGGGCAGGGCATCCCAGTAGCTGGGTAGTGACGCTGTATGTGGGGGTGGGGTCCGAGAGGGAACAATGGTGCTTGCTCCGCTCTCTCTTGGATTTCAGTCCCTTCTGTCACTTCCCTTTCACCTGTATTATCTGTGCGTGAATGTGGGACTGCCTGGTCAGCCAGCTGCCTTGTGCAGCCTCACTGGGTCTGCACTGATGCCACGCCGTGCCCGGGGGTCCACAGCTGCTGCCTCTACACCTGGGGTCTGCTAGCCGCCCCCTGCACACCTGGTATCTGCCAGTTGCTGCTGCCTGTGCACCTGGGTCCACCAACCTCCACTTTTTCCTGCTGGGACCCACCCCTCTTACCAGTCTGGATGAATGGTTGTTGGACTTCCATACAGTTCAATTTTCTGTCAGTTCTGGTTGTTTTCTTGTTTCTAAATCTTTGTTGTCCTTAATTTTGGTTGTGCAAGGAGGCACAGTGTGTCAACCTACGCCTCCATCTTGGCTGGAAGTCCAGGCTTTGTCTTTATAAATGGAAATTTTATATATAGTCAGAGAGTGCTTGTAGTTTTGTATTCTATTTTTTTACAACCTAAGTGAGAATCACACTAAAAAGTCTGATGAACCTAAAAAATTATGTGTGAATTATTATGTAAAATATTAACTTAATTGTTTGAAAATTGCTAATCAACATATGTGGGGTAACTCTCCTAATCAGAAAACTTGCTTATCCAAAACAAGTTAACTTCTTTCCACAGCAGATATACCACTGTAAGCTTAAAATTAGAAATATAAAACTAATTCCCCAAATTTCACCAGTTTAGCCAATTGTTGAAATCTACTAAATACTCCTCAGGAACATCAAATTTAAATGTAACTCAATCCACTGGACAGAGGGAATAATGGATTTACAAAAACACCAGTGGATGAAAAGTCTGTTAGGCACAAGGAAGCAGCAATAGCCATAAAAATGTTTCTGAGACAGAGACACACATGGAATTGTGGACCACAATGCAGCACAAGGGGCTGTGGCTAAGGCACTGTCTTCATGTCCATCATGACCATGACCTCAAGGGACAGTTGGGAGAGTTTGAAAATTCAGCATTTAAATGATCAGGACTGATACAGAAAACAAGGCTATATATTGTCTTCTAAAAACAATGTAGAATCTTCACTTTTAGTTTCACAAGGCCTGCCTCACACAATTCAAGTCAAAATATTAATTTCATCAAAGAATTATTTTTGTTCTTCCATGAAAGAGCCCATAAAACACCTCATGACATTACTTGGCAAGGTCAAGAAAACTCATAATCTTGACTCCAGGGGGAAGACAGAAAAATTGTGCTTCTGTCTAGACCAGCAGTTCTTAACTAAGGGCAATTTTGCCCCTTAAGGAACACTGGGCAATGTCTGGAGACATTTTTGGTTGTCACAACTAAGCTTGGGGGAGGGGGATGCTGCCGGTATTTAATGGGTAAAGGCCAGAAATACAGCTAAATATCCTACAAAGCACAAAACAGCCTCCTATAAGAAAGCATTGTCTGGCCCAAAATACCAGTACAGCCAAGGTTTAGAAACTCTGATCTAGAAAGAGATGACCAAATGCAAGACCCCTGCCTTTCTGCTTTCTGTTTGGCGGTGCGGGGGTGCAGGTGGAGGAGAAGGCTACAGGAGGCCTCACTTCTCCTCCTCACTTCTCCTCTAACCTGGTGCAGGGCCTGGGGCAGGTGGGGGAGGGGCTCCCAACTCTTGCTGGCCAAGGCCTTGATTACATGTTTCATTAGGACTCAATGAAAAAAAATCTTGATTTAACTGGAATTGACTTCCAGTTTAGCAGACTTTTTTTTCCTCCTATGCAGGAGGAAAAAGGAGCAAAATTCATGGAGCTTATTTAAGGAACTTCAAAAACATATCCTGAGGTCAATTACAATTTCTACCCAATCTCTAGTTTTGTTTTCTGGACAACAAGAATTGGGATCCAGAATGTTTAGCCTGAGGTCTGCGGTTTGACCCTCAACAATCAGAGAAGCATTAAATCACATTTGGGGTGAACTGTGTTGTAGGCAGGAAACTCCACTCAAATCTTTCAATAATATTTCCAACACCAAGTTCTGATGTTAAAAGGATTTTCTGGTTAACTCTGAGATCACTTGGAATCTCCCATATCCCTAGGCATTTTGACTAATGGGAGTTTCCCTGTAGTTTACATTCCCTAAAATGTTCTTGACAACAGCAAGTTTTATAGGAAAGCTACTGACAGTATCAAAAACTCCAATTCACTTTCCCTTTCTATATGTTTATGTCTGTAATGTTGGAATGCATTAAAATAAGCATGTCACATTTCTCTGTAATGAAGAAAAACAAGTCAGTTGCTTTCGGTTTTGTGTTGCTTTTGTCTAAATAAAACAAAGACAACACTCAATAGGTAGAGATGTCAGCAGGAGAGGGTAAAAACTTGGGTTCTAATTTGCAACAGATTCCAGATGGGCAGCTTTACATGTCTCTGTCAGTGGTGAGGAGTCTGGAAAGTTTGATTTAAGTCTGATTTGCATGATCGTCTTGCTAGGAACAAACCACAGTGAAGTAAAAGCTTTTTGCCTGAATCAACCGCATCCCATCCGGACAGGTCCCTACACCAGCTGGGAACAGCCGGGGCTAGCTCCTCTCCAGCATTATTGCTCACTGGCAGCAACAGGTAGCATGTGAGTTTGAGTCCATGGCATATGGGGGAAAACAACAGCGAAGCCAAACTCTAAAACTCCAATCCGCTTTAATTAATCAAGAAAAATCAACAGCTTAAGAATGAACACCTACTGAGCTAGCGGGAACCAAGTGGCTACAAAGTGTCTCTAGGTCCAGCGGAGGATCCTGCGGCCCTCTCACCTTCCCTGGCCGCTTGGCTGTTCCACTTTAATAAATACCGTGTTAAGAATTGCTATTCTCTACTCCTCCCTGAGGTAGCAATGCTTCATTTTGAAAGGGCAGATGTATCCTTAACTGATCTGGTGCTAGCAGGTTATTCTCCCTGTCTCTGTCTCTTTTCCTGAATATACAGAACACCCTGTACTGTGCCAGCACTGATAGCCAGAGCCACATGCCCAGAATTTTATTTATTTTATTTTATTTTATTTTATTTTATTTTTTCAGAATTTTATAGAACCTCTGTAACAGGCCATCCCAGTCGAGACACATCATTTTCTGTGGAAGAGGGGAAACAGCATCCATTTGGGTTCTCCTCAGACCTAGGTTGAAAGCCTTCCCCACTGGCTTTCCAGCCATAGGACCGTAGCAGAATCAACGTGCCTCCGAGACGCGGCTTTCTCCTTGCTAAAACGGTTTTAGAGTGGGTGCTGCGCAGCGTGTGCTCAGGACTGAAGTTGACAACAGGTGAAAAGCAAATGGCCGAATGCAGTGCATCCTCACCCCACTCCCTGTCCCTCCAAAACGCAGCACAGCGTGAACCACCCACAGTTATTTGTTGTGGTTACTGGTGAGTGTTTCATTTAAATACTTTTGTTTTTAGGGAAAAGGGTGAAAGCATCATACACTGAACCAATAGTGAAGAATTCAATCAAAGGTTAATTTTGTAGCAAGTTCTTGGTGAACTTATGACAGGTATGACTCACTGTCTTCCGTTCCCTACACGTCCAGTTCTGACTAATAAGAACGGGAAGTTTCTACCGATGACCTTAATAGTCTGCAGAACCCTCAGTCATTGCTGATAAAAGACGCCGTGCTTTCCTGTGTTGGTTCGGACTCTTTGGTTGCAAAAAGGTAAGGTACCACAGACTGGCTTGGATGTGGATCTCCCAGGTGCATGTCTATTTCATTTTGGCATCTCGGCCTTACATGCCTGATTTGTGTGTGTGTCCATTTCATTTTTACCTTTCCAAATATCAGCTTTATCCAAATATCAGAGAAAGAGCGGCCCAACAATTCTGGAGGTTTTGTGTTACATGCTCAATCACATGAAGATACTGACACAACTAAATGGTGCTCCATTTCCAGTTCCCAGGGAAAGAAGCTGATTGGCCCACCTAGGGTGCACTGTACACCTTATCTGTGACCAGACAGGCAGGAGGCCACCATGCAGACCCAGCTGGCGAGGCTTGCTCCTGTGATCCTGTGGATGGGGAGAAAGGTGGAGTTCTCAAAGAGTGGGGGAAGGGGGTGGTCATTAGGTGTAGACACAGCAAAGGTGTCAGCAAAGGTGTCATTCTGCTTTATTCAGTAGGAAAAGAAAGTAAGTTAACACACTGCAGAATAATTTTCCATAGCTGGGATCACAACCTAAAAGGTATTCTGCTATTCCACAGCTAAGACAAAAATTCAATGAACCCAAACTTATGTTAGCCTATGAAGAGGAGCAGAGTTTGACACCCCAACATATGCCTCCATGGAATAGTATTTTAAGCTGGTTATTTTTTTTCCTGCAAACCAATTTTTTAATTGCTTTTCATTGTTTATTAGATTGTTTATTACAGTTGTCCCTGTTCTTTCTCCTTTTGCCCAGCTCCACCCCCTCCGCCCCACAGCCAATCCCCATATCACTGCCTGTGTCCATGGGTCATGCACACATGTTCTTGGGCTACTCCCTTCCCTTTCTTTCAGCAGTTCCCCCACCCGCCTCTGATGGCTGTCAGTCTGTTCCATGGATCCCTTCTTCTGTTTCTATTTTGTTCATTAGTTTATTTTGTTCATTAGATTCCTCATATAAGTGAGATCATATGGCACTTC
Organism: Anoura caudifer; assembly: GCA_004027475.1. NCBI lineage: Eukaryota > Metazoa > Chordata > Mammalia > Chiroptera > Phyllostomidae > Anoura > Anoura caudifer. The sequence continues at coordinate 294,505 of PVKU01000770.1, read as the reverse complement.
TCTTTTGCTGACTGGCTTATTTCACTTAGCATAATAATCTCCAAGTCCATTCATGTCATCGTAAAAGGTAAGATCTCCTTCTTTCTTTCTGCTGCACAGTGTTCCATTGTGTAAATGAACCACAGCTTTTTTACCCACTCATCTACTGATGGGCACTTAGGCTGTTTCCAGATCTTGGCTGTTGTAAATGCCACTGCCATGAACACAGGGGTGCATGTGTTTTTTTGTATTGGGGCTTTGGGGTTCTTAGCATATATTCCCAGAAGTGGAATTGCTGGGTCAAAAGAGTGTTTCATATTTAATTTTTTGAGGATATTCCATAGTGTTTTCCACAGTGGCTTCACCAATCCACACTCCCATCAACAATGTACTAGGGTTCCCTTTTCTCCGCATCATCACCAACAATTGTTCATTGATTTATTGATGGTAGCCATTCTGACAGGTGTGAGGTGATGTCTTATTGTGGTTTTAATTCGCATCTCTCTGATGATTAGTGATGTTGAGCATTTTTAATATTTTTTGGATAGAGGATGTGACAGGGAGGAACCAAGGCAAGGTCCTTCTGATCAAAGTCCTTACTGTGTCCCACTGTGAAAGATGGCCCAGCAAACACTTGTTTACCTAATACTGCCTTCCACTTACATGTGATGCTTTCCTCCCCTTTGAAGTCCCAAGCCACTTAGCCGCTTTCTTCCTTCGTTCAAGACAGCGTGGGGTGGTGGGAGGGGGTGTGGGAGAGGGACACATGGCATGTAGGCCTTAAATGCCCAATTTGTCCTTAGAGCTCCATATTCTTATGGAATCCCTGTATGTACATGCATAATTAAATTTGTTTTCTTCATTAATCTGTCTTATGTCATTTTTAATTAATCAACTGGCCAGGAGATCTAAGAGGGGAAAGAGGAAATTTTTCCCTTCCCACGCCTGCATCCCAAATGAACCAAATACAGATAACGGTCTACTTAACAGCCAGTTCCCCTTTCTTTTTAGCTGGTAGGACCCGACATTTTTTGGGTGTTCACTCCTCCCTCATATCAGCCATAGAAAGATGACCCTCGCCCTGAATTTAGAAATAAATTTGTCTACTGGTGTGTTGTGATCCCATTTGTCTTCTTACATAGGCACATGACACAATTCTGACCAAAACAAAATGATGAGGAATCTTCCGAGAGGCCTTCTGCAAAGATTTTGATCTCACTGATAAAAAGAAACTCACAGGAATACTCCGTATTCTTATAACATTTGAGTATCTGGGTGTGATGCCTGGAACTGTGGCAGCCATTTTACAAGCATGAGGTTGACCTCACATGAGGGTGGAAGAGAGGAAGATGAAAAGAACTTGAATCCTTGATGACACCATTTGAGTTACTGTGTTAATCCAGCTGAGATTGCTTTATCTCTGGGATTCTTGTTATTTGATAAAAGAAATGTTCTTATTGTTTAAGCCAGTTGAGTTGATTTTAAATTTTGTTACTTGCACCCCCAAAGATCCTAACTGATCTACCTCCTAATTAATACAAGTCACAAGGCCACAAATGCAACATGCTTTAATAACAGCTGACATAATAGCATGGAGAATAATTCTGCAAATCCATGGGAGATAATGTCCCTTAGGCAACATTGATAGGGAGAGCTAAGAGATCATTAAATCCATTCTAATGCTCCCAGAGCCTATCAAGACATGGCATTTTGCAAGCAGACCAACATTATGTTTTTATATTTGTAAAAAGCAACCTAAAGGAGTTGTTCAGAGTAGCTTTTTTTATGCGTCAAAGTCCTTGCTCCTTTAGACAGGGAGCTGGCCAAGTTTAAAGTGGTTTCATTGTGCATTCTGCTTGCTTGAGTTTGATAGGCGGTGTTCTCATGTCAGGTCTGTCCCTGCAGTGGGTGTCTGGGATGCTTTGATGTGGGTTGCATTTGGACAGCCTAATACTTGGGGAAAAATGTGCAGAAATTGAACAAGATTGCTTTCTGCCCAGCTGTTCTCCAAAGACTCAGACATTTTTAGCACTGAGCAAAGAAGCTTGTATTTGTTTTGACAGTCTTGGCAGGGAGAACAATGGTTGATTATCCCAGCACTTTACTAACAAATAAGACTGCCTCCAGCAGAGATAAAATATGGGTCTTGACTTGATTGCATTTTATGTCCAAGGGAATTATCTTCTATTCATTCTGATGCCCTTTCATTATGCAGTGTATCTTTTTCTTTCTTTATTCTGGCCCCCCAAATTAACCTTGGGGCTTTCTATCTGAGCAGGCAGATTCCTGGAACCACCATGGGCACGATGGTTTGATTATCTTATAAAACATGTATTTTCACTTCTCCAATCTGATTTCTTAGAAGCTTTTTGTTGTTGTTATTTCTTTTTGGTTCTCCAGATGTGTACGGTTCGTTTCTTCTCTAATTTTCTGTCTGCTTGCTTTTGCTATTTATGTTGCTGCTACTGAAGCCTTGGATTTCACATCATATCTGCGAGTAGAAGGGCTACCCCCATGCTTTTTTTGATCCCATGAAGAGAAGTGTTTACAACAGAGTAATTATGATTCCTTCAAAACAAAGGGATTTTTCAAAACTTTCATGAAAACATTTCTATATTTCTCTATTATTTGCCTTCCAAAAGATTTTTAAAATAAAAAAAAATCTTAAAATATAACATGTATGCAGATAAGCATATAGCTCAATGCATTTTCACAAAGTGAACACACCTGTGTAAGCCTTGTCTCCTCACCCCCCCTCAGCCCCCTACTCTGTCGTTACCTGCCTCTCCCCAAAGGATACCACTATTCTGACTTCTGTCATCTGTAGCAGACCCTTCTTCGTGGTGTGGGCCCAGCTCCCACTCAGAGATGCACAGGACCCACGCCCACAGATAGGTTCCCTCGTGGGTAATCAGATTTGCAATATACCTAGGCTGTTTTGAGGATTGCTCTTTGCTAAAAACCCCCTCACCCTGCAAGTGCTAAACCTTGGCCCAGTGTAACCGGCTGCCTATTCATTTGCTAATATCCTTCTTCTGTGATGTAATGAGGGGCATTGGCTCCTTTGTTGTAACCGGGATAGTGAGGAAGAACCATCTGGGAGTGTGAGGAGATTATTAGAATAAAGGCCTGTCATGGCAGAGGCTGTGGCTTTTGCTCCTCTTGAGAGAAAAGCCATGCTGTTGTCCTTATTCCTCCACCAGACTCGGTAGTCTGTGTGTATGTTTTATTTCATCCATAATGACGTGGACACTGCTAGCCGGACACTTGTCAGTCATCAAAGATGAATTTTGCCTCTGTTTGCTCAATACTACATCTGTATCCTTAAATTGTGTTGCTGTGCATAGAGGTAATTTTTTTCATTTTTCTTGCTGCTATCCTATTGTGTGAATACATCACAGTTTACACTGATGGACATTTGGTTTGTATCCATTTGGGGCTATTACAATGGTACCGCTATCACCACATTTTTTGGCACGTCTTTTGGTGAATATATGTACATACTTTTCTTAGTTATCTAGCCCTACAGGCAGAATTGCTGGGGACAGGGCATGCCTCTGTTCGCTCACCTTTGGTGGACTGTCCCGATTTATACTCTTGCCACAAGGCTGTAGAAGCCCAGCATCAACTCGAATCCTTACCACTGCTTGGTATTATTGGCCTTTTAATTATAACAATTCCATTAAGTGTGCATTGGCATCTCGCTGTGCTTTTATTTTGCATATTCATGATGACCAACAAAATCACACACCTTCTTATGTGTATGGGCCATTCAGATATTCTCTTCCGTGAAGTCCCTTGAACAATTTTTGTCCTTTGTCTGTTGAATGATCAAGTTAATTTGTAATACTTCCTTATGTATTATGGAAATGAGTTCTTTGTGGATATATTATATATTATAAATACATTCTCCTATTCTGTGGATTGCCTTTTTCTAGTCTCACAGCAACTTTTGAGAAATAGAACTTGTTAATGTTTTTTAAACTTTTTAGTTTGAAATAACTTTAGACCTATTAAAAACTTTAGACTTACAAAAGTAATAATAGAGTTCCTGTGTACCCCTCACCCAGCTTGCCCTAACAGTAACATATTACATAACCATAGTGCAATGTTGAACCAGAAAAGTAACATTGTCACAATACTATGGACTCATTTCATTCTGCCTCATGTCTCTTCATACTGCAGGGTCCAATCCAGGATTCCCGTGTTGCCTTCCCATCGTCAGGTCTCCTTAGTCTCCTTTAGTCTATGACAGTTCCTCTGTCATTCTTTGTCCTTCATGACCTTGACACTGTCAAAAATTATTTCATATAGTGCCTCCCAATTTGGGTTTGTCTGATGTTTTCTCATGATTATCAACACTTTTCTAAGCACTAATAACTTATAAATATGGTCTATCTAAGAAGTTTTGGTTTATTTTTTTTAAGTCAAGATTTTAAGGTATAATTGATCATTCATATAGTACAATTCACCTTAGTGTTCAGTTTGGATTTTGAGAAATATTTATAGTCATGTAACCATTTCTAAACCAACATATAGAGCAGTTCCATTAACCTCCTGAAATCCCCCACACCCCTTCTAGTCAACCTCTTCTCCCACGCCAAACCCTGCTGATCTCTTTTAGGTCCCTACAATTTTGTTTCTTCCCAGAATGCTGTATAAATAGAATCACAGAGAAAAGAGCCCTGGGAGCCTGGCTTCTTTCTCTCAGCATACTGCCTCTGAGACATACTCATGCCATACCATAGTTTGTTCTTTTTATTTTTGCTTAGCATTCCATTGCGTTTGTTTATCCATTCACCAGCTGATGGACATTTAGGTCATTTCCAGTGCTTGGCTGTTATTAAGAAAGGGGTGAAGGGCTTTGTGCCCAGGTCCTTGTGTGGGCACAAGCGTTCATTTCCTTTGGATGAACACTGAGGCATGGCATTGCTGGGTCATATGGTAAGTATATGGCTTTTGTTTTATTTACATTTAAATATTTAAAAGTTGATGTGACCTTGAATAAGTGCGTGGTTAACTGTATGTACATGTAATCCCCAGCTTTTCAAGATGGCCGTGACAGTTTGCATTCCCACCCACCATACACGAGAATTCTGGTTGCTCCTCAGCATGTCATGCCACACATTTTTATGTTGGTTACATTGAGATTATGCATATTTGGGGGACAAGAATGCCACTGATATGACATGTGCTCTTCTCCGTGAACCACATCAGAAGGCACATGGTACTGACATAGCTTGTTACTGGTCAGGCTGACTTTGATCACTTGGTTAAGGTGGTGTGTGCCATAACCCTCCATAAGGAAGTTCCGGTTTTCCCCAGTATAAGGAATGAGTATTCCATAGGTAGACACGAAGTCTTTTGCCCATTTTCCTATTGAGTCATTGTATTGTATGTTTGCTCATTTTCTCATTGATCAATAGTTCTTTATACATTCTGAATGGGTCCTTTGTTTTAAAGCACGTGTTGTAGACATGCCATTCTGTGGGCCTCCTCGGCATTCTTTTCATCGTGTCTTTAGGTAAATAAAAGTTCTGCATTTTAATATAGCCAAATGTATCAAAACTTACCTTGGGTGTAGCACTGTTTATGTCCTGTTTAAGAAATATTAACTACTTTGACCTCACAAAGATTTTCTCTGATTTTTAACTTCTAGGACCTTTTTGTTGTCCCTTTCAATTGAGGTTGCATTCCTCTGGAATTGTTTTATGTATAATGTAAAGTAGGGATCAAGATTCATTTTTTTCTAAAAGATTTCTAATTTCTCCAGAACAATTTATTTTAAACAAATTATTTTTGCACTTTATCATAAATTATGTTACCATATATGTGTGTATCATTTTATGGTCTCTAAATTATATGGTTCTGGTCTATTTGTATATTTTAAAACTAATTCTAATGAACAAACTGAACTAACAAACAAAATAGAGACAGACTCATACATAGAGGGCAGGCTGACAGCTCTGGGAGGGGGGTTGGAGGGCAGAAGGATTGAGCAAAAAAAGAAAAAAGACTCATGGACATGGACAACAGTGTGGTGATTGCTGGAGGGAGGGGTAGAAGAGGGCATAAGGGAGATATATGGTAATGGAAAAAATACAATTAAAAAATAAACTATTAAAAAACAAAAATAATTCCAGGCCCTAAAAATAAAGCATTTATAATAAGTCTTGGCACCTGATACTGTAAGTCCTACCACCCTGTTCTTCTTTGAGGTTGTTTTGGCCATGCTGAGCACTTTGCATTTCCATCTGCATTTTAGAATCAGCTTGTCGATACCCACCAAACACACGCTCACACAAAACTGCTGGGAGTTTGCTTTTGCTGGCATTGAATGTATGGAGCAATTTGGGGACATTGTCAGCTTTGCAATCTTGTGCTTTTTAATTCACAAAGGTGGTATATCCCTCCATTCAAGTTTTCCATAATTTGCCCCAACAATGGGAATTTTCCAGTTATCTTTTTGTTATTGATTTCTCGTTTAATTGCACTGTAGGCCAAGACCATGTTGTGTATGTCTGAAATCCTTTTAAATTCATGGAGCTTTGCTTTGGTCACATATACCGTCAATTTTGGTAAATGGTCCATGTTCTGTAGCTTGAGAATCCAGGCAAGCTCTTCTGGGCTCTGTTCCATGTATGCCAAGGTTAAACTCAAGGTGTCAGCCAGCTGTACCCTGATCTGAAAGTTCAGGGGATGACTTCACTTCCAAACTCATTCAGGGTGTTGGCAGAACCCAGTCCTTGAGGTTGTTGGACTGAGATCCCTGTTGTTGGCTGGCTGTCAGCTGAGGATCGCTCTCTCGTTTCTTAAGGCCATTCACATTGTCTCGCACAGTCCCTCCATCTTCAAGCAAGAAACAGCAGGTTAAAAAATTTTTGCTCTTCAAATCTCTCTGACTTTCCCTTCTGCCTTTCTACTCTGTTTTAAAGGGCTTGTGTAATTACTTGGGGCCTGCCCAGTTAATCCAGGATAATCTTCCTATTTAGTGACTCTTCATCTGATTAACAACCTTAACTACGACTGCAGAGAGGGCCTTTCCCCATGTAACATAACATATTCATGGATGCAACGCCAGGAGCAAGGGCCATGGGGGCCCAACTTGCCTGTCACAGAAGTAAATAAGAAATGGACGAAACTGTCTCCTAGAAGGCACTGAAGGACCCCGAAGAGAGGCCCAGCCTCCCTAAGGATAAAAAAGTAAGTGCCCTTTTGATTTTGGCAGACAAACCCTACCCTTAGCCCTCTTTTTGGAACTTTGTCCACCTTGTCGATGGAATACAAAATTTTATGTTCGACTAGAGGTAACCAGGGTCTCAGTGGATTTTCCGAGAGTGATGAGTATGAATTGAGCCCTCTCTCTGGGATGCTTTTCTCACCTCTGCCTAGTGCTCTTGTTAATCCAAGGCTGATGGATCCCCTCCAAGTGCTAAACTTCTCTCAGCTTCTCCTCTTTGGTCAGTAGGCAGCTTACAGATGCAGATTCACAGGGGCACCGAATGAATTACAATTGCTGGTGGGAAACTTGGGTCTGTATTCCCAGCTCACTCTCCCATCTTTATGTCTTCACTGTTAACCAAACGCGATTATGTCCAAACTCAATCATCCCAAGTATCAGGAGGAGATCCAAACCACCACCTTAGAGAAGTGCAAGGACTAACATTTCAGGACCATGAGGAAGCCATCTTGATTTTCTTGTTCAGTGGAGGGGGCATCTCGAACCCTGGGGATGAGGCCTTAAGTGGGAGAGAGAGGGGGAGGGGAGAGTGCACACCTCTATAGGGAAGCAGCTTCCCCACCTACACAGGCGGAGACAGGAAGACAAATTTCCTGCATTTCACGATTTGTGCTGAGGCTGGCCTGTCTGGTTTCATAGGTAGGCTTCTTCCCTCTCCTGACAGCCAGAACACAGCCTTCTCTCCACCTCCCCTGGTTTCCCGCCGCATCCCAGGAAGCAGAGCCAAGCCCAGTGGCAGCTTCAGCCGCAGGAATGTCACAAGCGCAGGTGCCTCTGGATTTATGGACCTCCTGACTGGAAGACGGACCAGCTGTGTTTTCATCGCATCCCGTTTGTCTTGCTTCCTCCCTGCTGGCCTGGCTTGCTCCTCCCTTGCACGAGGCTTGCAGTAAAGCACATTGGCACAGACGTGGGTGCAGGTAACAGCTGCTTGGAGGTGCCTGGGGATGTGTGAATTCAGGGCTGTCACCTCATTCCCCATTTAGGCAGCTGGCCAGCACCTGGGTGACTTTCCCAGATTTGCGAAACACATATCTGAGGCCAAGAACAGGGACAGTATGGTGGGGACAGGACGGCAGCTGGGTGCGGTGGAGAGAAGGCTTTGGAGCCTGCCACTTCCTCTGTGACCACGGGCAAGTCATTCAACCTCCCTGGGCCTCCTTGTTATAGTTAAAACAAGGACTTTTATCTATTCCTTGCACATGTGTTTTGTGGATGAAATGAAATAATATTAAATTGTCGGTTAAAATGCTTGTCATGTAGTAGGCTTTCATTGATGTTCACACCTTTCTCCCAATATTAAAAACCCACTCGGCAAACTGTTCGGTGCCTCAGTTTCCCCATTTGTAAAGCAGGGACAGTAATAATATTTCACAGCGGTTGTTGTGAGACTTAAGTGAATTAATATATGCAAAGCTCTGTAGAACAGTGCAAAACACTGTTCATAGAAACATAGAAGGTTTTCAAGAAGCATGAATGGTAGGTTACATGCCTCCACTGTGTTCACGGCTCACGCAGGGTCGTAAGGAGATACCGTGCTGAAGGCTGGAAACCCGGCCCCGACACAGCCCCGTCTCCCTACAGATAACAAAGTCACGGCCTTTCTGATGTTGCAGACAAACCCTCCTTTCTTCTCAGGAGTGGAAGAGCCCCTCCCTGCAGAGGAGGCACAGCTAACTCCCTTGTCTGTCTACATAAATCCAAGTGTGTGGACAAATTATATTAATTATCTACTGCTGCATAATAAATTATGGCCGAGCTTAGTGGTTTTTAACAAACATTTATTATCTGTGGGTTTCTGAGGGTCAGGAGTCTGGGAGCAACTTAATTAAGTGGCTGTGGCTTAGGGTCTCTCATAAGGTTGCAGCCAAGTTTTCGGCCAAGGCTGCAGTCACCCGAAGGCTTGACTGGGATAAACGGATCTTTTCCCAAGATAGTCACTCGTTTGGCTTTGGCAGGAGGCCTCCGTTCCTCACCATCTGGGTCTCTCTGCAGGCTGCTGAGTGTCCTTGGAACGGGGCACTGGCTTCCCGCAGAGCAAGGTGGGAGAGAGATAGAAGCTGCAGGATCTCTGTCTTTCATGACCCAGCCTCAAAGGGAACACATCATTTCTGCAGTATCCTGTTCATCAGGAGCTGGTCGCTAAGACCAGCCCACACTCCAGAGAAGAATGAGGCCAAATCTTTGGAGGGCGTGTTGTCGGAGAACCTGAGACAACATTTTAAAATCACTATACCCTCATGCCCATGACAGGTGCAGGGAAAACTGGGGAAAGAGGATGATTCCCAAATGAGCCAGTATCTTTATTCTTTGTTCTTTTACGTAGCCAGTTCGCTCCTCCTGGGAAAAGATTTGAAAAAAAACAGGCCCCGGAAATGGTTGCAATTCTTCCCACAAACTCTTATCAAACACCCCCTTTATGTTGTGTCCTATGTCGGGCATGAGAAATAAACAGGTGATTAACACAAATCTCTGCTCTCCAGGAACTTGCTGTCTAACGGAGAGACAGAGAAGAAAGAGGCAGTTAGAATAAAGCAAGAGGCGGTCGTCTTCCCCTCATTCCTTATCTTCCATCTCTAGGTCCTCTTTTCTAGTTTTTGTCACAAATGGCATTTCCTCATTCATTTGCTTGTTTTGCTCGTTTGTCACTGCCTTCTTTCCACTGTACCCTCAGGGCCTACCACGAGGTTGCTGGGCAGACAAGCTCAGTAAGCACTGCCCGTGAATGACTGTGAGGTGGGGGGCACAGTGAACTCTGCACAACAAAGAGGAGGATGCACACCCCAGCCTTGAAGGAGGGCCCCCAGGGGAAGCCATCCTGCACTGAGATTTGAAGTACTGACAGGAGTCAGGAAGGTGAAGCGTGTATCATTCCTGTCCCCGGGATCAACATCCCACGCTGAGAGAGAGTCCATTGTATTCGAGGGACTGCAAATACTTCTGTGTGCTGGAGGTGAGAAAGTGGAGGGGACCGAGAAGGGAGGAGAGCAAAGATGATGACACAGGAGTAACCCTGCAGAACCAGGTTCTTGAGAACTTGTGATGAAAAAAACAAAACAAAGCTGAGGTGTATGGACTTTACTCTAAAAGCAATGGGGAAGTTTTGAAGTAGGGGTCAGGCACCAAAGCCTGTGATGTTCTAGCAAGGAAGTGAAGGCCACCCTAATGTCCCCTCCAAGGCGTGCCTGTGAGGGCTACAGGTGCTTCAGGGGCCAGAATTCAGAAGGTTTCATTGAAGAAGTTATTTCTGGACCCTCTCTCGGCAGAGAACATAGCCTCTACCCATCTTCCCTGGGGGCGGGGGCACCAGCTGCCTCAAGCCCACGAGGCCAGGCCCCGCCAGGCCCCAATCAGTGGCCCTCAGAGCTTCTGGAAACCAAACCCTGCCCCTCCTCATTCGCTGGCTCCCTCTCAGAAGCGGAGTTGGAGTAGGTGCCTCAAGCCCAATTACTAGAGCATGGAGACCATGGGTGGGAAAACACATTTTCCCTGCAACATGAGAAAATGTGCTGTTTCTTAGATTCCCCCACCGGAATCATCCATGGCAAGTGCAGCGTAACAGAAAAGCAGTTTTCTTTTGGAGACATATGGAAAACAGTTTGTTTGCTTAGAGGAAAATCATAACTAGTTGTTTTTTTTTTCCCCCAGAGGGAAATTAAAACTCTCACACATTTGGTCCTTTCAGTCCCTTGTTTTTCTTATGCTCTTGAACCAAAATGCAGGCAGGGAGAGCGGTGCTTGTTGATGAACAGGAAATCTTATTCGCAGGGTGAGTCCCACTCGCCAAAAGACAGCAATTCCAAACTTTAATCGCCCATTCATTGTCTCTAAGGCAAGAATAGGGTCACCAGGGCCACAAAATAAGATGACACATCTTTCACCGGAAGGAGGTGGCACTGGGTGTACAGCGCATGCGTGATGGTGGGGGTGGGGGGGGGCAGAACGATGGGTAATGACTGGGTGTGAAAAATCCAAACGTGATCGCCAAAGTGGGCTCCAAATAATTCTCCCTTTGGAGACATGATCTTCCTCGTCAAGAGGAAAAAGGAAATGGCTGTCTTTCATTTTGTTCACTGGTCCAGAAAATGGGCTTGGGAAGATGAGGCGGAGCAGGGTGATTGAGGTGAATAGAAGGGGCTGTGGGGGCAGAGGGGTGGGGCCGGGGCATTCGATGGGGATTTCTTTGGCCCAAGAGTCTCCTCAGCCTGGAGCTTCCTCCTCCCAGGAGATCTGGGAGCTGCCCTCTCCCTCCCCTCAGCATCTCTTTTTGAACAACCACAGAAGTTCTTTCCTTGGTACCGTGAGAGACTGCACACAGGCCTTCAAGGATACATCAGTGATGACCCGTACTGAGTCATTCAGTTACCCTCCCCACTAACAATTCTCCCAGAGAACAGTTAACCGGTTTGCAAAAAATATATCAAATCCCCCAGAGGACAGTGTGTATCTTAACTGTGGATGAATGTAATTCTGATCATTCTCTGAAAGCTCAAAGCTTTACAAACGGAGTAAGCCAAATGTGCAAAAAACTGTCAGCTTCTGAAGGGTAAGTTGATTAGCCCTGAAGGGGAACTGAAATGGGTGGGGAGATGCAGATTAATTCTCCGGATAGACCATTTGAAGAGCCTTTTGAATATTTCCAGAAGTAGGACTTAAGTGAGCCAAATTAATCATGCCTTCCTCCTTTAAAAAAACATACTAAGCACCCAGTATGTGCCAGCAGCTTTGCTCAATGCTTGTAAAGATTTGCCCTGGCTGATGTGGCTCCCTTGGTTGGAGCACCGTTCAGTAAAATGAAAGGTCGCAGGTGGAATTCCGATCAGGGCACATGCCTAGGTTGCAGGTTTGGGGCAGGTACAGGCAACTGATCAATGTTTCTCTCTTACATTGATGTTTCTCTCCCTCTGTTCCCCTCTCTCTAAAAAACAAAAACAACAAACACACACACGCACAAAAAAAATACTTGTAAAGATTTATAAAAAACACAGCCAGTGAACTCTGAGGAAAGGGAACACATGAAATAAGCTTCACGTTCAGCCCACTTTCTGCCATAGTTCAGTCTGCAGATGACAGCGCAAGAAAGTAGATCCAGAACGACTGCAGTGGTCTCACTGGGTGCAGGCAGCAGGGTCCGAGTTCTGGCTGCTGAGGGGGTTGGAAGTTATGGGATAGGATACCAAAGAAGATATAACTGAACAGAAAAGTTGCCTCAGAAATTTGCTTTCAGGTCTCTTTCAGTCTTTAGCCAAATACAAAGCTCTGCATGTACAAGGCAAGCTCCTGCGTGGCTGCGCAGAGACTAGCTAGCTACTGAGGGACTAGGAACTGCATAGAGATTCCTGAGATTGCACTGTGATGGAAAACACCGGGTTTCTGGCCAATCACAGTGCAGATATACTACTGAACACTCTGGGCATTCAACTGAGACCCTACAAAGGCCAATCTAAGAATATGACTGCACCAGCCCTAGCACATGAGCTGTTCTCGACCCACCTTTACAACGCTTAAAAACGAGCCTTCGGAGGATCCAACTGAGTCACAGACAAATTACTCAATACTCAACACTTTCTTTGTAAGAAAACAGCATAGCATTCACAATGTCCAGCATTCAGAGAAAACCCCACCCCCCAAAAACTAGATGTACAAAGTAGCAACAAAATATGACCCACAACCAGGAGAATAAGGTCACCAGAAACAGACTCAGAGAGGACACAGAAAGAAGAAGCAGTGGAGACTGCAAAAGAGCCACTGCAGAGAAGCTCAGTAATTTAAAGGGAAAAACGGACCTCTCAATACAGAAATCTCAATGATGAAAAATAAAATTTTAAAGAGAGACAAATGGAAATAATAGAACTAAGAAACCCAGTTTATGAGATGACAGTTTTATTAGATTGGATGACACAGAAGAAAAGATCAGTGAACTTGAAAACAGGTAAACAGAAATTATCTAAACTGAAGCAGAAAGAAAACAATGATTTTTAAAAATGAAGAAAGACTTGGTAACCTGTGCAAAAACATCAAGCAGTATAATATGTGTGTAAGTGAAGTCTCAATAGGGGAAGAGAAGGGAAATGAGGCAAGGAAAGGAAAAGAGGAAACACTAACAAATATTTCCCCAAATTAGGTGGAAGAAAACATACAGATCTGATAAATAAGATAAGCACAAAGAAAACCACATCTAGGCCTATTGTAATAAAATTGCTGGAAAGAAAAGTACAGAAACATTTTGAAAGTACCCAGAGGGGGAAAAAAAACAGGTCACATACATAGGAAATAAGAAATACTGCTGATTTCTCATCAGATATAAGACCAGTCAGAAGATTAGGGGACAATACCTTTCAAATGATGAAGTAAAAACAAACAAGAACAACAAAATACTCTTAGTCAATCTAGAATTCTATGTCCAGAATATAATAGCTTTAAAAAACAAAAGTAAAGTAACAACATTTTCAGAGAAGCAAAAACTGGATTCATCATCAGCATGCTTCCATTTATATAAGAAACGCTGAAGAAAGTTCTACAGACAAAATAATTCCATGTGATAGCAGATCTATAAGGAGTATTAGAAATGAAAAATATGTGTGGCATAAGTATGAAAGACATTTCTTTTCATTTTTTGGTTTCTTAGAAGCCATTTGACTGCTTAAACCAAAAATAGTAGCAAAGTATTACAAGGGGTATAAATCTACACAGAACCAAAGTGTATGGCAACAAAGGGCAAAAAATGAGAAGGGGTAAATAAAAGTATATTGTGTAGGGTTCTTATGTTATATGTGAAGTGGTATAAAGTTAATGCAAGGCAGACTGTGGTCACTAAATTATGCTGATTGTTAAACCTCAGAGCACCCACTAAAAATGAAAAGAGGCCTAGCTAAACAGTCAGTAGGTAAGGAAGGATGCAGTGCTGGAAATCACTTACTGAGTCCAAAGAAGGAAGGCCAAGGGGGAAACAGGGCATATCCGGGGCAGAGAGAAAACAAATACCAAGACGGTAGAATTAAAACCAACCAAATCACTCATTATATTTAAATGGACTGGACAGCCTGATGAAAAGAACAGTACTGTCAGACTGGATTTCAGAAATGAGACCCAGTTGTGTGCTATTTATGAGACACATTTTAAACATACATACAAGTTAAAAGTGAAAAAAAATGGAAAAAGATAATCATGTAACAGTTATTGTAAAAACAATGGAGTGGCTATATTAATATCAGACAAAGTCAAGGATAATTACCATGTGTAAAGAGAGACATTACATAATGACAAAATAATCAATCCATTAAGAAGATATACAATTCTTGAACGTGTATATACCTAATAACAAGCTTCAAAATACAGGAGTACAAAATTGATAGAATTGAATGGAGAAACAGACAAATCCACAATGAGAGTTGGAGAGGTTTATCCTCTTCTTTCAAGAATTGATAGAACATATAAACTAAAAAGTCAGAAAAGATATAGAGGACTATAAACAAACTTAACCAAATCGGCATTTTAACAAACACAACTCAACAATGGCAGAATATGTGTTATTTTCAAATGCACATGGAACATTTACCAAAACAGACCATAAACTGGGCTGTAAAACACATATCAATAAATGTCACAGGATTAAAATCATAAACAGTATATTATTTGACAAAAACAGAATTAAATAAAAACTAAGAACAAAAAGAACTCTGACATATCCAAATATTTTGAAATTAAACCACACACTTCTAAATAACCATGAAATCAAAGAAGATAAAAAAATAAGAAAATATTTTGACCTGATAATAAAATCACAACATATACAAATTCATGAGATTCAGCTATTAAAATATTTAGAGTTAAACTGATGGTCTTCAATGTTTATATCAGATCAGAAGAAGGATTAAAATTAATCATCTAAGCCTTTACTTTAAGAAACTTAGAAAGTAAATTATACCCATAGCAAATATAAAAAAAATAGAGTATAAATCAGTGAAATAAAAAGTAGACAAACAATAGAGAAAAATGAACATAATTTCCTTGAAAAGAGTAATAAAATGGAGAGGCCTCTAGCCAGACTAATCTCGAAGAAGAGAGACAACACAAATCACCAATATCAGGAATGCAATGTAGGGCACCAATATAGATCCCACAGTCATTAAAAGACACATAGAAGACACTAACACTTCATGTCACAAAATAAGAAGTATAACATATGAATAACTGTTAAAGAAGTTAAATTTGTAACTAAAAGACCACAAGAAACTCCAGCCTCACATGACTTCACTGGTGAATTCTATCAAACATTTAGGGAAGAAATAATACCAAATTACACAAGCGTTCTCAGAAAATAGTGGAGGAGAGTGCACTTCCCAGCTCATTTTATGAGTGCTATGTAGCTGTGTAACAAAGAGTTATGAACATTCTTTCCTTACAAGGAAAGAATCACAGACCAATATTCCTCCTATGCTTATACGCAACATTTTTAACAGAATATTAAGAAACCCAGTTTTTCAAAGCATTGTAACACATCATTAATCACCAAGTAGAGTTTCTCAATTATGTAAGATTTGTTTAACACTAGAAGGATTGCAAGATAGGTGAATGTACAAAAATCAATTGCATTTATATAAAAGAGCAACAAAGACTTGGAAAATGAAAAATTCAGTGTCATTAACAATTGCATCCAAGAAAAGAAATACTCAGGAACAAAGATAATGGGAAAAAATGTATGACTTCTATGTTGAAATTTATAAAGCACTGCTAAGAAATATTAAAGAGCTAAATAAATAGATATTTCATATTCAAGGATGGAAAGATTCAACATTGTTAAGACATAAAGTTAATCTATAGAAACATCACAATTACCATCCCTGTAGTCTTTGGGGCATGGGAAATAGAAATTAACAAGCTAATTCTCAAATTTATATAGAAATGCAAAGGTCCTAGAAGAGTCAAACAATCTCAAAAAGCACAAAGTTGGATAACTTTTACCACCTAACTTCAAAGCTTACTACAAAGCTATGATAATCAAGACAATGTGGTACTGGTCTAAGAACAGATAAATAGATCAATGGATCGGATTAGAGAATCCAGAAATAGATTAACATATACATGGTCAATGAAGTTTTTACACCAGAACTAAGGTAGTTCAATGGGGAAAAGAAAAAAAAAAAAAAGATAAGGTGCCAGAGTAACTGGGTATCCATGTGGGGGAAAAATGAATTGTGACTGCATGTTACATAGTACTGATAGGGGAACTCAAGAGTCATTTTAGCCTTAGTTGGAAGGTCCAAGTGACTAGTGCATGTGGGAAGCTGTTATTCCAGGAACTAGAATGCATGAACCAAGTGACTCCAGGAGGTTGTTCAACCTTTGTGCCCAGGGGGTCTGCAAATTGAGATGGTATCTGAGCCATTGTGTTTCAGAGAGGAACATACCTGAGGTGGACAAATAATTACGGATGGACAGATAAAGAAGTACTAGGAAAATAGCAGCCAGGACTGCAACTCTTATCCAATTCACATTTTCCCCAAACCCCTTACCTACCATTTCTTCTCCTTATAAAAAGGTCATCTTGGGATGAGATGTTAAGATGGTTTTTGAGGGCACATAACCTCCATCTTCTCAGATCACCGGCTTCTGAGTAAAGTGCCCATAAAGATTCAATCCTTGTCTCTACTTACTGGTTCTGGTGGTGACAGGCAGCACGAACACCAACTGTTCTGGTTTCAGTGCCACAGATCAGCAGTCAACAACCTTTATGGCACCAGGGACTGGCTTCACGGAAGAAATTTTTCCATGGATGGTGGTGGGGAGCAGGGAGAAGTGGGGGACAGGAGGCATAGCTTGGGCGGTAAAGTGAGGGGAGCTTCAGTGGCTCACTCGCAGCTCACATCCTGCTGTGTGGCCGGGTTCCTAACTGGCCACAGGCCAGTCCACATGTGCAACCTGGGGGCTGGGGACCCCTGCCATAGATTATAGACCTAAGTTTAAAAGCTAAAACTATAAAGCTTCCAGAAGATACATTGAAGAATATCACCCCTAATTTGATGTAGGCAAAAATTTCTTTAAAAAGACACAGAAAGCACTAGCCATAGAAGAAAAATTTAATAAATTGTGTCTTATAAAAATGAAAATTTTTGCTCAGTAAAGATTCCACAAAAAATCAATAGGCAATCCACTAGAAGAAAATATTTGCTTATACAAACTGATAAAGAATACAAAGTATGTAAAGAACTCCTACAACTCAACAAAAGGAGGTCATCAGCTGTAAACAATGGCTGAAGGCTTGAACACCAACTTCTCAAACAGACAGCAGTAGCCCATAGGCACATGAAAAAAGGTCTCAACCTTATTAGTCATAAAGAAAAGTTGAACATAATGAGATAACAGTACATAGCCACTGAAATGACTGAAATTAAAAGGTTTCATGATACCCAGTGTTGGTGAAATTACAGAACAAATGGAACTCCCATACGTTCCTATGCAAAAGTGTGTAAAAGGGTGCAAACACTTTGGAACTCTAGGAAATAAATCTCTCTAGCCTCCCTCATTCTGCCTGTCTGGCCATTACAGAACCCCCAAGAGTGAGTGAGCTTTTTAAAAAGAAAATCTGATTGTGGAACTTCTCTACTTACACCATTTCAGTAGACTCCACTGCCCTTAAGATAAAGTTAACTTAATTGGCTTATAGGGCCTTTCAAGATTAGTTCTCCGCTTCCCGTTTCAGTCCCTTCTCAGACTTCTTCACTGTTTGCCCCTCCATCCCTCAGTCTGTGCCCCACTAATGCTGCATAACAAACCACCCCCAAACTCAGTGGCTTAAACCAGCAATCATTTCTTCTCATGGGTCTGAAGGTCAGCTGGACCAGTCCCGTTTCTGGGTATGGCAGCCAAGGGTTGGGTGGTCCAGACTAGGCCTGGCGGAGCAGCTCTCCCTTTAGATGCAGTTCTGTAGGCTGTCCTGAGGCTCGGCTCCATGTGTCTTTCATCCTCCTTGGACCAGCAGAAAAGCTGGGGCATGTTCTTCTCATGGCGGTGGCAGAAGCTCATGGAGGTGAATGGAATACCCAATGCCTAAGATGCCTGGAACTCCTAGGCTCTTAAGATGCCTCTTGAGACTGGAACACTGACATGTGCTACCAAGTTTTAAGGCCAAGTCAAAGTCAACACAGAGGAAAGTACTCCTCAGCCTGCCTACAGAGCCTGCGGAAAGTAGTGAAGAATTGGGGCCAATAATTTTATGTACTCCAAAACCCTATGCTCCTGGTGAACTGAAGCATTTTCAGTAGCCCCCTAATACGTCACATGCTCCTCTTTTGCCTTCAGACACCCCACTTTTCTTTACAGAATGCCAGTTTTTCCCCCACCCTCAACTCCTCCTTGACCCTCCTGGAGTCAAGGTTAGCCCAGGTGCCCCTGCTATGTGCTTCCATAGTGCCCCGAACTTCCCTATCACGGCTCCTACTACACTGAACTTGGTTATTCCCTCGTCCATATCCCCTCCCCCTTATCTCCTTTGAAGGTTTTGGTGCTCTTGTCCTTCATGTGTGAGGTAGCGGTGGGGACAGTTTGTTCCCATGGACAATCTTCTGGAGATAGAGTACTGGCTGTTTCATGTGTTGGGCCTGAAGCCTTTGGAAGGGCACAGTTCCAGGTGGGAAAACATACACATTCTTTGGGCTGCAGACAGGAATGAAAGCACAATGAATATCTATTGCTTTTGCTTGCCCACATCTCTTTGGCCTTTTAAAATAATAACAGCTGGCCTTGGGGGAATAACTCCTGTGCCACTGTATGTAGGCTTGTGTCCTGTGTCCTGTGTCTCCTCCTGGGCCAAGGGTGAGCTCATCAGATGTTCTTGCCCAACAATTTGAATCAGATGAAGCAACCTGATGGGAAAATAACTTGAGCAGACTTTTCTCAAAGGCAGTGCTTTGCTGTGACTGCTCGTTATTAGTGCCTGCTACCCAGATTCCCAGAGCTACTGGGGTTCTTACTCTTGATGAAGGTCTTAAGTTTAGCTTTCCCTAGGATTCTTTATGCTACAATAAACCTTTTCAATAAATGCTTTCATTTTTTGAAGATTTTATTTATTTTTAGAGAAAGGGAGAGAAACACCAATGTATGGTTGCCTCTCACACACACCAGGCATGTGCCCTGACTAGGAATCGAACTGGCGACCCTTCGGTTCATAGGCTGGCACACAATCCACTGAGTCACACCAGTCAAGGCTGCTTTCATTTTAAGTAAAAACATATAGCTGATGCTACAACTACATGCTCAGTAACAGATCCCACTCTGTTAACTCTTTCTTGTTCTGGTCCACAAGGAAAGGGGTAGGGAGTTGCCAGCTCTGTCTAGGGTTAACTAGTCTTTGGGCTCTCATAAAGCTCATTTCAAGAGGCAAATCTCTGGATAATTTAAGGCTGTCAGCAGCTGGGAATCTTTATATGTCTGCATCTTTTCTTTGCCAAGGAAGGAAAGACACTTCCTGTGGCAGCTGTAATAACAAATGACTACTGTGTACCAAGTCCTGCATGTTAGAAATTTACCCCCATAATTATACTTGCAGAGCAGGTCTTTTGAGTCTTCTTAGAGCTTTGGGGAAGGAGACAGTCAGTAGAAATTACTAGGTTTGGTGAGCTAGAACATGGCCCGAGAGCCACCACATTACACATCCAAACAAATCCCTCTGCTGAGGAGCCTCTTGTTCTTTTGTCTAGCTGCCTGCCTGTCTGTCTATCTATCTATCTATCTATCTATCTATCTATCTATCTATCTATCTATCTATCTATCTAATTTATCTGTCTGTCTGTCTATCATTAGGCTTGAATGCACTTTCATAGGTCTTGGGCATTTTCACATTTTCCATAAGCAGACAGCATGTAGCTGGGTGCACTGACATGGTAGTTACCCAGCTTGCTGAAGAGAAGGCCCAAGGCACAGCTCACCGTGGGCCCATCCTCACTTTGTGGTTAAGCTCCCAGTTGCCGGGTGACACCGGAGAACAAAAGCATCCACCCATTAGCCTCTGCTTGCCAGGAACTTACTCCATCCTTGTAAAATCGAATTATGGAATCCTGTCCTGATATGGGACAAATGACACCTCTAGTTTATTCTTAATTGTCCTTCTTTGCAAATCTTTCTTTTCCTTTCTCATTTGTCATGTGAGAAAAGTTAAATTAGCCTGAACATGTGGGAACAGACTCTATGGATTTTGAGCTCTTCATTTCTGTCCCTTAGGCATTTATTCAGTTCTAATTTTTTGGACTAGATTTGTTTAGCAAGTCAAAAAGAAGATAACAAGACTGGGGGTGAGAGAGGCAGGTTTTTTAAAGATAGAAGTACAAAAGAAGCTGCCATCTGAGTTCTCAAATTAGGATGGAAAGCACATTCTCTACAGCTTTATCTTACCATAATTTGAAGTTTAAAACAGAGTGGATTTGATTTGAATCAAGAGGCAGCGATTAAATTTATTTTTCTAAGAAATGTACTCAGTGCATAATATAGCCTGCTCTTCACAAGTAACTTGGAGAAACAAGTATATTTCACTGTGAATCTATTTCATTTTATAGAGTATATTTCATTTTAATGTAAAGGTTCTTGAGAGGCAATGAGGTACAGTGAGAAAATGCATTAGGTTTTCAGAGACCTGAATTCTTCTTACATGTCCCCCCGATATTTATCCACCGGTGTGACTTTGCGTATGTCCCCTACCTTTCTGAGTCACAATTTCTTCCATCAAATAATGGCCTCTCCCCCTCCCTGCCTCACCGACAGGCTGCTGTGTGTAGTGGAGAGGGGGTGCTTGGGAAATGGGAGCTGCCTATAGGCCTTGCAGGACAGGCTAGTCGTGAACAAGGCCCCCAGTGCCCAGCAGCCACCATCTGACTGGACCTGGTTTGGGGAACCAGGTTTGGGGAACTGGGCAAGTCTGGAACATGGTAAGAACCACAGCCTTAGGTTCACCTTGAATGGGCTTCCTGACTCCACGGTTCTGCCTTAGGCCACTATGTGTTTGGTGGGAGGGTAAGCTGGCACAGTTTTCTGAAGGGCAGTTTGGCATTCTTTATTAAAATACACTGCTAGGAGTCTACCCTGCTGAAATGCTGGCCAAGTGCATAAAACATAAACATAGTTGTTTTTTACTATTACTGGTCTTCAGGCTCTAGATTCTTTATATGTATTAATTCATTTAATCCTCACAACAACCCTCAGAGGAGGAAAGTCACCTGCCCGGGGTCACCGAGCTGGTAGGAGGTGATCTTAGTCCATCTGGGCTGCGATAACAGATTAGCACAGACTGAGTGGCTTAGAAACAACAGACATTTATTTCTCAATCTGGAGGCTGCCAGTCCAATATCGAGATCTTGCTGGCTGAGACTGGTGAGGGTCCTCTTCCTGGTTCAGAAGAGGCCATGTTGTCACTGTGTCCTCCGCAGTGAGAGGGGCAAGGGAGCTCTCTGGAGCCTCTTCTATGAGGGCGTGACCTAATCAATCACCTCCCAAAGGCCCCACCTCCCACAAAACTATGATCACGTTGGAGGTAGGTTTCGACAGGAAGTTTGTGTGTGTGTTGGGCTGGGCGGGGACACAGTCAGTCCATAGCAATGGCCCGGCTGAGATTTGAATCAGTGTGCACAGCCTGGCTCCAGAGTGTATGTTCAGCCACTCACTCTGCAGGTTCACATCCAAGTTTGGTGGAGCCTGACGCTCGTACACTTTTAGAGGGCCTTTTAAATGATACAAAATTGTGAATACAAGTCAGGCACATTTTGGAAGTATATGTAAGAAACTGTGAGGAGTGACTGCCTCTGGGGAGTTTGGACTGAGAGTTGAGCAGGAAATTTTTAATTTTCACTTCTGTAGTACTTAAATTATTTGACTGTGAGTATATGTTATTAACATATGTACTCACTTACAGATGACACAGAACTCCTTACCTGAAGACATTATTTTACAAAAGGGAAATTTATTAATTCATACAACTGTTGTGGCCAGGAACACCAGGAAGTAGACTGGAACTAGACTAAGGTCACATTCTGGACCAGAAGGTGGGGTCAGTTTCCCCCAAACCACACGGGCAGAGCATTGTGGGAGGAGGGAGGAGGGAGGAGGGAGGAGGGAGGAGGGAGGAGGGATTCTACCAAGAATAACTGAGGTGTTACCTAAAGATGAGAAAATGGGCACTGGCAGGGAAGAACAGCCTAGCACACAAGCATCCCATTTACAATTTAAACAGGAGAGAGAATTTTAAAGAAAAATAGTGTGGGTTGTCAGAGGAAAATCTCAGAGCACGTGAACTATCTCATCCTTTTCCTAGTAAAGCAAAATAGAAACTATTAATGTTAACAATTGAACCCAGAGTAGAGAAAAATTTTCTGTTATTTTTTTCAAAGAACCTAAAGATGCACTAGGCTGACTGAATAATTAATGGTTAATGTTAGGTGGAATTAAATATAGTATATCTATATCATAGGAAATATGCAGCTATTAAAATAATGTATTATTGATAAGAAAAAATTCCTTACAGTTACTTTTAGGGGAAAAATGCATGTTTTCCTCTTATACAGCTGTTTTCCTGCTCTTCTCTTTTCATCCCTCCTGAAATTCTCCTTCTCTCCTGTTCTGTGCTGGATGACCTGTTGATTCCCTTCTTTTTTCTCAATTTATGCCTTCATCTTGATGGAGCACATCCTCCAGTAACTTCTTTAAGAAAGTATGTAGGAGATAAATTTAAGACCCTGCATTTTTGAAATGTCTCTATTCTATATACTCATTCCTGGCTGATAGTTTGGTGGGCTATAGTTGGAAACAATTTTCCTTCTGAATTTTAAAAGCACTGTTCTGTAGTCTTCTAGTTGAATGCCAACTCTTCCTCCTTGGCAGCTTTTATGACCTTTACTTCTGGTGATCTGAGGTTTGGGGATGACGGGCTTTGATGCGAGAATTCCTTCATTCTGCCAGGCTCCTCAAAGATCCCTTCAATCTGGAAACTTATCCTTCCTTCACTTCCAGAAAGTGTTCTATTACTTCCTTGATGCTTCCTCCTCTCCATTTTCTGCCTTGAATGTTAGACTTTGGGTCTCCAGACAGAGCATATCATTTCTCTCATTTTCCATCTCTGTTCTAATGTTTCAGTTTCTGGAGCTTCTGTGTCAACCACATCTTCTCATCTGTCCACTGTATTTTTATTTCTATTGTCACATTTTCAAGTGTTCTTTCTTGTTCTTCTCTTTTTACAAGCTTTTGTTCTTGTTTTACAGTGGCAGTGTCTTTTCTTATGATGGCTACTAATTATACATTTGGGGGACCTGTTCTTTTGCCTCCTGCTTTGAATTAATTATGTCAGAGTGAACTTACCTTCCTTCCTTCCTTTCCTCCCTCCCTCTGTCTCTCATACCCCTGTTTCATCCCTTCCATTCTTTGTTTCTTTCAGATTGTTGTTTTAGTTTCTGTCTCCCAGAAATCCATCCCTTCATATCTGATGGACATTAGGAGGGAGGCTCTGAACGGCTGAAGAAGTTCTCTGCTCATCAGTAGGACTTGCCGGGCTTCCCTGGAGGCAAAGAGGGCAGGACCTGGCTGTGTCCTTGGGGACTCCTCATTGAAGCCACTTCTCTAGGCTGAGTAGAGCCCTCAAGCCTCCTGCCTGGGATGAGGTGGGTTAAGTCTGGCAGTCAGCTTTATGGGAACTAGGTAGGGGTGACTCTCCAGTGTGCAAATCCTGTGTTTTACCCTGCACTCTACCCATGTCTGCAAGCTGACCTCAACAGAAGGTAAATCTCCCATTTCTGCCAAGGTAGAGAAGGGGTCACTGCTAGACTTTGAGAGCTGAGGTTAGAGATCTGGGCATCCAAAGACTCCTTTTTAAAGATCAACCATATTTCACCGGACATTGTGAATTATGTGTTAAGAAAAAAAACACATTAATTTAATGAAGGGCAGTTATACACTCCACTTAAATCAAACCTCACCTCATTAAGGCCCAATGATTCCAAGAGCACACAGGTCCTACCACTGCAAATATTTGACTGCTCACCAAGAAAGTGTCCAGTCAGCCGAGAGCCATGACCAACTCCTTGAACTCTGGGCTCTACAGAACAGTGAAAACACGATCCCTGAGGACCACATATCCCCAACACCACTGAAGCTGCCTCGTGTATTACCAGGACTACAACTTCCTGCTCTGAAACTGCTATGTTAGCTGAAGGCTAATGGGGTGCCCTTCTGTCAGTTAAAGTTATAATGAATAAACATGGTTTTTGGCCACCATCTATTCAGCAGTTACTAGGTGCCAGGTCTTTGCCAGGCCTGTGCCAGGTGCTTTAGTACAGCATTTCATACCTGTATTACCACATTTGCACCCTGCACAATCCAAAGGCCGTCACTGACGTTGTAGCCCATATCAATGGAGGCCACCGGAATGGTGCCGTGTACAATCTGAGCAGCAATACAGAGTGGCTCTGACTTAAACCATCCCAACAATTCTACAAGGGAGTTACTGTTCATATCATTTGACAGATGATGAAACTGTGGTTCAGAGAGGCTAAACAACTTGCTGAAGTTCTCATAGCTACCAAGTGTGGGAGCTGAGATTCCAGTCCTCAAACTGCCTGAATTGGAAGCCAGTGCTCTTATTAGGATGCTATTTCACTGTGGCAAGAAGGGCAGGATGGGGTAGGATGGAGGCACTGGGCACTGTAACCATGCCAGCTGTTCTCAGCAGGTACCACTCTGCCCTTGAAGCTGCCACCTGGTTTTGAATGTGGAGTGTTTTACCATGGTAGAAACATCCTTTAGAAAGATTTTGCTGCCCTGACCAGCGTGGCCAGGGGACTGGGCATTGTCCCTCAAACCAAGAAGTCACTGGTTCAATTCATGGTCAGGGCATATGCCTGGGTTGTAGGCTAGGTCCCAGGTTTGGGGCGTGTGAGAGGCAATGATCGATGTTTGTTTTGCACATTGATGTTTTTCTCCGTCTTTCTCCCTCCCTACTCCTCTCTCTGCAAAGGAGGAAAGGGAGGGAGGGAGGGAGGGAGGAAGGAGGGAAAGCTTTTGCCTTTTTAAATTCAGGTTCCACGATGATTCTCCTGCTCACTGTGGGGCTTCTCTTGGGGACGTCTGGGCTGGAACTGGCATAGGTTTACCCAGTGCCCTCACTCCCCTTTGCAGCCAGACCATTAGAAGGACTCTGTGTCTTGAAGGAGTGAGTTACTTCAAGAAGGCTCAGAAGGTATGGTCTGAGGTGTCAAAAGGGTCAGGAAGTGATGTTTTGGACCTGCAACAGTGTCTGGCAAGGAGCTCCAGTTCAACAGTGTCTGGCAAGGAGCTCCAGTGCAACTGTGGCTGGAACTGTGGCTGCAACTGTGATCAGGGGACCCTCATGGAGAAGGTGACATCTATGTAAAGACCCAAGGCTGAGAAGGAGCAAGCCATGTGGTTATCTAGGGGGAAAGTATTCTAGGCAGAGGAAGCTGCTAGTGCCAAGGTCCTGGGGTGGCTGTCATCTCTGTTTGAGCACTGAGCACAGCAGCAGCCTAGAGCAGAAACCACAGGGCGGTGGCATGCAGTGAATATCATGCTTCTTTAGTCATGAAATGAAAACCTGTGGGCGATCATTGCTGTACCTCTGACAAAGCAATTGCCCAGGTTCCAGAATTAATTGTACTCCACATTCCCGGCAACTTCCACTAGTCTACAGAGACTGGAGGCAGGGCTTAGCCCCCAGGGAAGAAAGGAGGGACCCTCTAGGTTTCCATGATGCCCACCTAAGCTAAAGGAAGCTGCAGGGCTGTGGGTGGAGAGTAGGTCCAGTGGGGAATGCGGACATCTCAACCCTCTCGTTGCAATGCTGTTGTCCTCAAGTAACTTGGCCACCTGCCCGAGAGCAGCCCTGCAGGACCCTGCACAATTATACCCCTGTCAACCTGCCTTTCTATTCTTTATTGAAGCCAAAAGAGAAGCTCTGTATAATTCTTAAGACCACATATTTAGCTAACCTGCTCAGGCCTAAATGATATTTTATGAGGAATTAATCTAACGGCTGATCATCTTTCACACCCTGACAGTGGTTAATGTGTCCCGGGGAGACCTCACTGTTGAGCTCGCCTCCTTGTTCTTGGCAGGGCCTGGGCCCAGGCTGGAGAAATGGCCAACATCTTGCCTTGGCTCTAGATGCAAGCCAAGTCTGTGGGTTTTGGAGGTCCTCAGGAAATCAGGGCCAACCCAAAGGAAAGCAGATATCGAGAACAAAACAAGTTAAATTTTTGAGGATATTACTTTTTGCTTCTCATGTATAGTTCCTCTCTATGAGTTAGTCACAGACAATCAACTCAGTATCTTCCATCCATTAATCAATACATATTAAATATTAAAGAATCCAGTCTTTGGATAGCTGGTTGCCCTGGACAGCCCCCTGTTCCACAGTCCCTGCTATGCCTCCACCTCCTGTCTGGGGGTTCCTGTCCCTGAACAGTCCCATGGCACCTCTGACTCCTCTCTCTCTGGTCTCAGAGGACAGGTCCCTTTGCCTAACGATGCCCAGTCCATCACTGCTTATCAACATATGAGGTGGTCTTGCATCCAGCGAGACAAGTATGACTAGTCAGATATCCTCACTGGGAGAATTCAACCTCAAAACCTGGGACTTCAGTGCCTGGTGGTGAGAACAAAAGGTGCAAAAAGAGAGGCAAAGACAGAGTCATGGAGGCTTGAAAAGAGGATGTGAGGGGTACTGGTTAGAAGAATGTGCTGGATCCGGAGGGGTTTCCTCTTCTTTGCACTGTCTTCTTTCCCTTTCTCTCTAATCCCTTTCTCCATCTCTTTCTCCTCCCATCTGCAAGCTCTGCTTCCGTTAATGCATCCATACATACCAGTGGCAAAAGGGAGGAAGATGAGGAGAAAGGTTTGGTCCTAAACTACATAAGCTCTAGATTTACATCACTCTAGTGGGAAACTCCAGCCAAAGAAAAGAGCTTTGCTCTCCTGAAGCCCATGTATAAAATTTCAGAGAAGGCCTCTGATTGGCCTGTGTGGATCACATGCCCCATCACTTGGCAAATCACTGTGGTCAGGGGGATGGGTTATTTGCTTAGTCTGGCTTAGGTCACATGCCTAGACCAGTAACCAGGTGGGTAGTCTTCATGAATCACATGAAATGGAAGATGGGTACAACATAAAAGACCTTGTCATTTTGGTCACCAGAGGAAGCAGCTAAGCAAAAATGATGGCCAAACACAGACCTACACATCAACAACTGTTTACATTTGGTAACCACCCTGTTCCAGGCACCAGTGGGAGCAACAGTATAGGCACAGACCCTCCCCTGCATTGGAGAGGATGGCAACCTCATCAGAGACTTATAAAGCACTTACCAGCACTTATAAAGCAAAAGATCTCCACTGGAGAATTGGGATTCCCAAACGTCAAGGATATTGTTTAGTCACTAACTTGGCGCCATGTCCCCAGCTCACCTGATTCACAAGGGCCTTACTCAGTGCTGTGTGATGAGCCTGTGGGAGGTAGGTCATGACCACTTCCTTGTAGCCAATGGGCAAATTCTTAGGTTGGTGCTCCTGTGACAATTTGAGAGAAAGACATAGGTTGGGTGGAAGGAAAAGAGTGCAGAGCTATCACTGTCTTCACCCAACGACAGTCAGGAAAGGTCAGGTGGCCCAGAGGACTCTGGGCCAGTGGGAGATTATTGGCCAGGGTATGAGTAAATGCTTCCAAGAACATGGGCTCAAGGGTCAAACAAACCAGGAGGTAAAGTGGAGGTCCCCTGGCCGAGACCTCATTAGAGCAGACCACTACCTGTGGGCCCAAATCCTAGATAGAAAGGTTGAACTGAGGATGGGAGGGGCATGGCTTTAGTTTTAGGGGATGGAGCTGGGGCATGGAGAATAGTTTGGCAGGCCTCACCCTTGGAATGTTGAAAATAGCTTATAGACACCAGCCCAGAAGTTGTCAGGAACTAAGGACTAAAAGCAAATGACAGAAGAGCAGGACTCTGACGAAGAAGATGGAGCTGAGCACTGAATACATTAACTGGAGAATAATGGAGGATAATATATGCCCTTTGACCTAAGTGAGAGCCTCTGGACTACATGGTGCCCAACTGATAGAAGACAACTGTATTTGGATGTAATTGGTAGGAAGAAACATGTTACCAGGTCCAGGATGAAATGAAGGAGCCCCGCAGAAGTGGATAGACCAGCAGCCAGAAGCCTTGGAGAGGTCCACACGTGGGCTGGCCCATGAGTAAGGTCTCTGACCTGGAGACAGAAACAGAAACTTTTATGGAACATCTTTTATGTGTGAAGTTCTTTTTTACTTTTAATGAGCCGGTCAATGTAAATGTGGGCCACCTGCACCCAATCTGGCCACCAGCCCAGGAGAAAGGTGGCTTTGGTCATGGGGCAGTGGCCAAGAGGAGGAGACCAGGGATCTTGGAGCAGGCAGATAAGGACCCATTCTGAGAAGGCAGGAACTTAGTGGGAAGGGGAAGCATGCATTCAAATATATAATTATCAAGAATTAAAGATAGTGACTGAATAGCATTAAACCCCAAGAATGGCCCTTCTGAATACGTTTTTCTGTGTAACTGCACTGGTTGCCAGCCTGGGAAGCTGGCCCCATTCAAGTGTAACATACAAGAGGGGAGAGTTTCAGTGCCTTAGAAACTGGCCCCAGAATTCCTCTTGGGTAACGAATTATATTTGAATTGAAGGCAATGCCTGAGGAGCATAGCTGTTGGCAAGACTATGTGATACAGGGCAAAGCTAAACTTCTCTGAGCGAGGTCAGGAGAGAAATTGTCCTTTTATTTCAGGGAGGAGCAGGGAGAGAAATGCCTGTGAGAAACTGTGAGGCTGGAGACCATGTGAATGTGCAGGGAAAAATGGTGGGGACAGGTTCCTAGTGGTATGGAGGCTCGTGAAATTTAATATATATTTTTAATTGATTTGAGAGAGAGAGAGAGAAATATTGATTTGTGATTTGTTGTTCTGCTTATTTGTTGTTCCACTTATTTATCAGTTGATTCTTGTAAGTACCCTGACTGGGGATTGAACCTGCAATCTTGGCGAACTGGGACAATGCTCTAACCAACTGAGCAACCCAGACAGGCCTGGCTGGAGACCTTTAAAGCACTGGGAGACATAATGTTATTCAAATATCTTTGCAAGTCTGTGACTAACACTCTCTTCCACTTCTTCCCTCCAACTCATCCTAATTCGGGAAAATCTTCTGTGCCCACAAATGCCAAGAAGGAGTAGCGTGTGGATGTGTGTGGGTATACATGGGTAAGTTGTGGAAGGAGTTGAGTTTCACATCAGATTTAAAGTGATACAGACCACAGGAAGCGCAAACAGAAGCAGAGTCTTGAGAATATAATTCATGTACCCTGGGGATCAGAGAAATCCCAGGAAGGGCTTTGAAATTCCATGGGATATTAAAGCAAGAGAGAGGCTAACCCTGTACAGATCTCCAGGAGCTATATGATATGTGGGCCAAACAAATCAGTGTAGTCTAGGATTGAAATAATCTTGAACTTCTAAGTAGTGGTGGTGGTAATGGTGATGATGATGATGGTGATGATGATGATTGTGATGGCAATGATGATTAGGTCCAATACTGTTCAGTGCAATCCTCGTACCACCCTATCAACAGGAACTCTTTGTCTCTCTTTTACAGAGTCACAAAGAGGTTAGGTAACTTGTCCAAAATCACGTATGTACTAAATAAGACAAAGCCCATCCTGATTGACCTTGAGGGGACTAACTCTGCTTTGTGGTTTGCCTGCCAGGATGGGGAGCTATGAGCATAAACAAAGGAAATAGCACAAAGGCAAGCACCATTGGTTTGCACCCTGCCTGAGGGGAAAGCCAGTCTAGATGTTTTAGTTTGCAATGGGGTACAGAGTAGTTTATGTGCATGGTTGAATAGATTTGTGGGCATTTGGATCCTGAAATGCTGTCCATGTCATACTAAGAAGTGAGATCTGCATAATAAAAAGGCATGCAGAGAGGCCAGAACTTCTGTTTCCATCCTCTAAGATTTGTATCATGACAGTAGAAATAATGAGAAAGGACGCGGAGAGCCTCTTATCGGGGGTCTGAGAGCAGAGTCCTCGCTGTGTGCCTACTTACAGGTAGCTAATATGAAGAACTGAAGTTGGCAGGTGTCAGCACAATGTGGGGTGGAGGGGACTCTGGTGGACTGAAGCATGCACAGCCCATCTAAAGGGAAAGCCATTCTCAGTTCCAGTTACTTGTTGCCATGAAAAAATGTGAGCCCAGTTTCGCATAACTTCCAATTGTTCAGGAGAAGCCATAAATGCCAACTTATAAGTTATTCTGTGTTTCCAATGAAAACAACTATTTCAAAATACCATATAGGTGAAACAAAACTCAAACATGAGCAGGATTTAGCTAGTCACTAGCTTCCTTTCCCTCCCATCCATCACCCGCCCTTCCATGCACCTACCCTTCCATCTATCCATTTCTCCCCATCCACTCATCCATCCACCCATGCTTTCATCCCATCCATGAACCCCCCTATCTATCCATACCTCCATATGTGCACCCACTCATTTATCCACCCACCTATTCATCCATCCATCCATTCTATCCCTCTGTCCATTTTTTTCCATCCACCACCCACCCAACTATAAACATATCCACCCATCTCTCTACCCAGCCATGCACTTACGTACCTGCACACACATACATCCATACCCTTATATCCACCCACTTATCTACCCACCCACCCACCCTATCCATCCATCCCTCCATCTCTCTCCCACCGTTAAAGTACACATCCTCTTAAACCTTTACAAAGCTAAAATGCTTCATTTTGTTCCATCATCTCCACCTGCCCCTGGCCCTTTAAAATTCCATTTCCCTCCAAGTTCAAGCAAATTATAAGTTTATAAAGTGGTGCAAATGTAAGTAAGCTTGTGCCTGCCTCCTTTTACAGGGAAATTTTTGCTCTCTTTATGTCTTTATTGTGCTCCCCGAAGTAGGAGGATATTTTTTCCTCCCCTTGGGTTTGAGCCTTTACAAGTGTTCCAGAACACAGGGGAGAATTAAGTTCCCCTCCCATTTCTTGCCACTGGGCCATGCTCACTGGGAATTAAATAAGTCTTCAAAAGGAGAGCAGAAATAGATTTCTCAGTAGGTTTTCTAGACATTAGTAAGTGGATTTATGGAAAATGGGTTAGGTTTGGCAAATTCTAACTTGTGATTGGGTGAATGTGCAATATCTCTGCGCAAATAACCCTTTTTTTATTTTCTCCTTCTCCATACCCAATTGGAATTCCTCTTCTTTAATGTCCTGCTTCAACTGTCTTTTCTTACTTTACCTAAAAGTCTTTTCCATCTTGAGACCAGTGGATTGGAAATGGGGAGGGACAGAGCACCAATATTTATAGTACTAAGTGCTTGTTATCTGTGACAGCATTTGTATTCCTGTTTTCAATGGCATATAATATGGCATGGTCTAAATAGGAGGGCTTCAGTTTCCTCATCTGTCAAAATGGAACAAAGCTTCCCTATCCCCTTTCTCAACCAAGATGAAGTATTTTCAAAGGGGCTACCAAGATGCCTGACACCACTGGGACTGGTCTACCACAAAGAAACGAAAACTTCGCTAAAATGTAAATGTTCCCTGGGAGTCCTTCCCGCTGTCAAATAAGACTTTATTATTCATTAATTCAAAAGAATTAGATTGGGAGGCCTGCGAGGATGTGGAACGCAGAGTGGGTGGGTTTGGATGAAGTATGATGGAGCCAGAGAGGGGTCTGCACCGGAGCTGCAGGAGGGAACACAGGAGAGGGACACGATCCCGGGCAATCTCGGGGCAGACTGGATGCGGTCTGGGGAAGGGAGGCAGAGCAGAAGAGATCCCTCCTTAGGCCATTCCATCTGCTTTCTCAACTGGAACCCTTGCCCGTCTGTGAGGCATCCTGACGTGTCAAATGGAATGATGTCATGGAGCCAGGCTGAGTGCTTCTCATCACCCGTGACCCTGCGTCTCCCTTCCCATCAGGCGGACAGGATTGCTGTGACGGGCTTAGCTAATGCCTGTGTGGGGGCTGCCATCTCCTCTGGGGGCTACTGCAGACCGGGCTCTCCTGCTACCAAGGACTGGAAGGCAAAGAGAAGGGCACAGCTGGGCCCAGGTGTGAGGGCAAGACAGGTGACCCATTAGCCCTAATCACCTGCGGACTCGAAAGGGGGTGGTAAGTGGGGCAACAGCAGTGACCTTGGAGTGTATGTTGTTCCAGATGCTCAACACATGGCATTTACGTAATACGACTTTCGGTGACCCCTGAAGTAGGGACTCTTTTGAGTCCCATTTTATTACATGACATGTGAACAGAGGCATTCAGAGGTTGAGTATTTCTCCCCAAAGCCCCAAGGACTGGGGTAATCAGGACAGAGTACTGGTGACAGAGACCAGATGGCCCACAAAGCCTAAAATATGTATTGTTTACAGAAAAAGGGGGCTGACACAGCTACAGCAGAACATGGCTACTGGCCTCCCTGATGTTCCCTCTCCTCTGACTGTGTTTTACTTTCCTTCAAAGCGCTCATTCTCACTTCATGTCGTGTATGTGCTGTATAGGCATATACATGTATTTTACATAGGCACAGACACAGTGTATGTACATACACGTGTGTGTATATACACCTACCTGTGTATTTAGTATCTTGTGCTCACTTTGTCATCTTATCCATCTCTATTCCTTACGCCTAAAACGTCAACCTGCTCAAGTCAGGCACTCAATAAATGCTGGTTGACTGAATGAAGGAAATAATGTTAGTTATTTCTTAACAGTTTCTTTCATATCCTGTGTTATGGACTGAATATTTGTGTCCTTCCAGAATCCATATGTTGAAACCCTAACTTCCAATGGGGTGGTATTAGGAGGTGGGGATTTGGGGGAACCCTCCAGAATGGGAGGAGGGCCCTACTAACGGGGGCCCAGAGAGTACTCCTGGCCTCTTTCCCACAACGTGAGGACCCAACAAGGAATGGCTATCTGCGGCCTGAGGAGGATTCCCACCAGAACCCGGATCTCAGCCTCTAGGGCTCAGAGAAAGAAATTTCTGTTGTTTCCAAGTCCCCCAGTTCATGCTACGCTGTTTCAGCATCCCGAACTAAAACCCCCAACTGCCCAGCCTGAGCAGCACTTGCACCACCAGCAAGTTCCAGATGAAGGAAAGTGTTTTTGATACATGTTTATAAGCATATCCAGGACTGGAATCCCTACGTTGAGGAGGGGCTACAATCTCATCCAAGTCAATGGCTTTCTCTGCGCCCCCCACCCCCATGCCCTTTGGCACTGCCCCTCACCCTGGGCATGCTTCCTCTTCAGATGAGCTCATCCTCCTCATTTCCTCTCCTGTGGCCTCAGGTCGCAGGTGCAGGGGGCGGACAGCTGTACTGCCAGCTAGCACCAAAGGGGGAATACATGCGATTTCCTCAGCAACACACAGGACAGTGAGACTCAGGAGGAAAAGGAAGGAGGAGTTTTGAGGCCAGCAGGCAGCTCCCTGGCTTCACTTCCTGGAGACTGCAGCAGCCTGCGGGGGACCAGGCAAGCATGAGAAAGGAGTGTTCCTCTCAGGCCATGACTGGAAGTTTCCTGGGTGAGTACGAGGGCTAGCTTGAAGAGTGGCAGAAATATCCCTACACGGATCACTCAGCAAAGCTTTCCTCAGCTCCTGTGCGTCTCAGGGCTTCACCAAGAGCACCTTTGTGTCTGAAACACCTTTTAGCCAATTTCAGCCTTAGAAGCTCAGTCGTCAATCTACCTACACTTCTCTTGGGGGTGCAGAGAAAATGCAGATGCTTTATTTGTCTGTAACTACTCTAATTTTCCTCACAGGCTGGATTAAATATTTTCTAGTTCAATTCTACAAATTTAGTTTGATGCGAACTTTGAGAAGGTGTCGTTAGCCAATTTAAGTAAAGCAAACACAGAAACTTCTCAGTCTCTCGTCCTGTCCACCCGCTCCTCTGAGACAGGGCCTAAGTATGTGACAAGGACTGGGACCCACTTCTATGGCAATAGTGGGAGGTGGTGGCCTCCGGAGGGTCCTGGACAGTCTAGGCTGCTCCTGGCGCTGGGGCTGCTGTGGGGTTCCTGTTCCTTCCTGGCCCCAGGGGGTGGCCAGTGAACCTGTGGCTGGTGTACTATGTTTCCTGATGCGTCTTTGGCTTGATCAGGTCCTGTGCTCCTGCTCAGACCAGCCCCCTTTTGGGTCTCACCTTTCAGCACCTGCCAAGTTCTCCCTCTAGCCCCCTGGTCCTCTACAGAGTCAAGAACAAGACAAAGCAATGTGACCTTTGAAATCTGTCTTTTTCTTTCACTATGATTTTTCTATGGGATATTTCAAACATGCTATTTAGTCACTGTCCTTGCCAGAAACAGATGACATGCTCAAAGGCATTTAGCTAAGAGAACTGAATGAAGAGACTGGGAAAGCATGATGAGGGCTCATGGAACCAGAGAGGCAAGTGTGACACCCAAGGACTAGCAGAGACACTGACAAGTGGGCACATGAAAGAGGGGTTGACCAGCAGGCGTGACCACCAGATGCAGGGGGCGAGGAACGGTGGCCTGTGGGCCGAACCTGGCCTGCCACCTGCTTTTGTAAGTAGCTGTTGGAACACAGCCACCCTCATTTATTTACATATTGCCTGCAGTTGCTTTATCTACAGCGGCAGAGTTGAGCTGTGGTGACAGAGACTGTATTGCCCCCCAACTATGAAATACTCACTAAGTAGCTCCTTAGAATAAAAGTTAGCTGACCACTGCTATTACAGGTGGCACTGTGTCCCCTCCAAATTTCACATGTTAAAGTCTGACACCCATTCCTTTGGAATGTAACTCTATCTGCAGATAGGGTCTTTAAAGAGGCCAGTTAAAATGATGGCAGCAGGGTATGCCCTAGTCCATTATGACTGGCGCCCTTACACAAAGAGGAAATACGGACACAGATTGGTACAGAGGGAAGACGGTGTGAAGACAAAGGGAGAGGGCAGCCAACTGCAAGCCAAGGAGAGAGGCCTTAGAAGAAACCAATGTTGCCTGCACTTTGATCTTGGACTTCAGGCCTCTAGAATTGTAAGGAAACAGATTTCTGGTGTTTAGGCCACCCAGTCTGTGGCTTTTAGTTATGGCGACCTTAGCCAACCAACACCACCGCCACAGCAGAGCAGAGCCAGCGTCAGAACATCCAGGAGGCAGAGAGGGAGCGAGGGGAATAAATAATCTGACTGCTCTATCCTCCCAAGCTAATTCGCTGCTGGTGACCCCCCACTGGCTGAATCAATCCAGAAACCAGCCAACACGGAAGTCTGGGCGATTCCGTCCACCCGCGCTGGCCTCCCATGGCACGTGGTGAGGCAGGGAACAGAGTAGGGATCCAGGGGCAGAAAGGGCAATAACCAGCCCACACGCGGAAAGAACAGAGAATGGTCTGTCAAACCCGCATGCAGCCATCACCAGTAACAACTGCCAACGCCTCTCCATGATTGTTTCATCTATCTTTTCCTACTGTTTTCCTGCAGGATAACAAAGCAAGTCTCAGGAATTATATCACTTCACCCAAGAATAGTTCAATATGTATCTATAAGAACTTGAAACAAACAAACAAAAGTCATGGTAACAATCCCTTTATTATACCTAACAAAATTAACAAAAATTCCTTATTAATACCATCTCATCCTACTCTATCAAATTTTCCCATTGTCTCAAAAATGTCTTTTATTGGTTGGTTTGTTCTAATCAGGAGCCAAATAAAGCTTGTACATTACATTTATTTATTGCAAAAACTGGGTCATTTGTCCTCTTGCCTGATTGCATCCTTGAGTTGTTGCTTAACTTGTTCCTATGTCCCTGCGTTTCCTGTAACTGAGAGTTAGATTTAAATGCCGATTAGGCTCAGGCTCGATACCCATGGGTGGTGCCTTCTATTGCATCACGTTACAAGAAAAGAGTATCTGCTTCTTCCACTTTCTGCGGCATTGAAAACGATCACTGGGTTCGGATGTGTCAGCTGGATGTCTCCATTTCCGAGTTCCCTACCAACCTCTTCTCTAATTATGCTTGTGTTTATTGGTAATCATTGCAAAATCTACTATTTCATTCAAGTTTGCAAAATGGTGACCTATTAGGGTTCCCCAGAGAAACAGAACCATCAGGAAATGTATATGTCCTGTGTCCCCTGAATTTCCTATAAACTGAGAGTTCGATTCATGGGCTTGATTAAGTTTAGGCTTACTATTCACCGGTGGTGCCTTCTATTGCACTGTGGGAAGAGAAAGCCAACCTGTGTCTTCAGTAGGTGGTGATTCTAGTGAGGAGGAATGACTTTCCACTCCGAAGTGGAAGGAGTCTGATATAATGTACTTGCCACCAAGAAGCTAGCCGATCTCCCTCTAAATGGGACCATACTGATGCTGGCACTTTAGGCATTGAGCACAAAAGCTAGAACAGCTTTCATCAAAAGGATGCCATGTTTTGGGGGCCACACCTAACCTCCATTCCTGCTTGTTCCTGGCCTTCTCTGCAGACACTGTGGAGGCCAAGGAGAGAGGCTAGTTGATGTCCGTGCGGCATTTTGTACCCACTCCCATTAGTCCATTCACTTACTTCTTACCCAGACTTCCTTGTTCCTGGCCTTATTCAGTGTGTCCACCACCACCTACCACCACCCAGAGGGCTAACAAATAGCCCATCATGGAATCCTACACTACTTGACCACAGAACCAAAGAGCACATTTTACTACTAAGCAGGTATGACACATTGTGTTCAAACCAACAGTACCCTAGTATTCCATGTACCTCATCACCCAGGGACAGCCTGATAGGCTGGCTCAGGGACACCTTGCAGAGTTGAGACACCAGAGGTGGTACATGGGCTGCAGTCTTTCCCTCCAGGCCCTTGACCAAAAAGCTAAGCCATTTGCTGCTGTCAAGGAGTCAATGTTCCCACACATTAAGCCAATGTACTGCTGGCAGCCCTGGCCACTGGAAAATGTCTTCCTCCGCCACTTTGGGGGCCACCTCTAAGTGGGGCTGTAAGGTGGCAGCAGTCCATTTCTGACTGGAGTCAACATTGCATTCGTGCTTCTAGGGCCAGGGCCAGTCCTGCTGGATGACTCGGAGGGACGCCAGTTTTTGGTGGGGCTCAGAGTGAAAGGGCTCTCCAGCACATCTAGGCTGTAGTCCAAGCTTCTCTGACACCTGAACTACATGGTGCGGCAGATCCAATGGTACCAGAGGCACCTACAGCAGATGATGATGAGGTGGGGTTTTTAATGAACTTGAGTAACAGAGATGAAGCAAGGGCTCCAAGAGTTCTGCAGCAAGGCCATGCCTCACCTCAGGGCTCTGTCGAAGACAAAATGCCTGTCCATGGGATCCCACGTGGCCATGCACCCACAAATGTTCATGTGGTCTGAGTATGATCAGATTCAACAGGTCACAAGGTTGGGTGGACACCGAAGTAATCCACCATATGATAAAAACGATACATTCAGGATTTGGTCTGCCCAGACCCACATTAGCACAAGTAAACGACGTAAACTGGTGGTCCAGACTTCACGCCCCCTACCTCTTTCACACCAGTACATCTGTCAACAGAAGAACAATAGAGAATAACTATTGTTTTCCTTGTCATGTGAAGGAGAACTGCTTTTGGCCTCCCTAGTATAAAGGAAAAAATAACTCGCCGTATAATGGGCGCAGCAGCTGTGCCGCGACTGGGGCTGCCACCTCACCAGGTTCACAGTGATGCACCACCGTCCCCCAGGATGTGTCTGGTTTCTGCAAGGGCTCGGGAAGTGAACTGAACAGAGATGCGATGGGAGCGACTATCCCTGCCTCCATTAAGTCTTCACCAGCAGCACCAATCTCTTTACTTCCTCTCAAAATGACATAATGCTTCTGATGTACTGTGCTGGCCAGGACAAAAGATAGTTTCCACATGGCCCTTCCTATCAAAATGATCTTTACCCTTTCAGCCAAGAAAGCAGTGTGAAGGGCCCACTGAGGATATTCATCCCATGCATGTATTCTAGCCAGAGTTATAATTGGGAACCAGAGAAATAAACAGGGGGTGGATCCACAGACTTTCCCTCCAGCAAAAGGCAACAGGCTGCTTTGGAGAAAGACTGGAGAACTATTTACTCTATTTCTTATCATGGCATTGTAAGTTCTTCTTCAAAGGGATCCAATCCCTCCTTCTGTTGCTGAAGGGTTTGTGAACTTACTTAGATCTGGAAACTGGATGAGGGACAGGTATGAGGTCTGTCTGGAAAAAGTCCAGCCATCATTAATATAATGAGAACAGTTAGCACAACATCAGTGTAACCCGGCAA
Organism: Anoura caudifer; assembly: GCA_004027475.1. Classification (NCBI taxonomy): domain Eukaryota; kingdom Metazoa; phylum Chordata; class Mammalia; order Chiroptera; family Phyllostomidae; genus Anoura; species Anoura caudifer. Next base: position 255,913 of record PVKU01000770.1, on the reverse strand, counting down.
CCAAGGAGAGTGGACTGGAATGAGCATGTGTGAACAATGACAACTTCACTGTACCAGTCAGTGAGGGCAGTAGACACAGTTGAGTGAGCATGTGTACTGTTTAGCCAGGTCGCATTAAAAATGACTGAGCGACAGGCCAAGTGTCCACCAATAAACAAGTAGATACAACAACTATGGGACATTTGTGCAATGGAATACTCTCAACTGTAAAAAAAAGAAATTTTATCTTCTGCCACAGTATGGACAGACCTGGAGAACATCATGCTAAGTGAAATAAGCCAGTCAGAGAAAGACAAATACCATATGATCTCACTCCTATGTAGAACCTAAAGAACAAACTGAATGAACAAAACAGAGACGGACTCATAGATGGAGAACAGATGACAGCTGGTGGTGGGGAAGGTTAGGAGGTGGAAGGAATGAGCAGAAAGGAAAAAGGACTCATGGACATGGACAATAGTGTGGTGACTGCTGGGGAGAGGGGGGTATGAGGGAACTAAATGGCAATGGAAAAAATACAATAAAGATTAAATTTAAAAAAAAGGAAAAATGAGTGAGTAGAGCAATGAATCTGCATCAGATTTTGTGTTAAGCTTGAACATTCCTCTGTGGAAACTATTCAGATGATTCAGAAGGCCGAAGCTATGGGCAACTGGTGATTGTCAGCTTCATCATGTCAATATGCCCACTCATGCATTGTGTCTCATGCAGAGTTTTTTGGGTAAAACATCAAATCACCCAGGTGACTCAGTGCCCCTACAGCCCAGATTTGGTGCCCTGCAACTTCTGGCTTTTCCCAAAACTAAAATCACCTTTGAAAGGGAAGAGATTTCAGACCATTGAAGAGACTCAGGAAAGTATGACGGGGCAGCCGATGGTGATTGTGAGAACTGTGTGAGGTCCCAAGGTGCCTACTCTGAAGGGGACTGAGGCATCACTGTCCTGTGTACAATGTTTCTTGTATCTTGTACCTTCTTCAATAAAAATGTCTCTATTTTTCATATCACATGGCTGAATACCTTCTGGACAGACCTTTTATTTTCCATTGTGGTTGCTGAAATCAGCCTCCTACTCTCCAGCTCTCAGTATTTTTTGTTATATAAACTGAACAGCACTCTTGTCCATCTGCCTTACTGCTGGGAATGCCATGGTCTATTAGCTGGTCCCATAAATCCCTGCAAGTCAAGGGGTCCCGAATGCCATTCTGGCCTTCCTGCCACTTACGGTAATGCCTCTGGTGTTGTGCTGCCACCTTCCAGAATCCCTTCATTCCTACTGATGCTAGAAAGCCTAGTTCCATGGTAATGTCCCCCACTGTCAACTGGGCCTTCAAAGATGCCAATGCATGTCTCACTGGTGAGATCTCTGTTGCCTTAGTAAATGAACCATCATCTGTGCCCCCCAGGAGCACACAGTGAGGTGACAAGTTCTTGGGCCTTACATAGTAACTCCACTCTACCATCGTTACCTTATTTACTGTATGTCATCGACATGTCCAAGTCCAAGGAACCATTCCAGGGAGCTAGCCTGGCTCCAAATACCTTTTTCAAAATGGTGAATCCAAAGTCACAGGTGTGTGTCCTTGTACCATTAGCTCCACATTCTGCCCCATCTCCCAATCCAATATCCTAAAGACCCACTCCCATATACGTTTCCTGATTCCTTCTGGTACAACTCTGCCAGTTCCTAAATTTATTTCAGGTGCAGGGAATTTTCTCCTGGCGTGAGGGTTACACTTCCCCACTCAGGCTGAGCTCAGATCTGACCTTGGTTATAAGCCCGGGAGCACCAGGAGAAAGAGAAGAGGATCTTCAGAAGACTGCACTTCGGTCCATGCAGCACTTACTTCAGCTAAGGTCACTGGTTATTCTGGTAATAAGAGAAGAGGGGAGGCTGTTCTCGGATAAAGGGGTGGGGTGCTTTCTCCAGCCAGGGTGATTCTGAGGAATGCTGAGATCAGGATTGCCAAGTCCACCCACCAATGTTCCCATTCTATGCCTTACACTCTTTGTCTATTGGGGCTCTGGCTTTGACATAAAGAACTTATTATGGCTGCACATTTAGTATCCTTTGTAGTTCTGAACCTTTATAACCAGGCCCTGGATCTGTTTGTAACGGGATCCTCCCTGCAGTGGTAGGAGGTGAAAACTGTGACGCTGCCAGGCAGGTGCCCTGGCTTTCACCGTGTGCCTGCCAGAAGGTTGGCAGTGAGCTATCCGGAGCTGATTGGTTTCCCTTTTCAAAATTTCCAATGTCCTCAAAAGCAGTTACATCACATCTTTATAATTATTATCACCCCTTTATTAATCAAAGGCAGCAGCCACCTGATAATTGAAAACTTCACCTAAGAAGAATTAACCGCAGGTGACAGCTCCAGTAATTGTGGTATCACCATGCATCAGTTCCACTGCCCAACTGCAGCGGGAGGCTTACGGCACTCAGTCGGCCAGACAGTCCAACCCCAGCGCCCCATCCGGAGGGTGCACTTCAGTCACTTCTGATAACAAGTGTCTTAGCCTGAGTTTGGTAGAAAATAAGAGTGTAGTGCAAACATGTATGCTCTAACAATTTATCAGGGTGGGCAATTCCAGGAAAGCAAGAGAGATAGAAAAATGGAAGAGATGCAGGGTAGGAAGCATGGTACTCACAAGGGGTGATTATTTGACTGGCTTGAGTTTTGCAAAAACAAAAAACAGTGATGGCTGCTTGTCCCTGGACATCATCAGAAGCTCCTGCAATTTTGAACAAACTACCTGGGAGAAAGAAAGGCAAGCCATTTCTCTAGTGTCTCCTTCTCACCCCACCCTTTGTTTGATATTCGTGCTAAATGGTGTTACACCCCAACACATCTAGGTGGTGTTAACCGGCCTTTCCAAACAGCTGATAGGGGAGCCTTACATCCCATGGGTGCAGTTCAGGCAATGCACTACAGTCTCTTCATCAGCCAGTGACGCTGAGGCCCTCCTCACTCTGGTGGATGTCGTGGCAGCCACAGTGACAACATCTGTACAACCGCAGGAACAGGGGGAGCCTGCGCAGGGATGCTTGGGCCACAAAGCAAAGGAAGTGACTGAGGGCTGGAGTAATGAGGGTAAGCAAGACTGAGTAGGTTGGGTACACACCCTGGGTCCTTTTTAGAGGAAAAGGTATTCAAATCACATTGCTGCAAGGTTGCCGTTGCTTCTAAACTATTTCATTGGGCACCCAGGGTATTTTCTTCTCTTTCAGAAGGATAAATTATGAGTTCATATTGGTATTTCCAATTAAAAATGTAAGCTTATAGAACTTTACTCAAATTATTTGGGTTTATACTTGTGTCTTTTGTCTTTTATGCTGAAAATCTTGGCTCGCAATGACATCAATAAAAGTACTTATTGGCTAATCTTGCAATACGCATGTGATAGTTTCAAAATAAAAATACTCATCATACTAATCTCTGTGTTAGACTGTATTCTTGTTCACACATATTTGGTGCCAAGCTCTGCAGTGCTTCTTGATGAGAGAGGATTAATACGTCCTGATTTTCTTGAGCTCAGATTACGTGACTTGCTTTGGCCAAAAAATGAGAGTGGAAGAGGAGTGGTCACATGCAGGAAGAAGTTTTAAGAACCAGACTGTCTTTTACTTTGGACTTAATGACTGTCAAAATATTCTAGACAGATAATTTCCCTGGCTTGGGACACAGGTCAGAGCTACAGCTGACATGCAATAAACAAGGAGTAGAGAAAAGAACATTTTCTTGTTGAAGGCACCAGGATTTGGGTTTATTTGTTATTACAATAGAACATAATCTAGTCTATCCTGATTGATATACCAATGCAGTTCAAGATTTCTTCACGGTTCTTTTTAGTCCTTAGGATATGTCCCATTAAAGATATGCATTCAAAATACTGTTTATAGAGTCAATTGTAATAATTTTTCTTTGCGTGGCTATTCCACCATCCTAATACACAATTATTATGTTTTCATTTTTCCAATTTTTTATAAATTTCCATTTTATCTTTAATTTTTTATTTAAAACATCTGCATAGTTGCAAAATTAAAATCATACAACAAATTATATGCAGTTAAGTCTAGGCTCCATCTCTGTCCTTCTACCCTGTTGCTTCTTTCTTCTTATAGGTCCTTATTTTTATTAGTTTTTGGTTTATCCTTCCATTATTTCCTTTAGATAAAATAAACAAATATGGCCCAGGCTGGGTTGCTCAGAGGGTTGGAGCATCATTCCATACACCAAAAGGTCGGGGGTTCAATTCCTGGTCAGGGTACATACCCGGGTTGTGTGTTTGATCCCCACTGGGGGTACGTACAGGAGGCAACTCATCGATGTTCCTTTCTCACATCGATATGTGAGAGATTTTTCTCTTTCCCATCCTCCCTTTCTCTCTCTAAAATCAACAAATATATCCTTGGGTGAGGATTAAAAACTAAGCGAATATGTTTCTATATTCATACGCCTTCCTTTCTTAAATGAAAGATAGCCTACTATAAACACTGTTCTGTAACTTGTTTTTCTTAACAATATATATCCTGAAAACTGTCTCACATAAATATATAGAGATCCTTCTTATTCACTTTTATTGTTGTACACTGTTCCACTCTATGGATGCACCATAATTTATTCAACTATTCCCTATTGATGGAAATTTCAACTGTTTTCATTCTTTTACTACTCCAATTATTGGCAATGGATGCCCAAAACAGGGCAGCATGGTTTGCTGTGTGCCTGGGAGAGGCCCAGGGAAACTGTGAATCGGCTGGCATTTGCGCAGAGGCTAGGCCCTGCTTGGCCACCATTCTCTTGGCCATGACCTTGGGGGAACTCACCTATTTCCAAGAGTCTGATGCTTTGGCTCAGCTACAGCTGAGCTTATCATTTCATACGGAGGAGTCAAGATTTAGCACTAAACCAGACTCTGTCCTACAGAAATAAAAGCACTAGTGCCTAAGGATTTATATCCTAGGATATTTATCACTACATCATTTGTAGTGGCCAAAAAAAATGGCAACAACACAAATGCCTATCAGTAGAACCAATAAATAATGGTACGTTCACACAGCGAGGCATTATGTTGCTTCCAAAAAGTGAGTTAGCGCTGGATCTACTGACCTGGAGAGATGGCAGTGATATCCTACACTGGAAACGCCACTACAGTGCAATACCCATTGTGTATGCCACTTTTGCTATATATTTTTACAGGCAAAAAACTTCCTTTGTTTGTATCTCCTCACTTGGTTATATTTTTGAATATGTTGGCCTTGGTGTCTCTGTGTGTACAGTGAGTATAACACTAGCACGTCCCTGATGAAGTTTTTGTGCGGGTTCAATGACTTCAGTAGGTTCTGCAGTAAAACAATGCCCACCTTGTAGTAAGCGTTAAGCAAATGTTTGCTGTCGCTGTTACTATCATTGCTCACATGAGCACAGAGAAAGATACTGAGAGATGCTCTCAGGCTGTTAATACCGGTTATAGTGTAGGGGGAAGAGAAGGTCAGGAGAGAGAGAGAGATAAATCATGATTTTCACAAAATGGAAATATTATTTGTGGTAAAAATTCAAGTGAAAATGTGGAAATCAATATTCTAACTTGTATCTGTAATGCTATCACAAATATGAAAGAACTATATATGTGCAAGGAAAAATAGAAATATTGACTTAATTAGGTGACTGGAGTGTAGGCCATTTTCCTCTTAGACCCTGTGGTTATTTCAATTTTATTTTTCCTATCAACTATTTTTAAAAAGGGCCTCGTATAGGTCCTGGCACACAGGTGTTCAGTAAATGGCAGATATTGATAAAATAATTTTAAGAACTGCTTCCCTGGCAGCTTCCCATTCTTGGGCTCCTTCCAAAACACTCTTCATAGTAGCGTGTAGGCTCTTCATAGGCACCCCTAATGAACTCATCTCTGGCCCACTGCATATCTGCTGGATTATTCCTGTTGGCAGAGTTGTTTTGGTCCTGTGACACCAAGCAACGGGGAACCATGACTCAAATTGTTATTAATGACTAAGCTGCAAAAAGCAACAGTGCCTGATGCTGAGGCCCAGGACAGATGGCAAGCTCACCCTCCACAGTGGGCGCAGAAGGGATATCCTCATTTGCTTTCCAACACCACGCAGAGCCGATTTTCCAGATTGGAGCACCAACCCCAGGGAAGTCACTCTGGAAAGAAGACAATAAAGTCTGGGTGTCAAATCATCTTCTCCCATTTAACCAAATGGGGGCATACCAAGCTCTAGGAATCCAGACAAGCAGAAGAGCAGGCTAAGGATAAGAGAAACCTCAAATGGGTGGTAGGGAAGGGAGGTGATGAATATCATTTATGGGTTTCGAACAATCAGTTCGGAACTGGGGAAGGTAGCTGGTTCTGTTAGCCTTCTTGCCTCCAGTTTCACTGGAATTTTGGACTGGCCATGACCATGACGGACCACTGTGACTGACTAGATTTTTACCTCCCCTCTTAGGGAGGAAGGAGGATATCTTGTTTTCAGAAAATAATGGCATGTCTCATTTTATAATATGGAAGAGGATATAATGGCAGAGTATAATGGATCTGAGGGATTCCAGGAGTGCAATGTGTTGGATGCATCTTGGATACTTCCTGAGATCTTCTCCTGCTTTCTCAGATTCTGCTGGCTTCACCTGCAATCTGGAGCCTCAGCTGATTGTTCTCTCCTGGTCATCACTTCCCTATAGGCCTCCTGAGGCTGACCAAATACCCAGAGTCTCTGGTTACTCCCACCAATTCCAGACTCAGATACAACATCCCACCAAAGGTCAAACAGGCCCAATGATGCAACCCAGGAATGTGCAGGAATTAACTCCATGTGGCACAAATTTTAATCAAGGGGAAATAAGAGATGGGAGGGTATCTGACAGATAAATTCATCTCATTGGGTCCTTCAACTGATTGTTCCACAGACAGTTCTCCATAGAACCTGCCTGGAGACTTCCCCGGTGGCCGAATACTTCACCTGCTGAGCAACCTGCTGTGTCTTTTCTCAGTTTATCCTGAGGCAGTGACCACTGGGTCACTCAGTAATCATCACTTGCATTGCTTTGTATTCTTGTGGCTTTGTTTCCTTTTTTCTCCTCTTACTGCCCTAGGTTTATACATCATAATAAAACTATCAGCGCATCATCCTTACCCTGGGCTCTATTGTCTAGGGTACCAAGGTAGACAGAATAGTGACCCCTGGAAGCAGACATGTCTATGTCCAATCCCCAGAACCTATAAGAATGTTACCTTACACGGTAAAACGGACTTTGCAAATAAATTTAGCACCTCAAAATAGAAAGATTATTACAGATTATCCAGATGAGCCAAATGTAACCAATCACAAGGGTCCCTATGAGACATAGGCAGAAGTATAAAGTTAGGAGGAACTGGTGTGTTGGTGGGAGCAAGGTTGGAGTGATGCAGACATGAACCGAAGAATGTGGGCACTTGGAGAAGTTGGAAGAGGAGAGAAACTGCCTCCCCTGGAGTCTTCAAGAGGAAGCTAGCACCACCATGTGCCCCTTAGGACCCATTTCAGTATTCTGACCTCCAGAACTGTCAGAGAACAAATCAGTGATGTTTTAAGCCACTAAATAGGTGACATTTTGTTACAGAAGCCATAGGAAACTAATGCAGGAAATTTGGCAAAAACATTTCTTAATACCCTGGTTTCCTTAGTAATCCTATTTTGCATGACTAACGTGAACAAGAAGAACTAGAGGGTCCTGGAGCAAATTAAGCCTGAAATATCGCTGGAGGCAAACATGGCAAAACTGAAGCTGTCCTACTGCAGGCACATCCTGAGAAGGCAGGGCTCTTTGGAAGAGACAACAACACAGGGGAAGAGGAAGGCCAACCAGGAAAGGGACGGACGCCATAAAAGAAGCCAGGGGCATGAGTCTACAGGGGCTGAGCAGGGCTGTGGAGGACAGGACGCTGGGGACCCCACTCATTCATCGGGTTGCCAGGAGTCAGAACTGATTCAACAGCACATGACATGTGCAAAGCTGAAAGTCACATATACTTTCTCTTCGAGGTCCTCTGTGAACAAATTCTAATCTCAGGCAGATGGATGCTCTGGGTGGACTAGGGCAAAGATTATTCTCAAAAAGGCAACTGTTTACATATATGTTTATGTTCATGTACACACAAACAACCAAAACAGGAAGACCAGAAGGAGATCTCCTAAACAATGACAGCAGGTGGCTTATTTCCGACCTTAAACTTCTGTGGATTTCCCCAATTATCTCTAGCAAACAGGAATTTCTTTCATAATAAAAAAAGATCATGTTCAGTGATTAGGGATAACACAGTCTAAATATTTACCCCATTCTCCGGTACTCTAGAAGTTAGTACAAAGGACAGACCGCCATGAGCAGGGAAGGTGCTATGAAGGAGGAAGGCATCGGAGCACTTGGAGAAGGTGGAAGAGGAGAGACACTGCCTCCCCTGGAGTCTTCAGGAGGGAGCTACCACCACCATGTGCTCCTCCTTTCCAGGGAGGCCTGGAAGGATGGGTATCTGAGAGGCAGAGTAGCAAGGGGGGGTGGGAGTATTATGTGAGCAAAAAAAAAAAAAAAAAGTATTTTCCTGGGTTAATAAATAAACTCATTTGACTTAAGGGAAGTGTCTGCAGAGAATATAACAACAGTACAAAAAACTAATTTATACACCATTTGCTTTTTGCTGGATACTGCACTAGGGGTTTTTGCTGGATACTCATGGAATCCTCCCAACAATCTCATGAGAAAGGTTCTGTAAATATCCTGAATATATGGGTGAGGAAATGGAAGAACACGGGTGCCATGTAACTGGCCAGGAAGTGAGAGAGTCCAGATTCAATCCCCACAATCACTCCAGAGCTAATGTTTGAGAGGTGGACTGGATAAGTAGCCTCAATAAGAACTCTGAAATGAGTATATCCCCAAAAATTCATATGCTGAAGCCCCACTCTCCAATGTAATGGTATTTGGTGATGGGAGTTTTGAGGGGTAATTAGGTTATGAGAGAGGGAATTCTCAAGAATGAGATTAATGGCCTCATAAGAAGAGGCACTGACTAGAGAAATGATCTCTCTCTCCATGTGATGACACAGAAAGAAGACAGCCATCTGCAAACCAGGAAGAGGGCCCTCATCAAACCTGACCATGCTGGGACCCTGACCTTGAACTTCCCAGCTCCCATACTTTTCTGTTGTTTGAGACACTCAGTCTATGGTAGTTTGCTACAGCAGCTTAAACGGACTAAGACATTGCATAACAAGTTACAAAAAATTTAGCAGATTAAGATGACACCCACTTACTCTACCATAGTTCTGTAGGTCAGAGGTCCAGGTAGCTAATCTGGGGTCTCGCAAGGCTGAACTGACGGTATTGGCCAGATTCAGCGTCTAAGAGCCTTCCAGTTGCTGGCTAAAATGAGTCCCTATGGCTACGAGACTCAAGTTCCCACTTCCTTGCTGGCTGTTGTTGAATCCTGTTTGTGCTTCTAACCTCTAATTTCCTCTTCTACTACTGGCTGGAGATAACGCTCTGCTTTCAATGGGCTCATCAGACTGAATTAGGCCCACCTGGATAAGCTCCCTTTTGCTGCATAACATAATTATGGAAATGATAGCTCGTCCTATTCACTGGTTCCACCCACACTCAAAGGAGAATGGGTTATACAAGGGTTTGTGCCATTGGGCCTTTCTTAGACTTCTGCCTACCATCACCAGGCTAAGTGTTTTGGTTTTCGTCTTGGTCAAGAATTCAAGAAGGTTTTGTAGAAGGATGTACCTTGCTGAACTGTGGGTCTGGAAAGATTACTGGGCATTCATGTATATTCATTGGGACTGAAGTGAGGAAAGAGTGAAGATGGATGATGATGATGATGACGATGATGATGATGATGATGATGATGGCTTAGAATAGAGCAGGCTCAGGGGAAGCCGAGAGCAAGCAGACAGGAAAGACAGACTCAGCAGGGCCTGGTGATTCATTCTGCAGGGAATTCGACCTTTAGGAACACTCCCACACCCATTATTTCATCTGATCCTCACTTCCCACCTGTGAGGGAGCAGGCATTATTCTCTCCATTTGACAAACGAATTAACTGGCAAGTCCCCAAACGTCTCTGTGCTTCAAAGGTCATCGTGGTCCTGGCCACTTGTCTGTGCCACTCTTCCTGGAGTTCAGGAAAAGGAAACTGTGCAGGACACACCTAGGACCTTTTTATCATTTGCCTCCCAGGTCCCTGCCATCTACCCTTGCCTGTGCCCACTGGCAGTTCCTCCCCGAGGGAAACACCTGGAGGAATCTGAGTGCAGGCAAATGGCTGAGGATAGGAGAAATTCCTTCCATACTCCAAGACCCCCAGCATTCTTAGTGAGGTTCTAAGGAGAGAGAATGGGAAAGGGGAAGCGATAGGGCAACGGAGGGAGGATTTTCCTCATCCCTGTTTGCTGGAGAAGAGACAGAGAAGAGAGAAACTTATCACTACTTTAGAAAGGAAATAAATAAAAAGGGAAAGAGAAGGTGGAGAGAATATGGAAAGAGAGCAAAATGACATCTATTCTACCATAACTGATAACCCAATGATACCTATATATTGGGACACAAGTCTATGCAAAAAAAAAAAAAAAAAAAAAAAAAAAAAAAAAAAAAAAAAAAAAAAAAAAAAAAAAAAAAAAAAAAAAAAAAAAAAAAAAAAAAAAAAAAAAAAAAAAAAAAAAAAAAAAGGCATTACAGAGGAGCAAAAAGGAAAAAAAAAGTTACTCATAATCCTACCAGGTAAAAATAATTCCAGTTAAGATTCTGGAGCCAGAGTTTCCAAGTTTTGTGTGGCCTGTAACAGGTACCTACTGTTCTAGAAACTTGCTTTTGTGTTCGATCAATACTTAGGACAGCTGTCAGGATGGGGCTTGGGGTCAGTTGGACTGAACACCTCTCCAAGCAGATTCCTCAGGGGCCATTGCTCCCTCTGGGCCCCATGACCAGTGGACAGGCATCCGGCAAGCCCTGTCTCACTCTCTCTCCAGGAAAGCATCCAGTTAGCCTGTCCTAGACTGCCTATTCTTCAGAAACAAATCATTAAAAAAAATTACTCAATTAAGAATTTCAACCCTGTAATCTCAGCCTTCAGATGCTCGCTTTGTCTCCAGTCTTGTCTGTATAGGAGAAAAGCAGAAAGGAGAATTTTAAATGGCACATATTGATTGGCTTGGCTCACCAACAGAAAGCACTTTTACCAGCTTTTCAAATTACAATTTATTCAATAGTGAAAAAGTAACTCAATTTGAGAAAGAGCTCTGACACCCCTTAGGAGCTGCCTTCTCACCACTTAAATTATATCATTATCATTGTTCACTCATCATTCTCTGGAAGTCACTGGGCAAAGCACTATTCTTGGCACCTAGGAGTCAATCAATAAGGGTTGTTGAATTAATGAGACTATAACTAGCAGGGAAGTTCAAATTCCACAGACTTGGGAAATTCAATGTGGGATGAAATACGCTGAACTTGCAGCAAGGTTTATCTCCTTTGCTCAATACTGGGGAGATCACAGGGTTTAGAAACAGCCGACCTAGGTTCAAGTCCCACCACATTTTATCTCTGTGAATACTTCATGTCTCCAAGCCTTAGTTTCTTCGTTAATAATGGTACGGTCGTCTCCCCTGAACGTTTGCTGGGCATATTCAATTAGATGCTCCCCATCCAATGCATCCATGGGACCAGAACAAAGACGGTACCAAAACACCCTTGGAGAGTAACAACACCTCTGGATCCTATCTTGCTAGAGACTAGGGTTTGATTTTTCAAAGGGGAGACAGCTGTATCATAAGTTCACTAAAACAATTGTTGAATTTTTTATTTTTTAAATTTTCTCTTTACTTCCCACTTCCTCTTCCTTGCCTGCAATTCCAGAAGCTGCTCCTAAGGCCAGAGTTACGGGTCAACTCAGAAATGCAGTGAACCACACTGGACCCTGGGTTGGAAGGCTGCAGGATTTTTGTATATATTCCTTTCCCCATTTTTCTGTCTGCAAATGACCTGAGTTTCTTTACACACAATAAAAGGATCCATCCACATATTAGTTTCTCCAAGACCTCATTGTTAAAGCTGTGGGGCGCATTGCTGCCTGGGGCTGTCAGTTGCAGGTCAGAAAGAAAATAAATAGGGGGGAAGCTTTTGCGAGCTTCCGGACCTTTGCACTTGGGTTCGGTTGATGACATCTTGGGAGACACTTCCTGCTAAACGGTTTGGGATGCTAAGGGGGCTTCCAGAAGGTAAGTGGTTAACTCCCAGGTCAAATATTGGAATTAAGAACAAAGGCCATGGAGGCATGAAAAAGCATGTTTTTTCCTTACTTTCATGGGACTGTCATTTTAAGTTTTCCTTCAATTAATTTCATTTCATTCCATTCTATTTACTTTTTGTTTATTCATTCTTTTCATTTCATTTCATTTCATTGTCTTTTAAATGTTTATTGGGTACTGTCTTAGGTACAGCATTGCTATATATTTAGGCCCTTAGAGTGCCGGCTTGTTGTCTCACGGTCCTGAGGTGGTTCCAAGCAGGGGAAGGGGAAGGGCAGAAGGGAACACAGGATTATACCAGCAGCCCGTTCCATGCTATAAGGGAAGCAAGAGCATCGCCAGGAGCCCCATCCTGGTTTGTGCTTATGTTTTATTCACCAGAACTGTTCCCTGTGGCTACTGAACTGGAAGGTGGCCAGGAGTTCTGAATGGGAGTTGGGTTAGCCACTCGTGGCGTGGGCTGCAGACACAAACTACCTACAGTCCTGAGGGAGCAGCCCTGGGCCCTCACATGCACGGACAGCTCTGGCCAGTCAGCTGGCCTGCAGAGAGGTTGTCCCTCTGTTAACATGTCCCACATAGTCCCCTGGGACGACAAATTACAAAAAGACTTGGACATCGTTTGCTTCATCTCACTTGGATCTTCAGGACCTAGGTCAGGGCCTGGCACATTACAGCTGCACGGGAAACATTTATGAATGAACAAACTGCCCATCAAAGCGTATGGATTTCAATGGGCTGAGGTACTCAGGGAAGGAGAGATCTGGGTAATTGGATTTTCTGGCAGCCTGAGGGTGAAGCAGAAAAGCTTATAATTTCAAATTAATTCCAGCAACACTGAGTGCCTTCCACATCCAAGGTTTCAAGGCAAAAAAAAAAAAAAAAAAAAAAAGTCATATACAGGCATACCTTGTTTTATTGCGCTTTGCTTTATTGTGCTTCACAGAGGTGTTGTTTTACAAACTGAAGGCAAGGCCTTTCCCCAGCAAAAAGATCACAGCTCGCCTTACTGAGATCCTTGCTTCGTGGCCGTGGTCTGGAACTGAACCTGCAATATCTCTGAGGTGTGCCTGTGTGTTCACAGTCTTGGCAGGAGAAATGGCACACTCAGGATAACCCAGGAGACCTTAATGAGGGACCACTTATAAAGGAATGGCAGGATTAAGGAAAACCAACAAGAAATGGCGGAGTCCCCTGGGGCCAGCAGTGCTGGGCAGCTTTTACTGCTCCTGAGCTGGCAGAGGTGGGGGCGGACATGGGCCCCAGCAGGAACACGGGGCTGATGTGGTGGGAGCGCACTGCTGCTGGGGCCTTCCACAGAGCGCCACGCGCCTGCCCACTGCCCAGGCCTGGCACAGAGGGGGCTGAGAAATGAGTGCTCCGCCCTCTCCCTCCATCTGCTCCTCTGTTGGTGCGTCTCATCTGCTGAACCCTGCTGGGGACTGGAGGAGGGCCCACTGATGCAGTCTGTTAAAATCGAGCTGCAGGGCACAAAGCAGGGAGGAGAAGGGTAGAGTGAGGACCTGGGATGGGGTAGGTGGAGAATAAATAGCTGGTACAATGTATCATTTTACATTCTCGCGATGACTCTTTGAGGTGAACATTACTGAGTGCACTTCCAGATAGCCCTGCAGAGCCCCAGTGTAGTTCAGCCATTTGTCTAAGCTGACCCAGCTCATCAGTGGCCACACCAGGACTGGAGCTCAGTGCATCTGGCTCCCATTCAGGGCCGTTCCTGGTTCCATACCACCTCCCACACCAGCCTACGAGGGAGCGAGCCTGCTCATTCCTTTGACTTCTGGATTCTTCTTGAGAACAATGAGACCAGGGTGGGGAGGAACTGCCTTCCTGGGCAGGAGAATGAATTCTGCAGAGTGTAGGGTTGGAATTTGGATGCCAGGGGTGGGGGTTTTCTGTGAGAGCCTTTCCAGCAGTGTGCAAATAGAACTGGGCCGGCAGTCAGCAGGGCTGAGACCTAGGTGGTTTCCCGCTAACAATAGGCATTATTTATTGAGTCTCTGTTATATACCAAGCACTGTGCTTCACATACATTACTGTTAACCTTCCAAGGAACTTAGTGTCATTTCCATTTTACTGGTCCCAAAACAGAAGCACGGAGAGGCTAAATTACTTGTTAAAGGTAGAAACAGGATTCAAAATCAAGGCTGTCTGGCTACAAAGGCCAAGCTCCCTCCTTTACACTGTGGTTGCCCTTGGGAGGGCTGTGAGCTGACTGTGACCCACTTAGACCACAAGAATTTTGCAAAAAAAAAAAAAAAAAAAAAAAAGGAAATCAGTGGCTGACATCATAAAATTGTGCAATTTTACAGAAAAACCTGAATTTCTGACTTCTGTTGAAAAAACTGGAAGGTTGGAAACCCTGGGCCCACATTCTTGTATAGCAACAGTTGACTAAAGTTGAGTAACAGCTGCCTCTTTTAAATTGGAGATTTGCTCTCAGTTTTGCCACAGTCCTCTCTACTCCCTATTGCCCAACACAGAGCCTGAGAATTGGTTGCCATTTCTTGTTTGCTGTGCCGCTGGTTCTTTCCACTTATTTATGTGCCTGCTTGCCTTCAGTAGGAACCTGAGCTTGTGTCTCCAAATTACCCACTTCGTTGATGGCTCAAGATGATCTATCGGGGGGAAAGAAGCAAATATAGGACCTTCTCTTCACATGTATGACCTTGTTCATTTCTAATGTTTATTTTCATGTCTTATGCTTAATGTAGTAAAGAAATAGTCATGGTTATGTTTCAGAAGTAAGTTATGCATACACATTGGGGAATATTTGCTCGGTAGCATTGTCCTGATAGGGCTCTGAGATAAAGGTCTGAGGGTCGCTATTCCTAACCACCACCTTTATATCAGCTGTGAGACACTCTGAGAATTTCTTCGACTCCCTAGGTGTAGACTTCTTCCCATCTGGAAAATTGATGCTATCTACTTTGAAAAGTTGTTTCAAAATTCTAAGCACCCAGAAAACTGCAAAGTGCTAAGCAATGAAAGCAGAAAGCCATCTGGAAGAAGCCACTCTGCAGAGCCAGCCAGGTGCCGGCCGCTCCTGTTATGTGAATGCTGACCTGGAAGGGCGGCTGGAAGGTTCCCTGTAGGGTGCTGAGTCATAAAGCCTAGGCTACAGCTGACCTGGTACAACCCCCTGAACCACAGCAAGGATTGATTTTCAGGCTCATTAATGTTGCTGATGTGCTCCTGGGGAAGACAACAGCCCCGCTCTCATTAAAAAGAAGGAGCAGCTGCCCTATTTCTGTTCACCTGCCCCTCATCTCCTGCTACATCTGGTATCCTAGGGAGCACTTTCCTCATTTCCTTCAACATCCCGTCCCTGCCCCCTTTGTGCTTGGGTTCGGTCTGGCTTGGGGAGAGTCAAAATTTAAAGAGGTCCTCAGAAACACAGGTGAGGGCGTCAGTGGGGTTCTGGCCCTCATGTGCTCATGACGAAGCCCCTGACACCAGAAGGGAAGAGATGACCCTGAGATCAGGCCCTTCACAGCTTCTCCAGAGCAGCTCAGCCTGAGCATGGGGGCGTGGGCCTCCTGGAGGTGGGCCCTTTGCTGGGCTCAGGGAGCTAGGCAGACCCTGAATGCTGACTTGAGTGTCTGGGACAGGATGCTTCAGGCACTCACTTTTTTCCTTCCCATCACCAAGGATGACTGGAGAATTGTTTAAATCCCCAAGGTACAGAAAGCTAAATTTTAGCCAAGATCACAGCCTACTAAGCAGTGGAGCAAGGATGGCCAAATGTCCTGCTTTGCCTGGGACTAAGAAGCTTCCTGGGATATGGGACTTAAGTGTGAAGATAAGAGCAGTCCAGGGCAAGCCGGAAAGGCTGGGCATCGCAGATGAAGTTGGAATTCAAACTTTTAAAATCTGTCTTCAAAGCCCATGTGCTAAACTGCTCCTCTACAGTAGCTTGAGGACAGTGAGAGCCACTGGGGGTCTGTGCAGTGTGACAGGCAGTGAACACCTGGAGGAGGAAAGAGAAAGAGCCTTGAAAACAGGGACAAGTTCTCCTGTTCTCTTTCTGTGTTGGAATGGGGCTGCAGAGAGTAGAGAGGGTGGCTCGGTATCCACCCTGTTTGCAAGATGAGATTCCGGCAGGAAGAGCACCAGAGCCTGTGAGGATCCTAAGAGCTGTTTATGAAACATCTTCCAGCTTCAGTCCAAATCCTTGTGGGGTAGGTTTTCACAGATGAGGAAACCAGAGCTTTGAGAGGCTTAGGACACTGCTCAGTGCCTGCCTTAGTCCCTTTGGTCTACTCTAACAAAATACCACAAACATTCGGAACACAGTGCCTGACCCCCACCATTGGAAGTGAGCGAGTCGGCACTTGACACTTGACCTCAGGTCTGCTTGCTTTCAGGGCCTGTCCTTGTGAGCATTAGGCAACACTGTTTCTCCAGGAGGACTTTCTTAAAACATGGAATCACTTCATATTATAATTCTAATTTGGGAGCTGGCAGGGTAGGGAGCAGGTGGGTGGGAGCTTTGCTCAATCTTTCTGTGCCTTTCCAGTATTCTAGACTTTCCGCTGTTGGTTGGCTGTGATTGAAGCAGGGAGTGTGAGCAAAACTTGTGTCTCATGTTTCCTACTTATTAACGCCTGGTCAGGAGAGACAGTCAAAACTATTAAGTCCAATGAGGTCTCAAAGATGGCTGTGGGTTTGAATTACCAGAAACCCCCTCTCCGTCTGCCCCCACAAACCCAGACAGACTTTGACTGAATTTAGCCCAGAAGACACAGGAGGTGGGAGGCTGCTTCAGCCTCGTCTGAGCCTTTTGGGGTGCAGTTGCAGTGGTGGCGGTGGGAGGAGGTGTTACCACACGTGTGCACACTGTGGGTTTATCCATGTTACCATTTTTTTTTTTAAAAAGTTAAGCTCTGCAACACTGCCTAAGGGCAAGTATCAAAATTAAAGTGTTATATGTAAAATACATGAGTGAGACCGATAGACATTTAAATAGCTTTAAAATGTATGAGACTACATTGGCTGTAAGATACTAATTCCTTGAGAGATACATTCCAAAGAGTTTTTTCCTGGGTGCTGGAAATGCATGTAGCTGCAAACTTCTCATATCTGAGCAAAAGTCATTCATTTATGCATTTCACAAACATTTACTGAATGTCTCCTATGGTCCTGGCCCTGGCCTAGGTGCCGCGAGGCTAGGAAGGTGAGATTGACAAGGATCTTTCTTTCATCGAGATCCCAGGTCACTAAACGAGGTAAGACATGGGAGTCAATTTATCACGGGGTGGAAATGAAGAAAGGGACAGCACTCCAGGCAGGGAGAGCAGCCTGAGCAAAGCAGGGGTGTCCAGCCTTTTGGCTCCCTGGGCCACACTGAAAGAAGAGTAGTCTTGGGCCTCACAGTAAATACAGAACACAAACAAAAACTGATGAGCAAAAAAAGGTTTTCCGTAAATTTATGATTTTGTGTTGGGCCACATTCATAGCCATCCTGGGCTGCAGGCAGTGGGCTGGACACCCATGGGGAGGGAAAACTAGGGCACTCGGGACAGGGGAGGAGCCTAGTTTGGCTCCCAGAGCACAGCGGGGACAAAGGAACAGAGAAGGCAGCTCCCAGCAGGGAAGAAGTACCCATGATGTCGGACCTTATCCCTGAAGATAAAGAGATGTAGACATATGCCAGAAATAGGTCTCAGGAAGACCCGATGGTCAACAAGAGTTCAATGGTGATAAATCACACTTAGGGAACTTCCAAACCTAGGGCACAGAGGACGGGGTCATAAGTTCGGCTGGAGCAGAGCTTGTAGGGGTGGCGGAGATGTAACACTTTTTAAGGACAGAAGAGAAATTCAAACTACAGGTGGGTTTTGGAGGAGGGAAAGGATGTCGCGGTGGGAGAGGAGGGCCAAGGCCTACAGAACAGAACCTGATTGAAGACCAGTGGGGAGGAGGAGGAAGGGAGTCTAGGCCCGCGGTGGTGAGTCCCCGGGTTTGACCAGCGTGGAGGGACCCTGCTCTAATTCCTCCCCTTTCGGACCAGTCGACAGACCCGTGAAATGAAGGGTGGCCCGAGTTAGGAGACAGAGGGATATGGGTTGGGCTGAAGTCCAGCTGTCACTGACTCACTTTAATGGACCTCCCTCGGCCTCGGTTTCCTCAGTTGCAGGAGAGCCCTACCCTACCCAGGGTTCCCTAGGGGGTAGATAAGAGGGTTAGAGCCTTAAGTCAGCGAGAGCCCTTTGGGCGTAGGTCATAGCGAGTCCCCCGCCAAGCTGTCTTACCTTCTGCGGCGCGCCCCCAGGCGGGCTTCCTCCTCAGGAGCCTGGGTCACATCCAGGGATCGCTCCAGAAAATAACAGAAATGGGCCTTCTCCCGGCATTTTGGAAGGCCAGCGGAAATCTCCCAGAAGCCCCTGCAGGTCACCGGCTCATTCACTATCACGCAGGGACAGGAGGCGGGGCTTACCTAAGCCAATCACGCCACCCCTGGAGCTGGGAGGCAGAGCCCGCTGCCTCCCGCAAATCCCAGAACCAGGCGGAGGGAGCGGAAAAGGTTGGACCCTTGCAAGTGCATGTTCAGAGACAATGTGCAAAATGCCCCACTTGGGGAGGCTCTCTGGCCAGCAGGGGGGTGGGGGGCGGCCACAGATAACCGGCCCAGTAGTATCTGAGGTTGTTAAACCTCTAAAAAAAAGGGAGGGAGAAAATTAAGCTAGATTCTGGGAGAACCCAAGCGGCTTAGAGTTGTTAATAACAAAATCATAATATTATCTCTAAAGTTCTTTTAAATCCCTGTCTTGTGACTTTTTTATTCCTCTCTCAAAAATCACCTTAAAAAAAAAAAAAAACCGTTAACATTTCGCCCCTCTTCTCCAAGGTTTAACAGCATATCCCTTTTCACTTCGTTTTTACAACCAACCTGCTTCTTGTGGGGACGTCATAGAGTCCTTCCTGTTCCTCTTCGTGCGGCCTGGAGTTGTTGGTTGGTTGGTTGATTGGTTGGTTTTTGCAATCGGGACTTGCAGTGCTTGTGAATCTAGTGAGGCCTGGGCTGTGTGGACACAAATCCCAGCCCCAGCACTCCATAGCTGCTGCGCAGCTGTGGGCAAGCTGGCCTCTCTGCTTGTTTCCTCATCTGGAAAAATAATGGTACCTAGCTTTGGGGGTTGTTATGATGATTAAAAAAAAGTTTGTTCTTCTCTGTTTGGCAGAGGTGGCTTGTTGAAGATTGGAAGAATTTGTGAATCCTGGGACGTTGGCTTCTTGCCATTTCCTGCCAGCTCAGCAAAGAGCAGAGCAGAATAGGGCTTTGTGAAGGGAAGGAATGTGCAACTTAATGAAAAGCATGCATTCCATAAATTAAGGAAATTACAGTATTATTACTTTCTAGCATGGCAGCAAGATATAAATAGATACTAATAAGTAAAATTAGGTTGATTGCTGAAAAAGTACAGTTCATTAATAGGGTTGCATTATGTAAATGTTTACACATGTAAAAGTCCATATATTTATATGGATTTTAATGGCTGCCTTGGCATGAAAAATGACTGACTCAGCCACTGCTAGCTGTGTGATCTCAGGCAATTCCCTTCACCTTTCCGAGCCTCAATTTCATTGGCTATAAAACGAGACTAATAATTTCTTTCTTGTAAAAACAAACCAGGTGAGGTAATGCATGAAAGGGCTTTGAAAACTGGAAATCATGACACTCTTCTTATTTAATTATTATTGTAGCTAATAATCCTCCACAAAATGTATTCAAAGGCTCATTGTTTGAAATACCAACTTTAAAAGTGATCCAGAAATATTAAACTCATGCTTTTCTTTACAATGGCACCTGTAAGTTGGAGACATTTAATTTGCTTTTTTAGATACTGTCTTTTTTTTTTTTTGTAAAGATTTTATTTATTTATTTTTAGAGAGATGGAAAGGGAGGTAGAAAGAGAGGGAGAGAAGCATCGATCAACTGGTGGCCTCTCGCATGCCCCCAGATGGGGACCTGGCCAGTAACCCAGGCATGTGCCCTGATCAGGAATCGAACCGGCAGCCCTTTGGTTTGCAGGCTGGCACTCAATCCACTGAGACATACCAGCCAGGGCTAAATACTGTCTTTTTGATGAATGACTAGTTTGGACCTTATGGCAGGAATTTGAGAACTGTTTCCGACAAATCTGGGCAGTCCAAGCTCCTGGATTAAGATACCCTTTATGAGTGTATTTTCTGGGTAAACACGAAAACTGGGTTAAACCAAGCACTTCATTGTGGATAAGGAAAATCAGTGCCCTGTGGGCTGACCTGTTTATAGTCTTACTACAGAAGAGAATGCACAATTTATATCCAAGAGTTCTGCTATGTCAAACCATCACAGTTAGCTTCTCACTTCAAGTTCATTCACCTAGCTGTCAGGATGGAAGAGTCAGTGCTTGTGGGTTAAAAGCAACTAATGTCAGACCCCTGCTGGCCTAGTCCAGCACTGCATAGAGAAGCACTCTCCATCTCCTAGTAGGGAGGAAATTTGCTCCAGGCGCAAGACAGCCGAGATGCTAAGGATTCAGTTTTGAGTCACTTTATCCAGTTGTCAGCGTTTGCCAGAAGGTGTGCCAAAACGGGAGCAAGAAGAAAGGTCAGGCTTGACTTACAATGAGAGTTGGTTCTCGAGGGGCCACTGGGGGATCATGGTCTTCCTTCAGTCCCAGATTTGAATTGGCCTGTCCAATTAGCTTGCTTTTTCATGGAGACAGCCTGTAGTGTAGCACTTGTTTTTCAAATGGCTTTCAAACTCATCATTGGTTGACTACTCTAACCTCAAGAAGGGGGCTGAGGTTTTCTCCCCAGCTTTTTCATTCTGCCTCTCAAAGGCGAACAGGAAGATTAGGAAGGGTCAAGGTCAAAATGGAGGCTCCAGGATATATATAATAGGGCCGCTCTGATAGGAAGTGAAGTTTGCAGGTGTAAGGAGTGCCCAGAATTACAATTCTTTTCCTTCTGGCCCTGCAAGGAAAATGGGGACCAGGGGGAAAGCAAGCACAGCAGCCAAGGGATGGGGAGAAGAAACCCGAACTGCACAAGAACCTCAGATGAAGGGAGCACAGCTCTAGTTTTCAGGACAGGATCTTGATTGGTGCTCCTGGCTGGCAGACATCGGACAGTAGAAGTGAGGAATTCATTTTGGAGGAGCAGAGGTTGGAGAGTGGCAAAGTGGCTGAGGTGCCTGGTTCAACTCCCAACCTAGTGTTTTTGGCTACAGCGAACAGGTAAATCCCTGGGAGCAGGGCAAGGGATTGGGACTTGGGAGCCATCAGTGGTGGGGAAAACCGTACCACATTCCCTGCTTTGACATGGGCCAACAGATGAATCTTTCTTCTTCTCAAGATAAAAAGGTCTGAGGAGGGTTACCAATGGCCAAAAGTCAGGGCCTTAGCTCCTTTGGTTCACACTAGTGGCCCCATGACTTGACCATCACAGGAAGATGGGGTTGTACTGGAAACCAAGAATCTTCCAGCCAAGCCCCTCGATCCCTCCCTCTGCAGGGCTTATGCCTTTTCAGTGTGGCTTGGGTGATGCAAATCCACTGTTCCCCATAAAACAAAACCCTCATCTCGTTAGCATCCTAGAGAACACTCTGTGATTGCAGGAAAGAAAGCTTTGATTGCGCCTGAACCCGGAAGCCGTGGTGATTCTCAGAAGCATTGCTGGCTGCACTGAGTAGGCAGTGAGGAACCCACCCTTGATTTTCTGCCGAGTGTTCATCCACATGGATGGACTCCGACATACTTTGTTAGTCTAATGTTGAAGGATACTTAAGTTATTACCACATATTTTTACCATTAGAAACAATGTTCTATGAACGTTCTTATGCAAAAGGCTTCGTCCATGTGCTGTAATTCTCTTAGAGAGATTGCTAGAGAGGGGATTGAACACCACCAAATTTCCTTCCAAAAACCTTTTTTTGTACTTCAATCAATTTATAATAATGCTGGTAATATTGATCATAACTATGTTATTTGTTAAGGACTTACTATGTGCCAGACACTATATTAAGTACTTTTCATGCATTATCTCTTTTTAAAAAGATTTTATTTTTATTTACTTTCAGAGAGAGGGGAAGGGAGGGAGAAAAAGAGGGAGAGAAGCATCAATGTGTGAGAGATACATCTGTTGGTTGCCTCTTGCACACCCCCAGCTGGGGACCTGGCCTGCAAACCAGGTATGTGCCCTGACAGGGAATTGAACTAGAGACCCTTAGGATCACAGGCCAGTGCTCAATCCACTGAGCCACACCAGCCAGGGCTTATGCATTATCTTATTTGATCATCTTTCCAACCCAGGATGGTAGGTTCTATTATTATCCCCATTTTAGAGATGAGGAAATGGAGACACCAAGCACATAAGTTAGCTGTTTAAAGTGACCACATATTCTGATCCATTATTTGACTCTGAAGAGAGAAACTACTATTTTAGGAAGAAAAAGCATGGGTAAGAGGTGGTGAACTTGACCACAATTGCCCAGGAAAGGAAGCCAATTAGAAACCTGTTGTTGGAAATGTCACCATCTTGAGTCTTCATTAACACATCTTCGAGTTTAGTGTTGATACAAGGACCTTAAACTCAAGGTCACAAGAGTATTTCAATCCAGCTGTGCCTATGAATCCTCCTTTTTAAATGCATAATTCCATCAACCTAGTAGTTGTTCTATTTAACCTTTACCAAACAGGTGGCTGAAGTAATTGGCCACCCCCACCGCCCACCCTGCCAATTAAATTAACTGGTTGTCCTAGTGTTCTCTTATAGGTTAAGAGTGCCTGGAATGGGATGGATGCTGGGTAAATCCAATTCAAGGCCAGATGTTGAGCATTCCTAGAGACGGAATCCCTCAATAGGCATGAAACATGATGAGAACTGAGGACCCACTCAGGTGATAGATTTTTCCAGGTATGTTTGTGTCCCTGAGCTCCTCTTGGTGATACACCTTTGTCCTGAGAGACAAAGGGTCAGAGGCAGCTGAGGAAAGGGGCAAGAAGGAGGAGGCGGAGGAAAGGCAGCTGTTCTAGCACGTGTGAGAGAAACATCAGTTGGTTGCCTCTCACACGGGGGTATTTATTCCTTACCACCGCTAAGTGCTCTTGCTACATTCCAGGGGATCTAACAATCTGCTAAGAAAATAGCACCCTCTGTCTCTTCTTTACTTGGGAGGGCATGAACTCGGTGAGACAGCTCATGCCCACAGGGAGGGTATCACGCACACTTTCTATATAAGGAACAGGGCCATCACTAGATTATCAGCTCGATGAAACACACACGTCCACAAAACATGTGACATGTGCCCAGCCTGTTGGGGAGGGGTGGCGCCATAAAACCTTCACCGAAACTGTGATGAGTTGAAAAATTGTAATCCCAAGAACTCCTTTCAGGGAAATAAATGCGTGCAGTTGGAAGAAATACTCTGAAAGACAGTTGGGAGTGGGTGGGGTTATGCACCCCAAAATGGTAAGCCGGAATAACAACAGATGGCTGCTAAATGGCTCTTTCTAAAAAGGGGTCAGGGCTTTTGTTTTGATGAGCATGGTATGCAGGTCGGGGCGCAGGCTCCAGCGTTCCCTCCCCCAACCTCGTAGACGGTGCGCAGCATCCTATCCTCTAAATAAATGTTGACCTAATATGTAAAGAACAGCAGTTTGGAGGAGTGCCTAGTCGTTATTCTTCTGGATGTGCCCACGTTTCCCTCTGGTGTTGCGCACACACACACTCACCCACTGGCACCCCCCAGCCCTGTGCTGCTGCCTGGCACACATGAGTGCACCTAAAGGGTCAAGTCTAAAGTGCCAGGGAAGGTGTTTGAGAATGGTCCACGTTCAACTCTGTTAAAGGCCAGTCATGAACAGCTATTCTTAATACCCTGACACCTCGGTTTCCTAAGTCTAGAGAGGGATGTAACTGTTAAGCTGGAATAAAGAGAACCGCCAATGCACAGGGCTTACTAAGTGCCTTCACCTGGCTCTTGGTGTACCGCTGTGGTAGAGGAGGACTTAGGCTGGCCAGCGCTGCCTTCTCTCCCCAACAGTGATCCCAGAATGCAGTCTGGGGAGGAGGGGGAGAGAGAAAGAGCGGGGAGGATGGGGGAGGGAGGAGAGAAAGAAGCTTGCACTAGCAAAAGCTAATGTCTGTGCAGGCCATCAGACTAAGAACTGTAGCCGATGGAATGTTTCTCTTCAGTATCAAAGAAGGAAATTTGGGGTATTTCCCAGAATGTTCTACTGTGGGCTCTTGGGTCGCTAAACAGCCTTTCTCTTCTGAGAGACAGGGGCCAAACCTGGTTAAGAACTCAGGTTTCCCAACAGCCATATAACCTCAGGCAAGTCATTTCACTTCTTTGGACTCAGTTGTTCTACCAGCTGGACTCATGTCTAAATCCATGTTTCCTAAAATTGTTACATAGCACACCAGAAAACCTCGCTCTCTTCTCTTCTTGAAGTTCCACAATGCACATGAACATATTAGAAAGTCCAAGAAGTCCCACAGGGAAGGAACTTTATTTAGCCCGCTGTTTCATTTCCCAATTTACTTGGCTACAGGGCAGTTTTTCAAGGCTTACGCACACTTGGTGTCTCAGCCTGCTAGGGCTGCTATATTAAATTACCGTGAGCTGGATGGCTTATCAACAAAAATGTATGCCTCCCAGTTCTGGAGGCTGGAAGTCTGAGATCATAGGTTCTGGTGAGAGCCTTCTGGGCTGCAGACTGCTGACTCCTCAATGCATCCTCACATGGTAAAAAGGAAGTGAGGGAGCTCTCTGGGGTCCCTTTGTATCAGGGCACTAACCCATCCTGGGAGCTCCACCCATGACCTGATCACTCCACTGAGGCCCCACCTCCTCACACCATCATCACACAGCAGTTAGGATTTCAACACGTGCATGTTGGGAAAACAAACAGTCCAACGCGTTTGGACAAATGCTCTCCATAAAGACTTCGTATGAACCCAGTTCCCCTGGGATAGCCCCAATACACACATACACGTCTGTACACCCATGTCCACACACATCATCACCCATGGACACACACATGCACATGCACACACAAGGAGAGGAAGAGAGTTGGGGGTCTTGGGGGAAGCTTCGTTCCTGCCATCACCACTTACTCTGCTAAGATCTTACAATGGGAGAGCTGGAAGAGGCGGAGAGAGCCTCCAATCTGGCCGACGCCCCCCACATTTGAGGAGTATGTGGAGAGGGGAGCCCATCTGTCCAATGCTGCACAGCTTGTTAGTGGCAGAGCAGGGACCACGGTGGGGCTGTCCCGCTCCCTTCCCTCTTCTCCTGCGGAGAGCACGTGCCTCTTGGTGGCACCCCTTGCTCTGGACACTCACGCTGGGGTAGATGTAACTGATGCTGTCTCTTTAGTTTTCTGCATCAAGATGTAATATCTGGAGTAACTCCAGGTCAGTCACAAAGTCCACGAGTTTTTGAACATTTATTTTGGGTCAGGCAATTTTGTCAACATTGGTAATACAGTAACGAACAAACAATGCAACCTTCAAAGAGGTACAGACAGTAACATATGAACAAGTACGTACACGCAGTTTGAGATACTTGCCGTTGATATCAAAGTGTAATTGGGCAGGTGTGGTAGAGAAGACTGTGAAGCTGTCTTGAGGAGGAAGTAGAGGCTGAGCAGAGAAGCCGGTCAGTGTGGAGTGATGTAAGGGTAGGCTCCACCTGCCCGAAGAGGGCTCCACTGTGATGTCTGACGGCCACCGCAGTAAGTAGTACTCATCAGCTGCAGCCTATTAAGAGCTTCCTATGTGGCAGGCACTGTCCTAAGCCCTGTAGATCCAGTTGCTCACCTAATTCCTCAGACTTGCTTAAGGACAGAGCCGGCACCAGAACCAAGTCTGTCTACTCCTAAAGCCCGTTATCAGGAGCAAGGTCATTCCATTTTCTAGACAGAACACACGTTGCTTTTTCCTGCAGATGCAACACTGAGGTTAAGTGGTTCACAAGGTTAAGAGTCTTTCCCTAACAATTTAGGCTAAATTTTACTTTTCACCTCATTCCTTCACTCCTAGGTCTGTCCTCTGGAGACCTTCCCCTACCCCAATAACACACACGAAGTCAATTATGTTTGTATTATCTGATTCCTGTTGTGTTTGTACCTCAGAAGGGAGAAGAGTACATATTTTACAAGTGGAGGTTTTGTTTCTCCAATCCGTTCCCTCCCAGCAGAACCTCAATGCTTTTTCTGAAGTTAGACATTGTGTGTGGGTTTGGAGCTGAGCTGGCAAGGGAATGGATACACACCACACCTTATTTATTTTCTTTTTTGTGGAAGGATCTCAGCTGTTTTTCCGCCCCAGTTGAATTCTCTTACTCTTGTTGAAGAATGACCCAAGCAGAGAAATTTCCCAAACATCTGAAATCTGAGAATTTGTGCCTGGAATCCACGAGGCTCATGGCTTCCAGATGGAGAGGCCGGAAGAAGAGAAGAGCAGGGGAGTGGAGAAAGGAGCTGGAGGATCAAAGGCAAGGGGAGGCCTGACCTCTGGATCACTTCTGACTGCCTGCGAAGAGGCCAGGTATCTTGTTTGCTCTGCAACTTTGCCATTTGACAATGTGCCAGGCCTGAAGAAGTGCAGCAATTACGCATGACCATGAGACTTCCAGTGACCGTTAGGAAGTAAGTCATCGCGAAATTGCCTTTTCGGAGGGCAGTGACTCTGCTCAGTAGCACAATATAAAACAAAGCCTGTGGCCTGCCTATCAAGAGGGGCATCAACACTCTGGGTGGATTTTCTCACCAGAAGACAGACACTTCTAGAAATCTTGGCTTCTTTGCACCTCTTAACCACATGCAGTAGGGGACCCTGAGGTGAGCTAGTTCTTCCACATCGTGTCCTTATGCCAGAGGTGGGGCGGGGCGCTTAATAGGCAACCTAGTTTTGGGTAAATTAACAGGCCACAAGTGGGCTAGGTATGAGCTCAGAAAGAATATCCTTCTTTGATCAGACAGGCCAGTATCTTCTAAAAAAATAGGAAGTTTGGGTCAAACAGATCAGGACCCACCTGTTAGCAAATGGGAAATTGGTTTAAGTGCTGAGAAAATACTCATTTTTATTGTTTTCAGTGGTTTCTTTATCATCTCCACCCACAACTACCCCACTGATACCACCACCACCCAGCAAAAGAGTAATCTTGCTCCACTATCATGGTGATTTCCACTTAGAACGGGCTGAATTTGATACTAGGATATAACCATCCAGCTGGGTCCAAAAGGCCTGGGAAGCCCCAATGTGTGCAGAGAAACCATATACAGAAAGGTTACTTCCAGTTAACACCTGCAGTCTCCAGGTGTCTTAATGAAATGGTGAGGCAACAAATGGCCACCTTCAAGCCAGAGAAGGACAGTTGGCATATTTTCAAGGGCCAAGAAAAGCATCACACTCTTCTTGATCTGCTTTCCTGATCTGGGATGGGTGAAGGTTTAACTGCCCTCTGGCGGGGGGAGACGGGCCGGCAGAGGCAAGCCCTGCAACAGCACGACTCCAACAGAGCGCTCCTCTCACCCCGAGGTCGGAAGGGGTGCCGCCCGCCTCCTCCAGCTGGGCATTGCCCAGAATGCATGCACTTCTTCAGACTGTGAGGTGAATCTGGGGTCTGAGCCAGGCATTATCAGCAGGAAAAGGTGGATACTTTCCCTCTCTCTTCACCCTCCTCTTCTTATTGCAGATTAAACTGTTTAGAAGAGAATTAGAATTTAATCCCTTCTGCTGCTAGGGATGTCACAAAATGTTGGTTGCAATGTAGTTGTAAAAAAATATTCATGTAAAAGAGAAAGGGAGGGAAGGAGGGAGGGAGGAAGGGAAAAAATGTTGTAGCCAATGACACAAATCATCCTTACCACCACCAAAAGATAAATAGGCCTGGAAAACCCCTTGTCTGTATACAGAATGAGATGCAGTTGATTAACTTAGACCATTTCTATATAGAATGCGCGTGTCCTGTGCTTTCACAAGCATGCAGTGCTGGAAGCTGTGCATCAGGGACAAAGGAGAGTTCCAGTCACGTGCTTCTGGGTCTCTTTATCTTAGGGTCATCAGATCAGGGCCAGGTTGCCACAAAGTGCCCAGTGATCCATGGGGAATGAATCATGTCTTCATTCCAGGGCTTAATATATGCATTGCATCACTATTAGAAGCCAGCGACTCTGTGGTTCTTGGCTCCAACATGGATCAAGGTCAAAAGTGGTCCTGCAGACCAAATTCCCCAGAGAGGGTTTGCCACGCAACCCCATGCGTCCTTTGCTCCTGAATTCTTTCTTCTCCTAGCAACGACTACTAAACACCATGCTGCCCGGGCTGGTGTTCTGTCTACAGAAGGTTTGTTCTTCTTGCGGCAATGAACTGGAGAAATACAAGTGAGAATCTGTTATTAGGAGTTAAATAGTGTTACACCCAACTTGTGGTGAGGGTCCAGTTTCTTGTTATTATACTCCAATTATGTTGGAATGACTATTGCTTGAAATAAATGGGCAATTGATGGGGGCTTAGAGATAACAGGGATGCTTAAATGATTTTTATAGTGGCAGCACTTGTTGTAACAGAATTTGACCTGTATTCTGGTTATTAGCTTCACTCATCACATTGGAGACGCAGCACTTCCATCCTTCACGCCGCTATATGCAAAGCACTGTGGCGTGAAAGTCACTTAGAAAGCTATGAGAAAAACTCCACACACGAGAGGCTCGTGGAATAATAAAACTTCAGGTAGGGAGATTTTTTGTTTTGTTTAGCTAAATGTTCTGGATAGTCAGAGGTTTATTCCTTTTACCCCCTAAAAGATGTTTATTCTTTTTACTGTTTGTGATATAAAATTTCCAAAATGTCTGATATGTAAAAACTGTCTTCTGAGTATAATTTAGCTTCTTTAGGTGTGATGCTCAGGGTCGTCATTTTGAATATGATTATACTGCCCCAATGATACAATGAAGCTTTCAGGAACTGAGATGCGTATAGAGCTGCTTTGGCCCTTAATGCCCACCCCAAACACTGCTTTTTGAGCTCCGCAGTCTGCTTAATTTTTTTTCTTTGTCTTCTCTAGTAGAGCTCTTTTTCCTTCTTGACCTAAGTTTCCTCTAGAAGTCAGTTTCTCACCCTTAAATTTAATCTGCTGTGAGCTTGGAAACCAGACATCAAACATCTAGAATTATGTGAGGAGTAGGAATAGATAGGTTCTAAGTGGGTGCTTTACGGGTAAATGTATGACCTTTCTCTTCTGTGGTTGCTTCCTAACGTTTATTCCAACTGTCAGAAGCCTTGTTTGCTTAGTTCCTAGTTGTCACTTTTGAATGGGTCTAGCAGAGGTTGTAGATTTTCCTAGTTCTGTCTCAATTACTCCTTATGAAGCCAATCGTTTGGATTTCCTGTTCAGGAAACGGGTCGGTGCAGCTGACAGGGGTTGAGCCCGAGGGGAAGGGGTTGGCATGAAGGCTGTGGACCACTTCTGTCAGGTACCTGGGACGCTGTGGCCCTGACGGCTGAACTCAGCAAATGACTATAAAACAAGCAAGCTCCTTGCACAGCCCCTTTCCAATAATACAAAGCTGGCCCAGTGTCAAGCTGCTGAAGACGACTTCAAGATGTTAAATTAAAGACTGAGTGTCAAAGCTGGCTGACTTTCGGGATTCCAAATCTGTGGCAAGAGAGTTACATGGCTTTGCCTTTCCTGGTGATTTCATTATTAATGGCCTTGGAATAAAGAAGATAAAGCAAGTGTGATAGTCCCTCCTTCTAAAAGTGCACTTTCAGGTCTGAAGAAGATTTCATTGTTACTCTTAGCCCCCTGTCCCTCATTGGACACTGACTTTGTAGACTGCCCAAAGCCAAGCCTAAAAAAGGGCAAATTCCTTTCCCACAAGGCCATGCCACACCTGCGTATGGGGGTGGGCGGTGATGTTATGCCGGATACAAGGCCCGCTGGGAGGGATGAACAGCAGGGCGGGAAGGCTGCGAGACCTGGGTTTAAGTCCTGGCTTCCCAGTTATTAGGGTGTGACCTTGGACATAATATTTAACTCTCTGAATCTGGTTCCTGAGCAACAAAATAGGGGATAATAATATTAGTGCTGTGAGAATGAATACGATAATGTGAAAGGAATGGTACCTGGACTAGGGAAATAGCTCACTAAAATGGCAGGTATTAACAAAATAAATGACTTTAACCCGGAGATTTTAATATTTAATAAGTACAGATACTCAATAAGCCAGTTATTAACTTCAAGCAGCCTTTTTTTGCTTTTCTTTTCTGTGACATCTTCTTCTCTTATTGAGACTGGCAGGCTGACTTTCTGCTGGGTATTATCTGCCTCTGGTGCCTTGTTAAAGCCAGGAGATGTTCCAGACAACCTGCAATTTCGCCCTTTAATGAGCGTAAGGAAATGCGGCCACCTGTACGCTGGACCAAGCAAAGATCAATGAAACAAAGAGTTGTAGCTTTCAGAGGGGAAGACAATAAAAGGGGAAAGGGCTGGGGCAACGGGACGTGGCAGTGAGGTCCTGCACCAGGAAGTGGGGAAGAATGCCCAACCCCCCCCCCCACCACACACATTGTGGTTTATTAAAACCCCGACACTCCCAAGCGCTGCAGTGCTTGGCAAGCCCATCCCTCCAGGCAGAAGTGTCCTCAGCAGCTGGGGCGGAGGAGGTAGGGCCTCGTGATGGCTGTAGGAGACAGAGAGTCTGCTGTCCTGGTTTTATTAGTGTGGCTCACTGGGTGACCTTGAATGACTGACCCATCTCCCTCTCTTAGACAATTTTTCCAAAGTTCACCCTGGCCCCAGCTAACAAAATGGGTCTGATAGGCACGAATTTGTTAAAAGGAAATTCAGAGCAGGATTCATAACCTGCAGCTCCCCCAGGCACAGCTGCTGATGGGTTTTAGGTTGGATTTTAAAAAAACGGAATTTAGGCAGGACTTGTAATTTCTAATTCACACAGTATCTACTGTCTTGGGTTTTCAGTGTGCCTCTGAGTGTATGACTTGGTTTCAATGCAACCTCTGGTTCTAATATCACAAACTGGACTGGAATTGCTTCATTTACGACTTAATCGTATCTCTTCAGCAGTGACATCAAATGTGTATTTCTAAGGTTCCACAAAAATGACTTTGCTGGCCTAACTGTACCATGCTGTATGAAGTTTTTTCCCCTAGAAAACATAGTAAAAATTCAAGTTTGACCTACCCCTTGGTAACCCAAATTGTAAAGCTTTGTTATTTGAAAATGTCATTTGGGACCAAATATTCTTTTGGTTATACTCTACTTTGCTCAGAAAATTTAACCTAGGTATGTATCGTTTTACTTTGAGAAGAAAACATCGACATATCTCTAAACAATAATGACTTTCCGTCTGTCCAGTGGCCACTGCCCAGAGATCCCCTAAGCCACTCCAGAGGAATCAGGAGTAAACGAGTCTCCCACATCTACTAACCCAAACCCCAGTGCCCCAGTGCGCCCCAGTGAAGATGCAGACTGCCATGCATACTGACGCCCAGCAGCGGTCTTTGTGCCCAGCTCTGAGAGACAAATGGTATTTCCAGTAATAGTTTATTGATTTCCAAATGCACAGGGGCGCTGAGTCCAAACATCCTGGGATAGCGGTAAATCTCTTACAAAATAATTTACAGTATGAAGATGATGTACTGAAACATTAATGCACACGTGTGGTTCCCTTGGAAGATGGAGTGTCCCCTTGTTTAACGTACAGGGTGGAAGGGGAGGATGACTGAGGAGGGAAGCTGACCGCACAGGAACGCAGGCAGAGGACGGCGGGTTCACCGGCCCTCCCCACCCGGGCAGTGTGGCTTGTCACTGCAGAAAGACTAATCGGGTTTAACTCCCATTAAGTATAAATCTATTGTCCCCTCAAGGTCGTATCAAGCCCAGCATGGGCTCTGTGGCATTTTTTTTTTCTTTTGCACCAATATACTCACAACTGTCTTAATTCATTTCTGTTTTCTTGCTCTGATGCGTGTTTCTGGTGTGTCAGTTCCTAATGATACTGTTTTACGTGGCCGGCCCCCAGAGGGCAGGAACTGCCGGGGCCTTAACAGTGCTCGGAACAGGCTGGGTAAGGGCACGGAGATGAGGCTGGGCGTTCTTCTCTTAGGGCTGGGCTGACTCCATTTGTTAACAGATTTGTTTTTTAAACAGAAAATTCCAGATGTGCTAGGCACACGGGAGGCATTGCAACTGACTTTCTTATAAAAAAGCACGTATTGAACGGCCGTTATGTGCGTGTGGAACTTCAGGTACTGGCAGGAGAACGTTTTCCAGGTGGGGAAGAGGACCCCAAGGCCCTGCCGAGACTACAGGTCGTGGGTGCTGCCACCGGGCCCTCAGGCCGGCCCGGTGTGGTCGGACGCTCGGGTCACCAGAACTCCTGGTGCCCCGCTTCCCGTGTCATCAGACGACCTGTATGTGGAAGGGCTGCAGTGTGTTTCCTTCAGGCCTGTCTCCGCGACTCAGTGCCTTAGGGTCTGACAGCCTTTGCCAAGGAGCTGCTCTTCGTGTTAGCATCTTGTAAGCCCCTAAGCTCCGATTATCTGGTGGCCCTTGGAATCAGGGCTGGTGGAAACCTTTGCAGTGGTATGAAAATAATGAGGGGCTGCTCTGAATTTCCTTGAGTGCTTAAACTGTGTGTGCATGTATGTACGCACATATACATATGCAAATGTCGTTATGTACACACACATCAGGTATCAGCAGGGAAGGCTAGTCACTGGACTTCACATTGCCACATCCTCACAGAGCTCAGAACTGGCTACGTTTACTGAAATACGAAGATTCCCTTTCCTGCAGCAATGCAACAGCGGACATTTTCCAACAAGGTTACAGAGCCGACACCCTTCACCTTGGCTGTTGCTGAGAAGTTCTGTACTCTTGAACACCCAGAAATCCTTTATTTATGGGGGTGGCACCAAAAAGGAAAGGCTCCCCCAACTCCTGGGGGCAGTCTGAACTTAGCAATGTGTGCTTAATGCATCTGCTAAAGTGGAAGAATAAGCCTACTTTGATGCTATGTTTGAGCCCAATCTACAGCCGGGGAATGTAATTTTGAAACAGAATTCATAAAGTGGGATGATCGGACTGCAGTGGGGGAACCTGAAGCCTTTTCTCCCTCTGTACTTGGATGTGTCCCACGGGCCATGGAGTTAGAGAGGACTGCGTTCAAAGCCCGGCTCTGATATGTCCTCGCTGTGTAAGTCAAGGTAAGTGACTCTGCCGCTCCAAATCTGTTTTATCACCCGAGAATGGAGGCCCAGTACAGGGCCTGGTTCACAGTTAGGCCTCTATATAGGTCAGTTCCCTTCTTGGTTGTCAGAGCCGAGACTCCAAGCATTTCTTGGAATTACCCTGAATTTAATGACATCAAATAAATAATAATAATTAAAAAAAAAAAACAAACAAAAAAAACAAAAAACCTCTCTTGGCCTCCAGACACCCAGCATTTGGAAGGCAGCCAGGGATTGGCGATGGGACTCAATTCATCCTGAAGACATTTGCTACCTGCCTCCCCTGATGACGTGCCCCCAGGGATTTCTGCAGCTGCCTGCAGCCAGTCAGGGTGCAGTTTTGAGCACAGCTTGGGCTGACCTGGCAGGAGGGGGGCCTCATCATGCTGGGGTGTGGAGCTGAGCAGCAGCCCCGGCTCTGGGGGAAGCTGGTGCCACTGCAGGAAGCACCCCAATTCTCACACTGATAAATGCTGCCGGCAGGAACTCAGGAGCTGGGCAGACTGCTGCGCTGTGTTTAACGCTCCTGTGTGAGAGTCCTTTCCGGTGCTGAGGACAGCGGGAACCCACAGAGCAAGTCTGAAATCCTTCCTAAGTAAGAGCAAAAGTGCTCTCCTTGAGGACTAGAGGGATATGATCATTTATTGAGACAGGCTGGTGCGTATTTTAATATTTCCGTTCACATCCACTGCATAAATGCTTGGGTTTCCCAAATACGGATTTAAAGTAATAACTGATGATCAGATATGGAGAGGCCAATGATCTGTCCATTGCTAAGATAAGGCTACTATTTAGACATTAAAAAAATAATTATTTGGAAAAGATAACACAAGCTTCCAAATCCTAAAGTCTTCTAAATCTTCTGGTGTTTAAATTCTTATTTTCGGAGCGACCATTGGGTCTCCTTCAAGGGCAGCCCTGTTGGACATGGCTGGGAGTTGTAATTCGTGGGACACCAGGTTCTCCAGCCTTTGCAGGCAGGTAGGTAAAGCACCAGAATTGTCTTAGCCGCTGGCTGGCTACCAGTTTGAGAGAAAAACACTTTTTTTTTTTTTTTCTTTAACAGCCCAAACTCTTCCCAAATTTATAAATAAGCCCTGACATATTTAGTGAGCTAGGATGATCCCAACCCAGAAGTATATATCGTGGTAGCTTCCTGGCATCAAAGGAATGATCATTTAACAGCATGCACAGAACTGAGCAATTATATAAATAGGATTCCTAACAGTAAGTATTGTTTCTGCCTCAAAACCATACTGCACACACACAAACTGGCTGGCCCTAACGCTCTGTGATAGGTACAGGGGAGCCGAGGCAGGCAGGCAGCGGGAGAGGGAGGTCCCCCGGAGCAGGCTCCTCTGGCCCTGCCTCGGAGGGACGAGGAGGCCAGGCCCTGAGTCAGCAGCAACCCCAAGGCGGCTAGGACACAGATGCAATGGTACTTCTCAAAAATGAACACCTGATACCACTAGAGGCCGAGCAGAGGGAGCACACGCCCCCACTTGCAAATAAGAATTACCTGTGAGGTCTCCCGTTTTATCTTAACTGCGTTGATGTGTACACGCATTCTATTTCCTAATATAACTGTGTTTGTTTTATCTAAAAATAAGGTCATCCCCCTGACTCCAAACTATTTGTTAAGAATAACTGATGTTTGAGAAGATGCAGGGTTTTTAGCTTTCTGTTTGGTATTTCCAAGGACATCACTGCTCATTTGAGCAGGAAAAAGCCTGGCTGTAAGGAAACGGGAGTTGGGAGTGGGGAGAGGCCAGAAGTCCAACCGTGATGTGTCTCTGCTCGTGTTCCCGCAGAGGAGAGTGGGGTGGGGGAGGACCTGAAGGCCTGCCTGTGGCGGGAGCCATGGGGAGAGGGTTCCAGCTGGAGTACAAGGAGTTCTACCCGCTGAGACGAGCTTGGGGCACCGCTGGGCATGTCACAAGTGACGAGGATTCTCCCTGTGCTGCATTTAAGCCAGACGAGGCTAAGTGGGGGAGGAGGAGCAAAAACTCACATTGAAAACTCCCATTTGGTAATATATATTCCAGCCTTTCATGGGACTAGATTCAGAAAACCTGCAAAATTCACCCAAATAATTCAGGCTTCATCAGATCCTTTAGTGACTATTTTGGAAGCTTAGGCAATTTGAGCGCAGAAACACTGATTTCAACTTTTAATCAGATCTCTTTGGTCCTCCTTTTTTTTTTTTTAAGGTCATTTCCTTTCTAGCTCTTCAATAATTTTTTTTCATTTCCACAGTACTGAATTATGAATCTGAAGTTCTGCATGACCTCATGTACTAAAAATATCTCTATATGCTTCTAAATTTTAACTTTCTCCAACTCTGTTTTCAAGTCATCCATCTTATTTCACGAAACCACAGTTTCACGAAGGTACACGTGGACTTTGAGAGACTATTCATGTGTGTCCGGCCTTATGTGGCCCTCCTTTGTTTCATGCGTTGATATGAATAAAGTGGGGTCTTATTAGCACGTAGGGAAAATATTCTGACGGCCCTTCAAGATTATTCCAGATCCTTCCTAATGAGGACATGCTGTTTGGGTATCTAATATTACAAGGGTGGGCTTTCCTGAGTAAGTTCAAAGCAGCCAAGAGGAATTACCTCAAGGACCCTTCTTCACTGCTCCTGGCTGATCAAAGGGGCGCTTTTCCTGGACCTACCACGACGAAAGGATGAGAAGCACACAGTCAGCAAGCACACAACTGGCCATCCCTTGGAGAGACATGCGCCTGCTGTGGATCGGGGGACGGATCCGGCGGGAGGACGTTTGTTGCCGGGCAGCTTTCACAGAAATCGGGAGCCGTGACGTACACGCTGTCACATACACACGAGGGGAAGGAATGGTTTTCCACGGGGGATGGCAAGCCTTCATGTGTCTTCTTCTTCACTGGCACCGCTGCAAAGGAAGGGAGAACCAGGTGAGTTCGGACATCAGGAGGAGGGAGGGGACCTAGTCATCGGTGGAAGGCAAGGCTCTGCTGTCAGACGTCCCTGGTTCCGGTCCTACCCCACCACTGCTGGGCGCTGCAGCGTGGCCGCGCCAAGTTACTGAGCTGCTCCAAGTCTGCTTTGTTTGACTACAGGCAAAATGATGATGATAAAACCTACTTTCTTGGAGGATTAAGTAAGACGATACATATAAAATACACAGAGCCTGGTATGCAGTAAATGAACAGCTATTTAAATAAGCATGTGTGGGTTACAATATTTTTTAACTTACTTAACAAAATAAATTTCTGGTAAAAATCAGGAGTTTGACATCCCCTAAGCCTTAAGCCATCTGTGGTTAGGAGAGAAGACAAAAAGGAAGCTATTATTCTGCACACCTCACTTGGAATAATGCCAAGGTTTCAATTCATGCCATGGGGACAGTCACTGGGTTCAAATGTCACCTCTTCAGAGAAGGTACTGTATCTAAGTAGGACCCTGATCACCCTTAATCTTCAGCATACGTCTTTCATAGCCCTTATCGCATCCTGTAATGTGGTTACTTATTCTCCCCTCTACTACCCACTAGAGCATAAAAGAATAACAATACTATTTTATTTAACTACTGTTTAGCACTAATATTGTGCTGGGCTTATAGAAGTGTTCAATAAATAGTTGTTTTTAAAAAGTGAGTGAGAAGTAAACCAACAGGAAGGGAGGCGGGGCGGGTGGGCGGGCGGGAGGCAGTTGACAGGAAGGAGCAGGCAGTCGTGACTGCCTGACAGAGGGTCCTAGACGGCAGCGATCTCTCCTCGGCTGAGAAAGGAGTTATGGGTCCCAGGGGCAGGCTGGGGGCTCAGCTGCTCGGGGTCAGAGCCTCCCTGGCTTGGTGTTCCGAGAGAACATTGCTCCTACAGGGGCTGGGGCAAGAAGGCAGGGCCAGAAAAAGAAAGGGGATGGGAGCAAGCACACGAGAAAGGGCCAAAGTGGCAAACTTGCCCAGTGTCTCGTCCTATACTTGTAGCGGCCACAGTCAAAATCGTAACAAGAGCCAACTGGATGGGGTGCTTTCTGGGTGCCAGGGCTCTGCGCTGAGGGCTCCCCAGCTGTTCTACCACTCCCCACAACCACCCAGGATGCAGGGACTATTGTTGTCATGATCCCATTTTCCACGTGGAGTGAGTGAAGCTCCGAGAGATGTGACATCCTCCATCACACAGTAAGATGTGTGTGTTCCGGATGAAGTCCGAAGGAGTGGAGAGGTGGTGGGAGGGAGCAGAGTCTCCTTTGCTGAGTAGAGACAGGAACAAAGTAAGGGGGAAGAAAGGCCTGGGGTGCACCAGCTCCCAGTTATAACCTCGATGTTTTTGTCTCTCAAGGAATCATCTGCGTCTATTTAAAATCTGTGCTCTTTTACCTCCATGTGGGAAAGACTTTAAGGGAAAACACCCTAGGCCAGCAATTTTCAACCCATGTGCCACAAGAATTTTTAAAACATGCAACACCTGACTATTTCATCAGGGGCACCAACTTCTTTTCCCTGAGACTGTCAAATAAACAAATGACAAAAGCCAACACAACAATAGCCATCTGGTATGAATGAATCAAAATTACACCTATGTTTTTTATCAGATTGGCAAAAAAATATGTATTTTTTGGTGTGCCTCAGAATTTGAGTGATTAGCTTATGTGTGCCATGAGACGAAAAACATTGAAAATCACTGTCCTGGGCCACTAACTTCTAGTACTTCTGCTAAGGGAGAACATATTTCAAGACACAGCGCCTGACACTGAGGTAAGTGAACTCTAGGAGCCAAAAGAACCAACTCAGCAACCTTCGCTGTCCAGAGCTCTGCCCTATGCATTCCCTCTCCCTGACTGTGGTCCCAGCAGGGGATGAAGGGAGCATGCTAGGAAGGGCTGGGCAGTGAGCTGTCATTAAGGAGCCACGTGTTCGCTGACATCTGTCCCAAAGGAAACAAAAGCCTTTTCTGAAAGCTTCTCACCAGAGTCTAGGCACAGTTGGGACCGGCCTCATATACTCCCCCTTGGCATGACATCCAAAGCCAGCTCTTGTTGTTCTCTTGTCAATTTTCCTTCAGGAATGGGAGGTCGGGCATGGCGACTGTGCCCTTTCCTTAGCTGCCATTCATTTTTCAGCATTCTTCACTTGAAATGCATAGTTTACTGGGTTCATGAACCCACCGAACTTATATACAACATTTTGTCTGTGTATTCCTTTGTCTGAGAGAGGCCATAATTTTCATCATATTCACAAAGAGGTCAACAACCTCTCCCTCAAATGAGTATAATAAAATTATAAATAAGTTCTTTTTGAGTTGCTAGGTTTTTTATTATAAGACTTGTAGAGCTGGCTTGGGGAAAAGGTCAGAAGCCATGATGGATAAAATCCTTTCTCATTACCCTAAAAGAGATCTGTTCTTGGGTCTGAAAGATATAGTTCATCTCATAGTGTAAAGCATGCGACCCTGGAATTGGCATATCGCTGACTGACTCTTTCACCTAAGTGTTACAGACAGCCTGCTGTGTGTGAGCACGACAGCGCTGAGTCGGACAGCAGTTGCCTGCCTGGACTTTACCTGCCAAGTGATAGAGACAGAGGTTAACAGAGACAGACATAGTAGGGACAAAGGGAGATAGAGGGAGTTTTTTTTCCAGG
Source organism: Anoura caudifer (assembly GCA_004027475.1). Classification (NCBI taxonomy): domain Eukaryota; kingdom Metazoa; phylum Chordata; class Mammalia; order Chiroptera; family Phyllostomidae; genus Anoura; species Anoura caudifer. The sequence continues at coordinate 216,713 of PVKU01000770.1, read as the reverse complement.
GCAGCAACTTCAGAAAAGCACATTTATTTTCATAGTTAATTAATAACATGTTTTTCACAATAATGAAAAAGAAAAAGGATCTGAACTAAATCTGTAACATAGAGCTTTGCTTACGTTGCGTGTGTGGTTTTTCCTGGAGGGTTAACGATATAATTAGTGTGATAATTAGTGTGATAGCATCTCCTGAAAGCTCCTTCTTCACTTTGTATGGAAGCTGGTCTATGTCCACAAGATTTTATCTTAAGTAGTCTATAAAGTCTTTACCTTCTCTAAGAGAAGTAACTCAGCTTCCACCTCAGCCATTTATCCTTCTCCTCTGAAGCATCTCCCAGTCACACTTGGATTTACAACGGGAACGGTGTGCAGAGGTTACTGAAATTCTTTTTAAGGTCTGTTTTGTTGTTGTTCTGAGAGTGAATAAGGTTGTTAGATAGACAGCCCATTCTTTAGTAGGTGTTTACCACCAAGACAGGCAACATCATACAATCGCTTTCAAGTCACCAGACTTACCCGGGCTTAAGTCCCTGCTGTGGCTCCACTGAGCTACGGGACCTTGGGTGAGTTACTCAGTCTCTCTGAGTCTCATTTTCCTCACAGTAACATTATCTACCTTACAGGGTTATTGTGAAAGTTTTCAGTACTTCATGCAATATAAACGATTAAAAATGTTAGCTCCCTTCTTTGCCACACCTTCCTTCCTGTCCCTAATCAACACTTGCCTCCTCCTAACTTCCTCCATGTTTGCAGTTTTGGCATCTGAAACGTTACATCCTAGGGCAGGTATGTTCCTATCCCAAAGGCTCTTCAAATATCTGGAGCACAACAGTGCCTTCTTTGCTTGCTTAGAGAGGTTTTTTTTGTTTGTTCGTTCGTTTGTTTTTGACAACTCCAGACATAATGAAATACAGGTATTGAATAGAAAAAAAGGCTGAGTTCTCTATTCCTGACCCTTCTATTTGACAGGTCTCTAGAAAGGTCAGCTCCTGCAAAACACTGGTGAGGACAAATCACGAGTGAAGCGTAGGCTGGCTGGTCCCAGTCACGGAGAAGTCTAGTCTGAGAGTGCTGTTGGGTCTGAAAGCAGTGGTTTTAGAACTGGGGTAACACATACCCTTGTGGTGCATGGCTTTCTAGCAGGTATTTGGGCATGGGTAAATTTTTTTAAGTAGATGAAGAAACCTTTTTCCACTTAAAAAAAAGATTTTATTTATTTATTTTAGAGAGTGGAGAGGAGAGAATGGGGGAGGGAGGAAAAAGTCAAGGTGTGTGAGAAACATCAATCCACTGCCTCTCACAAGGACTTGGCCCGCCTGGGAATTGAACCGGCGACCTTTCGGTTTGCGGGGTACTGCCCAATCCACTGACCCGCTCCAGTCAGGGCTAGGCATGGGTGATTTTAAGAGAATAAATGTCCAGACCCTCAACTTCCACGTACAGTCTTTCTTAAAGCAGACATTTCCAAGAACATTCCTGGGACCCACAGACCCTCTCCTCAGCCACTCCCAGGTGTATGACCGCCACACCCCCACTTCAGACAAAGGCACGCAGGCCCCTTGCCCTCCGGAATCTCTGTGGGGCAGCTGTGGAATGCCTGCTTCTGAGACAAGTCCTGCGAGAGCAGGGCAAAAATAGCAAAGGAGGCGTTCCCCAGTTCATCCAGGCAATGGACTCTTGGCAAGGTTGTATGTCCTTCTCTGTCTATCCAGAGACTAAAAATTTGTATTTTAGAAGTGGGATGGTTGTCATGAGGTGTACAGAAGCTGGTCTATGTTTATTTGAATTGAAAGATAAAATCAGAGCTGGATCTGACAGTAAGCAAGACAAATTTGGCTGGAGAGCTTGACCATAAAAGCCATCTTTGCCAATTATAAAGTGAATTTTATCTACTGGTTTAATATGCTAAATCTTAAGTGCCAAAGTTTTGACAAAAACATGTCAAACTCACACTACCTAAATACATACATACACACATACTCATACAACCTTTTCCACTATCTAAACTTGATGTATAATTTCAGGAGTTAACTTAAAAATGGGCAAGGAGGCATAAAATTTTTTCAAAATTATTTTGAGGGCATAAGAACAAAGAAATTAGGTGAAGAAACTGAGAGTTGCTACATCCCGACTGGGAGGGTGGTGTAGCATTCAGCACTTCCCTGGCTGGGGGTCGGGGTCCCAGGGACAGAATGGGACGAGGGAGCCCCAGGCAGCAGGATGCTGTGCCCCCTCTGTCAGTTGGGCACACCGATGAGGACCCCTTCTTGTCCCGGGGTGGTGCCTGTGAAACTGAAGGAAGTGTGAGAGGCAGGCCGTGAACCCAGGCACACTGAGCCCCCAGACACCTGCTGACGAAATGATGAAGATCGAGGAGGGTTTCGCTGCCGGAGGAGTTTTGAGCCAGCCCACACAGACAGGCAGCTCAGACTTTCGGCTTCTGTCCCCGGAGGTGCAGGCTTATAAAAGGAAGTTAATAAATGAGGTCGTAGGCACTCTGACCTTGCAAGTGCAATGGTTTCTCTTCCTGAGAATATAATGCAACTTAATTTGGTTTGGCATCACTCATATCTGCTCAATCTTTGGCTATTTATTAATTATTGCTGTAAAAGGATTATTCAACTCAGGAGGATAGAGAAATTAAGCGCTAGCAATAAGGGAGGAAGCCTAGAATCACCCGAGATTCAGAAAGACAGATTTAGTACCCTCCAAGAAGGAAGCCACATGTGTATCATACAAGCAGCTGACTGGAAAGCCTCTATTCATCATCTGAGGCTGCGGCTGCCCGGTTCTAGAAATATGTGATCAGCCTGACTTGGGGTGCGGGCCACACACTCAGACCCAGAAATACTCCATGAGACAGAGCAGAGCTGCCACCCGGGTCTCCCACGTCACCTGTCCCAACAGCCTGGGCTAAAAGTGAGGGGGTTACTGAGCTATAGGGAATCAGAACTTAAACATTTAGCTGCCACCAAAGGAATGGAGTGGGATATAAATATAACATGAAGTAAAACGTCCTCAATTTATCCTGGTTACCTGAGAAAAATGTGTGAGGACTTCAGAATTCTAATCCTGGCGTTGCTGTGTGACTAGGACCCAGTTTCCTCATTAGGAAATTGGGATGCCTTGCGTGGTAAGTAAAATTTAGGGAAATTCCAAACCAGACAAGAGCTAGGCTCCTTTCTTAGACACTGGCTGAGCTAATTAATTAGCTCTCACTGCTACTGTTCTCTCTCTCGCTCCCCGTGCATTTTTCTTTCCCATTCCTCTCCATTTCAGTCTGAAGGTTGGCCTCGACATTCCAAGTTCTTTCACCTCTCTTTCTGGCTGGGCTCCAAAACCAGGCTGATGAGTATTGCTGCTTGATCAGTACCTAGTACAGACCGATGAGTGAGCTCTGGTATGACCAAAAGCGCCATGATTCCCCAATTTGTCACATTCCTTTAAAAAGTCTCAGGTGATTGTAGTCTTGTTGAATCTTCTTACTCAAATCACAGGAAAGACAGAAAGAAGGGCTTATCTCTCTCTCTAGATCACATTCTACTTTATCCTGTGGCCCTTCTCTCCTTCAATAATAACCACTATTTACAGAGTGCTGATTTAATGTTTCATGCTTGTGCTAAGTAATACACATACAAGGCGGAACCCCCCAAACCAGAGTTTATTTATAAAAAATCATGTATTTATTCTTATATGCTTAAACTTCAGTCACCTCAAAAGTACCTTCCATTTAATGCAGTACACCTATCGAGATGTTTTTTCCACTGCTCAAAACAGTTATGAACTCATCGATTTTGATACCTTTTAGTGCTTCTGCCATTTTTTGTTTCACCTCTTCCACACTGGCAAAACATTTCCCTTTGAGGACTTTTCTTCATCCAGGGAAACAAACAAAAAAATATATCGCTCAGGGAAAGATTGGGTACACAGGGAGAGGGGGACATGGGGGCCACAGGGGTCATGCTGTTTTTGGTCAAAAACTAACGAACACTCAGTGCAGTGTGGGCAGGTGCACTTATAAGTCACCCATCATGAAATGGGCAAACACACTGAAAGAGTCTTCAAAAAAAGTTCACTGAAGCCGAATGCAGCCTCTCTCAACAATTCCAGCTGGTACACGGATACAGATGGGTTCCTAGAACACTCACCTAGCAGGGGAAGCCTGTACTACATGGGGCCTGCCCTCCAGAAGACAATTCTGGTATTTTTGGGGTCCCCCTTGTATACACTATCTCACCAAATCCTCACAGTAGCTTTTGGATAGGCATTATCATCTCCATTTTACAGGTAGGAAAACTGAGGCTGAGAGAAGCTCCATTACTTGCTCCAGGCACCCAACTTCTAAGTGGTAGATCTAGATTGTGCAGACTCCAGAATCCTCAGAAATGAACCTGGACTTGAGTAAGAGGTGAGAGGTGTACCTGTATCTTCTGACCCCCAGTTACTCACCAGGAGGTGACAGCCATTCATGTTCTACAAGGCCCAATTTCACTTTAAAAACCAGGTAATAACATCCTACCTCTAAGGGCTGTTGCAGTGAGATGGAAGGCACATGCAAGTTCTTTCGTCTGGTGGAAACGTGCCAGGGCGGGTAGGGTCACTAGAGAAGGGAATGCAAACACTGCGTTTCTCGCTCTGCCCTCGCAGCTGCCTGTGCCTCTGCCTCTGCAGACCCGTGGGGACGCCTCTAAGAGAAGCTTAGGTCCCTAGTGGTCCACACTCGGACCACGGCACCAAATTTGATCATCTCCATGCACCGCAGAACTTGCCTGACGATTTTATGGGTGGCTACCGTTCTCGCACCGGGTACGTGGGCCTGCGTGTGTGATGGCCTGTTTCTCCTGAAGATGGGAAGGCACCCAGCAGGCCTGCTCAGCAGCACCTTCTACAGGGCGACACTTGAACAGAAGGCACAGGCAGCGGGCTTACTCGCCTGCCTGTGTTCCGTCTGTTCTTAGAGTGTCTTTCTTTAGGACTGAGTCTTCCTTTGCTGCTGTTGTTGGATTCTTTTTTAAATTCAAAAAGTAAGTCTTTCCATTTTGCTGATTTGTACTTTCTGTAACAAAAAGTACTGCTTCTATAAAAAGAAAAAAAAATCTATGGTGTTATCTGCTGGTGATAATCAACGTTAACACACTGAAATATATCTGTACCCCGCTGTGCATATGTAAAAATATACATTTCACAGGTGCTTTCGTAGTCTGCTTTTCCACTCATCTAGCAAGCAGGAATGCCTTCCTTACCAAGAATAATATTCTGTGAGATGAAGACTCATGCCTGAATTGTATGGGTTCCCTTCACCTGTACTGGCTGGACACGGGCCACTGCCACCTTTTCACTCACCTCTGGGACACGCATCCATGGGGATGAATTTTTAGGTTTACCCTTAAATTATTTCCCCCCAAAAGTTCCCAGAAGGGAAACTCCTGGGTCATGGGTTAGAAAAACTTTATTTTTTAGAATATATTAAGATTTACAGAAAAATTACAAAGGTAATACAGAGTGTTCTAATATCTACTTTCCTCTGTTATTAACATCTTGTATTAGTATAGAATATTTGTTACAATGAATCAATATTGGTACCTCAGTATTAACTGAAGTTCACAATTTACTCAGATTTCCTTAGTTTTCCCCTGATGTCCCTTTTCTGTTCCAGATTTCACCCAACACACCACAGTCCTTTCAGTCATCATGGTCCTCGGGTTCCTCTTGGCTGGGACAAATTTTCAGAGTTTCTTGTTTTTGATTCCGGTGACAGTTTGGGGGAATACTGATCAGTTATTTTTAGAGTGTCGCTCAACTGGGATTTGTTTGATGTTTTGCTCATGATTAGGCCATAGTTACGGGCCGTTAGAAAACCAGAGGTAAAGTGGCATTCTCGTCACATGTCGGGGGTATGCCCTACTGATACGACTCAGTGCTGCCCACGCTGACCTTGACGACCTGGCTGAGGCAGCGTCTGTTACGGCTCTTCCTCTGTAAAGCCACTCGTTTCCCTCTTCCCACACCTCTGTGGGAGGAAGTCACTATGGGAAACCCACACCTAAGGAGCAAGGAGTTACGTTCCCCCTCATTGTTGAGGGTAGGGGATCTACATGATTTTTTGAAATTCTTCTGAACATGAGATTCGTCTCTTTGATACAGGGTGCAGCGGGGGGGGGGCAAAAATAGGGATTTGGAGTGGGGCCCATAACTCAGGGTGTCCAGGAAATATTAGAGGAACATATAAGATGTCCTCACCCCTTCCCCCACAGGTATGAGTTGGAAGGGGCACATGGAGCAGGGACATGCAGAGCTGCTAATCCATGGCATGGTCATTTAACATATCTATAGCCTTTGGCTGGTGGCTTAGATGTGTTAAATAGCTGTGGCCATGCTCTGAGCCAGGGGGATGGAAAAGACTCCCCCCAAGATGTGACTGGGGGAGGAACCCCAAGTTACAGCGCCTGTGTGGGAGCTTGGAGAAGATTGGCTTCAGAAAATGGGGACACACCTGCTCAGACTCATGATGGCTTCCCCCCAAAACTTGGAATATACGGGAATGCTGGCAGGTATAACTGATTGTAGGAGGAGTCGGAAATGGGGGTACAGAGGTGGTTTGGTGTGGGGATTTAAACTGAGACGCGGCAGCCATTGAGGGGGATTCCACGCGGTTTCACCAGAGTGCAGACCCCTCCCCGCAACATAAGTGAAGGGAGAGCCATGTGGCTTTGCCAGAGTGGTGACTCCTTCCCCACAGCTTTGGTAGAAGAAGGACCACGTGGCTTTGGGGTGCTCCCTTTGGCTGCATGGCCTGGGAGCAAGAGAGATTTTGCCTGGAAGAAAGGGGAAAGGACTCTTGCCAGTGGGCCATGAGAAGGTGCCACATGGCTTTGGATTAATCAGAGATCCTGCCTGGACGAAGACACAGCTGACGGTGTCAAGAGCCTGGATCCCGGATGTGTGCTCCTCTTCCTTGCAATTACGGTGCCCTGAATTAGGGCAGAGGGAGATAGGAAGCACTGTGGGCATTTGTGGGTATCCTAAAGGACTTTGATATTTTAATGAAGAAGTTAAGTTACTACTTTAACTCTGTATAGCATTAAATAAACATTTCCTTTCCTTTTCACAAATCTCTGGCTTTGAGAGACATCTTTCCATAAGGCAGTGGACATTAATGGACCTTTTGTTGTTCTGCAACATCTTCTCCTTCGTTTATTTATTCAATCATTTATTTTTTATCAGTATGGACTCAGGATATTTATTTTATACTTTGGGTTATAATCCACTACCACTTTGTTTTGTTGCTCAGCTTGTTGAGCTCAGCCTTTGGGGGAGCTCTGTCGGTCAGCAGCTAGGGCCCTTCGATATTCCCCATCGATGTGTGGTGTTTATTCATGTTTTTAGCACTTCCTTACTTTCAGGCACTGCAAAATGCTCCAGGCTCATTTTGTATATTTCCTACCCCAGTCCTAAAATCAGATGGTTCTCCAACCATAAAACGACATGATTTCTAAAGGGATTTGATGCATTATTGTTAAGCTGCCCTCCCAGAATCATCTTATGCTCACTTACAATCCCGACTCACAGAGGTATGAGGACACCCATCTCCCCACACTCTGCCAACCCTGGGGCAGTTTCAGTGGGTCTGTGGGGATGAGATTGTGAGGGGGTGTTTCTCCTCTCTGGAATAATTTCCATGTTGTTTCTCAGTTTCCTGCTGAATTTCACCATGAAAAGCCATGGAGGCAATAAGACAAAAAGAAAAGGCTTTCCGTTTTCTCTGCCTTTCTATTGGCCTTCCCCCACCCCCTTCCCCTCCCCCAGCACTGATGGCTTTCTCATACCTGCCCACCCCTGTGAGGGCTAAAGAGAACCTTCTCAAAGGCTCCATTAGGGCCCAGGCAACTCCAGGGGGTGAGGGTTCAGAAGCAGAAAATAGCTAAGTCTTTGTTTACCTCCCCTGCTTGCTTTCTGCACCTTCAGGAAATCCATCCGACCTAGTTTCATCTTTTATTTTGCAAGTGAATAGTGGAAACCAAATCTCGTTCAAGCAGTTCCTTCCACAGAAATCTTAAACATAAGATTTAATAAAATGATGGACTTCAAATTGCCTGTTGGCTGCAGCTTCTGTATCTTACAAGTTACCACAGGGAGAGGGAGAAGGGATCAGTACACGCACTCTTGACCCTAATCTCTAATCTATGTATGAATGGCAAGCTTCTATTTGTTTTTTATTTTTTTACTGTGTCCCAGATTAGTTCTCAGTGGCTTTTGAGTCCCAGGATGACCTTGAATTGAGGTCCAGAAGTTGCAGAAAGTTGGAAATTGGAAGCCTACCAACTCTCGAGACCTAGTGGTACTTCTCGTATCGCGGAGGGTTATGGATGTGAATTTAAGAGTTAGGAACACGAGGTTTACGCTACAGCTTTGCCATTTCCTAGCTGTGGGATTCTGAGTTTGGTGTTCCTGCCTGGAAGTAGAACACTACTGCGTACCTGCCTGGAGGAGTTGCTGGGAAGGCTAAGTGAGGATTAATGTACAGAGTGCTTGGCATGCTGCTGGCATGCAGAAAATATGCAATACATGTTTTAGTCACTTAGGGACATCCCATGAAGAAATCAAAGCTAAGAGGCTGAAGGTCATACAGGGAGTTGACGGCACCGTGAGATGAGCTGGGAGACAGACTCTCTGGCTCCTGAATCCACCGTCAGGCCTGCAAGCCCCATTTTCTCAGAGAGTGCCAGTTAGTAACAAAAGAGCTAATGGGGCTGCTACACCGGCCCTGGACGCGCCCCGCTGCCATGCGAATGCGTTCACGATTCCTTCTCAAGCCTATTCCCTTGGTGTTTGATAACAGCCATCTGTTAACAATGCAGTGAGGAGCAGCCATTTATTAAGTGGCTCATATGTGCCAACCACTGCGCTCAGAACCTTGGAAGCACTGTCCCTTCTCCCCTTGGGCCCACCGGCAGGTCCCGTGGACCCCCATTGCACAGCCCGCCCGCGTCCGTCCATTCCTCTTCTCCACGCCACTTGCCTTTTGACTAGTGACTTCCCACTTCTACCCTTCACTTCTGTTTCATTTGCGAACAACATTCAGAGACACTTTTTAGATGTACAATGGATTATGTTACTGCCCCACTTAAAAATCTTTCGCTGGCTTCCGACAATCTTAGAATAAAGCTCATGGCCCACAAATCTCTACGTGATTGTCCCCTGACTACCTTTCTGAGCTATTTCGTGCCACCTCCCAAGCACAGTGGCTTTATTTCTGCCCCTCCAATAAGCAGAGCGTGTTCTTGCCATAAGGCCTTTGCATATGCTGTTCTGTCTCAAAAGCTCTTCCCATCACAGCTTAGAATGACTGGCTCCTTAACATTCAGGTCTCTGCTCCAATGTCACCTTCCCAGAGGCTTTCCCTGACCAAGCACTCTAGAGCGCCCACCCCACCCCTAACTGCGTTAGCCTGTTGTATTGTCTTCCCAGTGCTGATAACTATCTACAGTTATTTTGAGACGGTAAGGGTCTTTAACTACTTTGTTGCCCACTAAATCACCAGTACCTGATAATGTGCCTGGCACCTGTGAAGCCTCCACAAATATTTTTTTAAATGAATGAACCACAGAATGATCAAAACAACCCCATAATATATTACTGTTCTAGGAACCTCCAAGGCATCCCAGGCCAACAGTGGGCAGCCTGTTGGTCTTAGAGTTACTGCTCAATAATCTCACAAACAGCTTACTTCTACAGGTGAACCCAGGCTCCATTTTTTTCCTAATTGTCCCTGCAATCACCAGGTACATACAACCACCAGGGGCACCAGGGGTGTATTAAAATGATGTACATAAGCAATGATTACTCTTACAAATGACTAAGCCTTACTGGTAAAGAATGGGTGTGTTTGATGAACAAGGAGTTCTGTATGACTGAGGGCAAAGCAGAAGCAAGTTCATGTCTAGCCCTCCCCAAGCAAGGAAACCTGAAGAACCAATTCACCGCCAAGAGGAAATGTTCTCATCTGGCTTTCTTATAAACAGCTGCACTTTTGGTAACTCCCAGCCCTGCTCAATCCAGCTGTGAACTGTGCTCAAGGCCTGGATTCCACAACTTTAACTATCTACCCTCACCCTAATGGTCCATGGAGGGGGAGAGGTAAGGATGGTATCCAGACATCCAGGCCAAGGCAGAAGTAAAGGGGTACCTAGTCATTGCTCCCCTCCTTCTCTCAGATGAAATGTCAGCTGAAGATGGAGGTGGAAGCGGGAGAGCTGGGTTAGTTCCTGTGGGGGTGGTGGTAGAGGGAAAAGCACACAACGAAGACTCAGAGACACGGCTTCAAGGTTGCATTCCAGCACACACGCACAGTCGGACCTTGGGTGAGACACTCTAAGTTTCCACCTCAGCAAGATGAGGATAATGACACATAGAAGTATTCATTAAATGCATGTTACTATTATTATTTGGTGGGCATGGAACCAATCATATCACCAATATCTTTGCATTCAGTTTTCATCATAATCATCCTGTGTAGAAGCATTAACACTCCATTTTACAGATGAAGAAATGAGGAGCAGAGAAATGAAGTTACATCCCAAGTCCCACAGCTAGGCTGAGCTGGCATTACAACCAAGGCCTGGCCCTTGCTTTTAACCCTGGACAGAGGGACTCAGGGATGAGTGCAGGCAGCATGCGAGGGGTTTGTGAAGTCAGCTTGGCTGCATTTATCCAGCCAGGTTACTGGGAATGCCTTGTCACCAGAAGCACAGGTGGTAACCTCTGGATTGCTAAAGACTTTTCCAAGGCCTTGGCAGACTCAAACCCCAGTTTGGACACCAATTACTAGAAGGCTTTCTCCCTGCTATAGGGGATCCTAGTAGTCTCTTTTCTACAAAGGCACAGCTAGGTGTCTTCCATTTTTACAAGGACAACCAGTCTGTGACTTTCCTGAAGTAAGCAGGCTGCAGGGCAGGGCCAGTTCACCTTGGTTCTTGTGGGTTCCCACACACACACTCATACGGAGGAGGGCCCGTGACCAAGACCCTTCCCCTGGACTTAGGATAGAGTCTCTTTGGGTCACACATCGGTTTCAACTTCTATCTCCTCTGTCCTGAGGTGAGAGGCACCTGGGTCTCACTTTTAGTTAGGTTGCAGAGAAAGTTTCTTTCAAATCTGTGGCTGATCTTCACTCCACCCCACTAGAGAAGAGAATTTGACTACAGTCGAGGTGATGCCCCTTGTCTGCCGTCAGGGCGCCAGTGACAAAGGTGGTCTGCGGATCCCTGCTTCCCCCCCAGCAGCCTCCAGGGCCCTGGGGGTTCAGCAGGCCTCAGTGTGACTGCACCGTAAATGTCAGACTTTGCCACTTGAGCTCCTTGGAGGCTGAACCTGATTCTCATACACCATTGTGTCCCCAGTGTTCAGGAGCATGCCTGGTGGCACTGAGGATGCATCTGGTGGCCAGCACACAGCATCTCTCACAACCTGCCTCGGCCTAGGGGAACGGATGTAGCCGGTAAAGTGAAAAGTACGGGAAGCTGACTTTCAAGGCAGAAACTGTCTTGTAGGAAAGCAGACTTTTCTCCTAGGAGCACTAAGATCTTTCTACTTGGAGCACACTGGAAGGAGACAGTTATGGGTTAGGACTGTACATTTGTGAGTTGAGACCAGGATTCCTATCCAAGCCCTTCTGAGCCGTGAGACTTTGGCAAAGCCATTGAACCTTTCAAAGCCTTTGTTAGGCTCCCATCTCTGAATCACAGGCATCATTTCACTCACTCTCTCATACGTTTATGGGGCACCAATAGTATGCCAGGCACTGCATCGGTGTTGGCATCACAGCGGTGAACGAAACTGACAGGGTCCCTCATGGAATTTGACAATCCCCAAGGTCGTCATGGAATTTCTAGTGGAGGAGACAACTAGCAAATAAGTCCACAGATCAACAACTGCAGAGGGTGGGAGCTTCTACAAAGACAATAAAGCAGGATGCTGGGAGAGAGGATGGTGGGCTTGTGTGTGCTGGGGGCCAACTCAGGAGCAGGAAATATCCAACTCTACCTCTTAGGGCTGCGTATTGGATGAGATAACCAAACATCTGCCTCACATGCTTACTAACAAGCAGTGCGCGCCGACCCAAGTCAGCCATTTGTGTACTGCTCCCATCCTGAAGCCGGCGGCTTCTCCTTCACCTCACAGTGGCTGAGCCCCGGCCACCTGCAGAGCTGGGAACCCAGAGGGGAATCGGATAGGCTCCCTGCCCTTAAGGGGATTACAGTCTGGCAAATAATGTAGTCTCTGTGGTATAAGAGAAGTGGTAGATTCACCTGCAGAGTCAGAAAAGACAACCGTTCAATATCGACAGACGGACTGGCATTTTCCAGGAAGACTAGCGGGCCAGAAGGAGGCCAGTGAGGTGGAGGGAACAGCTTGGAACAGCTTGGACCAGCTCCTGATGATGTGATGGCCTGGTGTGTCCAGGTTGCTGTGGGAAGTTTGGAATGGCTGGAGATGGTGTGAGAGGGTACCCTGGCAGAAAGAATGTCTTGTCACAGATCCTAATGCTCATCTACGTGGGTCATGCTTGAAATGTCTGCTAAGATGATGGGGACCGTAAAACTCAACTTCTGGCCAAGATGGAGGTGTAGGTGGACATACTGTGCCTCCTCCCACAACCAAAATTAAGGACAACAAGGATTTAGAAACAAGAAAACAACCAGAACTGAGAGAAAATACAACTGTATGGAGGTCTGACAACCATTCATCCAGACCGGTAAGAGGGGCAGAGTCGCAGCAGGAGGAAGCAGAGGTTGGCGGACCAGGTGCACAGGCAGCTGTTGGCGGACTGGGCCTGCAGGTGGTGGCTAGTAGGCCCCAGGTGCAAGGCAGCTGGCTGACCAGGCAGTCTCACATTCTCGCACAGGTAATCCAGGCAAAAATGGGGGACAAGACAGAACTCGCAACCGAGGGCCCTAGCGCCAGGAAATAAAACCTAAAAACACTGAGACACTGCCCCTACATATAGCGTCAAAACCCAGCGACTGGGCTGCCCCACCCTGGGGAACACCTAAGGCTCTACCCCTTACTATGTAACAGCCGTGACCAGACCAAAAAAAAAAAACCCACCCCCCAAAAAAAACCCAAAATGGCTCAAATGGGGGAACAGATCAAAGCCCCAGAGCCAATTCATCTAAGCGACCAAGGGATAGCCAACCTATCAGATGCACAGTTCAAAGCACTGGTGATCAGAATGCTCACAGATTGGTTGATTTTGGTTGCAAATTAGATGAAAAAATGAAGGCTACAGTAAGTGAAGTGAAGGAAAACACACAGGGAACCAATAGTGATGGGAGGAAAACTGGGACTCAAATCAATGGAGTGGACCAGAAGGAAGAAAGAAACATCTAATCAGAAAAGAATGAAGAAACAAGAATTCAAAAAAATTAGGAGAGGCTTAGGAACCTCCAGGACATCTTTAAACATCCCAACATCTGAATTATAGGGGTATCAGAAGGGGAAGAGGAAGGGCAACAAGTGGAAAACTTACTTGAACAAATAATAAAGGAGAACTTCCCCAATCTGGCAAAGAAAATAGACTTCCAGGAAGTCTAGGAAGTTCAGAGTCTCCCAAAGAAGGTAGACTCAAGGAGGAACACACCAAGGCACATCATAATTACATTAGCCAAGATTAAAATGAAGGAGAGAATTCTAGAAGCAGCAAGGGATAAGAGGACAGTCACCTACAAAGGAGTTCCCATCAGACTGTCAGCTGATTTCTCCAAAGAGACCTTACAGGCAAGAAGAGGCTGGAAAGAGGTATTCCAAGTCATGAAAATCAAAGGCCTACATCCAAGACTGCTTTATCCAGCAAAGCTGTCATTTAGAATGGAAGGGCAGATAAAGTGCTTCTCAGATAAGGTCAAGTTAAAGGAGTTCATCATCACCAAGCCCTTATTATATGAAATGTAAGATGGTGGGTAGAAAATAGACAGGGGGAGGGCAAGAACAGTGTGGGAAGAGTAGAAGCTAAAGAACTTATGACACATGGACATGAACTAAGGCAGGGAGTGTGGGTGGGAGGGGGTGTGCAGGGTGGAGGGGAATGATGGGGGAGAAATGGGACAACTGTAATAGCATAATCAATAAAATATAATAAAATTTAAAGAAAAAGAAGACAGGGACTGTGGACAGGAAAGAACAGGAGACGAGAAGACTGCCAGGCTCCACATGGCGTCTACCACCCTGCCAGCACCCCAAAATGTGAACGAGGGCTGTGCTTAACATATCCAGACACTCCCCAAGGCAGCACACGCAGATGTTTCAGGGAAAAAGGAAAACAAACACGCAATGGTAACTCAATATAAAGCCTGCGTGGGGGGCAGGCAGGCCTCAGGCTGCTCCAATGTGATTATATCATCAGCACAAGTCTGAGACTCACTTGCAACAGTAACACAGGTGCCAGCGGATGATCCTGGTGGTGTGCAATGAGGAGAAGCTTGCTCTCCAGCACTGCCAAGGGCTCTCTCTTTGCCAAAGCCAGACTCACCTGTCCAAGGGGCTAAGGCCCATGCCAGGGACAGTGAGAGGGCTCTGGTACGGGAAACAGCAAACTAGAAGGTAGTTTCTTGTGCCGAGTTAATAAGCCAGGCATCCCTGCCAGCACGTTTTCTCTGAGATGAGTGTAACTACGGAGTGGACATTTGTGAAAGGGAACCATGCGGACCAGGGCCGGGTTCCCTGCCTGTTTTATGACTCTGTCCTATCTCTGCCCTTGCAGTAAACATTCTTGTTATGAGTCTCCCTAGGAAACAAAGAGAAGGTAAGAAAGCTATCCCTACCCCTAATATTCCAAAAGTTCATGATACAGCCAGCAGGTCCAGACTGCAGGAATCTGCCCACCACCCGCCCTCCACCTCCCCCCTAGAAGAAGGCTGCTTGATGCAGACAGCTAGGGAGATGAACATCATGTCAATCTACATTCTGCCAGTTTTATCAGAGGTTCTCCCTGGATTCCAGGTCAGTGCTGTCAGATGCGAAGAAGGCGACCCAAAACACAGAGGAATGAACACACCGAACAGGAGAGCCGAAGCGGAGAAGAGAGGAACTGAACACGTCAGGCCTCCATCCTTTGTGCGTCACCGCCCGGTCTCAGGACTAAACAAAGCCACCGCTCTGGATCACAGGGCTGCCCCAGGCCCTGGAAGCAGCAACAGAGATCCAACGTGACTTCACGTGAAAAGCAGCCTGGCCTTTGTCACGCTCAAAAGATCTCCCTGACAGCCATTAAAATGCCCGGAGACCTTGTCAGTGTTGTTCCTTTAGTCTAAGGTACTGCACTTCTCTGGCTGAGCTCCTACAGTTAAAACTTGGCAGATATTACAAGACAAGAGTCGTCTATAGGAGCACCGTGAACCACTTCAGCGCAGATGGGTTCTGGGGTAAGCCAGCTGTAATTTTAGAAGCTGATGGGATGAGGTGGATGATTGAGTTTTACTGGGGAAAGAAAAATGATCATCTTAAAGGGTTAGAACTAAGATGTAAACACAGGGCACTGCAGGGAGCAGACAGACATCACTAACGACACATTCTGCCTTCCTCCTAGTTCTTCCTGAAGCCACCTCTGCTGTCACACTCAAATGACACAATCCTGCCCCTTCAGACCTGTTTCATCCACCTTTGGAAGAACCTGTTTATGGCTCAGTCTCAACGTAAATCAGACGCCGTTAAGACTGACGTATGACACCTGGAAAGCAATTGTTCTCCGCTGGCTCAGCGACAGGGCCCAGCCGGAGCAGGCCACCCACGCACCCCAAAGGGCACCAGCAGACTGTCCCCCTTAGTGCTGACTAAGGCCCAGTCACCCTGTCAGGCTGCGTGGCCGAGGGGCATCTGTCAGCAATCTCGCGGGCTCCCTGCTGTCAGACTCCCACCCTGGCTTCGGGAGCAGGAAGGTCCCTTTGAGAGGAACAGGAAGAACACAGACAAACCAAGGTTCGAATCCAGTCCTTCCACTATTGACTAAGTTCCCCCAGGCAAAACTTACTCCGCTGGGCCTCAGTTTCCTCATTTTTGAGTCAGAGTCCATGAGTTGCAGATTCTTTATGAATGTAAAAGTATACGGGATGGGGCAAAGGTTCATTAAGTGATGGCTTTTCTCATGAAAAGGTGAGACAGAGCCAGCATGTACCAGACTTACACTACGAGTTGTCCTGTCCCTTCTTCCTTCCTCGACTGGATGACTGCTGAGGCTCTCACGCTGAGTCCCAATCAGAATTAAATGTTATACAGAAGAACACATACATCCGATGACTCTTCTACTCCAGCACGAGAAGTTAATAACAAGTGTACAGACCTTTTGCTGTCCCCACCCCCTCACTACTTAAAACACTGCACTGTAGTCTTCACTCAGCCCAGCACTGGGGGGGAGGTGGGGGGGCATGACAACAAAAATAAACATTTCAGTTAACCACACTGGGGAAAAGATGAGAGATTCTTTTAGGGGTTGTTTTTGAGTTAAAACAAAACAAAACATTTGTTGTGAGACAAGAAAGCTACTTCTGAAGATGATCATTCTGTTAGAAAAGTTTAAGAAAAGCCCGGGGAACAACTTGTGTCATGTTCAGCTGGAGAAAGGAAGCTCGTTTTCTTCCCAAACTGCTTCTCCAGTCTCTCCTAAGTCTAACTCCTCTCCACCCCCCACTTTGTTGAGGTACAACTGACATATAACAGTGTGGAAGTGTACGGTGTACAATGTAATGATGTGATGCACTTGCTGTGAACGTTTACCACAGCAGTTGCTTACGTCACATCTCTCACCGCCCGTGAGTGCCATTTGTGCTGCCATGACCCGAGTCTGGTTTCCGCCAGCGCTCTGAGCCCTGGCGGGGCGCAGGCCTCTGACTGCGGACCCTGCGCTCCTTCTGCCCACTGAAGGGGGTGGGGAGGCTGCGTAGGGAGACCGGGCACGGAGCAGGGCTGGATGAACTGTGTGGCCTAGCAACCAAGGCAGGAGACACCGGTCCACGTGAAATGCAAGATGACCACCCACTTAGCGCTGACTCATTCCAATTGGCCTGAGCATCACCACATGGCTGTAAAGGACACTCTGACTCGGGGTCAGAACCAGACCCTCAAGTTAGGCCTAGCGCAGAGACGTAAAAACGGTCTGGAGGAGGAGAGCAGAATGAGTGCGTGAGTCTGTCATAACTCCATCCTAGGGGCTTCATTTCCTCTCTTTCATTCTAACTCCTCCCTGGTAAAGCACAGTCATGGCACTGAAATCCACAGATAATCCTTAAATCTCTGTGGCAGCTCCAGTTCCAAACTCCTCCTTCACAGCTGACAGTCTTAACAGCTGTTAACAAGTCATAACAAGGACCTTTCTTGCCTCAGCCTCGAATATCGGTATCCTTCCTCTTTCTCTACCCAACTCATAGCCAGCCTTCAAGCCTACGGCTTCCACGAAGGCTGACCACTCATCTTCCACCTGGCAGACTCAGAGTTTCCCCTTTCTAGGACCCAGGGGGACTTAGAGGTTACACTGATCATGGGGATGGCAGACAGGCAGGACACTGAGGGCCGGGGAGGCCAGGTGAAAGCTGGAAGCAGCCTAATGAAGAGAATATGTGTGAGCAATTGCAATGGTGGCACAGCCGGAGTCAGAGCCGGCAAAGGGGTGCCAAGGGGCAGCCTTGAGCAGTGAGCCACGTCCACGAACAGGATAATTCACTAGAGTGAACTTCAGAAGGCCCGGGAAGGCTAGAAAGTGGAGCAGCAGGTGAGCAGGGGTGAAGAGTTCAAGGTGGAGACTGTGAACAGTGGGGGGCACTGGAAGCCTCCTCATGAAGTCCTGGCTGTGTGCCTTGGGGCAAAGGCCCATAATGTCCAAGAGAGTCACACGAGATTGGGCATGAAGCACTTAATGTGAAATCCATTTCCCTGGCATTGATCACCAATCACCAAGGTGTCTCCGGTGGCCCTAATAACCCACTGTGATGCTTGGCTTTTCCTTCTCCTGCCAGCCAGCTGTTGCCGCTCCAGGGCATGTGTTGTGACTCACCACTTAACAATCCTGATGAGCAGCTGTGTCTCAGGTTTGTGAAATGCAGGTGTAAGGGATTTGCATTCCCCTCCCCCATTTCTTATACCTCAATCCCCTTCCCCTGATGAAGAAAGTAACCGGTTAAAACAAGTGGGAGGCCATCTAGGCCTCCAGGGACAGGCCAAGTCAGTAAGGTGTGTTTGGCTCTCAGGGATGCAGGACACACCTAAGGGCCTAGCATTTATCCTCACAGTGATGACAGAGGCCCTGCGGGAAGGGAGCTGCCCTCTGTTTATTATCTTCGCTTTTGTTTGGCTTTGTGTTTGGTTGGGGTTGCTTAAGAGTGCTGGAGTTTACTGTATCATAATCCTCTACCTATTCCACTTCCAGACACACAGGACAGAGGGAGCAGAGGGTGTGAAAGCAATCCTTGCGGCCACTCCTTCAGCTGCCTGCCTGCTGCTCAGGGACCCATCATCACGGATCATCTTCATGCTTTGCTGGAGCAGAGCCTGACCCCCTCCTCCAGTGCCCACTGCTTTCCCAGAGGTCAGCCACAAATTCACATCAAGCGACAAGCAGCGATTACAAACTGAGTGCCCGCTGGGGATATCTTTCTGGTGTCAAGCAGCCATTAAAAGCACTTAAGGAAATAGCAAAAGGGAGGTGAGAGAATACTTTGGGGAGAGCCATACACAGGACAGGGGGGCCAGAAGAGAAGGCATCAGCCCAACTCCTATCTTGAGGGAAAAACAGGTCATAAAAAGCAAAGTTGGTTCTAAGGAAGGAGCCTGCCTTGGGGAAACTGAAGAAAGATACAAGATACACTTGTATCTTTGAAGTGTTCTCTTGCTGGGGCCACAACACTTCAGGGTGCCTGGGAAAACTTTTGCTAACACAAACCCAGTAAAATGACATTTTAAGCAATTATGTATATTATTATTTTTAAAATTTTAATTGAATTTAGTCGGGTGACATTGGCTAATAAAATTATATAGGTTTCAGGTGTGCAATTCTATAGTACATCTGTTTGTTAGTTTATTTTGTTCATCAGATTCCACATATCAGTGAAATCATATGGTATTTGTCTTTTTCTGACTGGTTTATTTGACTTAATATAATACTCTCTAGGTCCATCCATGCTGTCACAAAAGGTGAGGTTTCCTTTTTTTTTTAACTGCCTAATAGTATTCCATTGCATAAATGTACCACAGCTTTTTTATCCACTCACCCATGAATGGGCACTTGGGCTGCTTCCAAATCTTGGCAATAGTAGATAATGCTGCAGTGAACATAGGGGTGCGTATGTTCTTTCAAATTAGCATTTTGGGTTCCTTCCCAGAAGGAAGGAACTGGCTATATTCCCAGAAGTAGGATTGCTGGGTCAAAAGGCAGTTCCATTTTTAATTTTTTAAGGCAACTCCATACTGCTTTCCACAGTGGCTAAACCAATCTGCATTCCCTCCAAGAAATTATGTATTTAAAAACATTATTCAATGAGCATGTATTACAACAGGTACTTATGTGTTCTCTCTCATCCCAACTGCACTGCTTGCCTGTGAAGGAGACACCATTGATTCCTCTTTTAGACGTGCAAGCTCAGGGTCAGAGGGGTCAGTCACCTGACCACACTGGGAGCCCAGGTTCGTCCAATTGCAAAGCCTATATTCTTCCTAGCTAAACAAATGTTGAGCTGGGCTATGACTCCTCGCCAAGTTTGCATCCTTTTGACCGACCAGGTAGGCGTGTGGGTGGCCTGCAGGGCACAGTGGCCTGCCCTGTCCTCCTGATTACAGGGAGAGTAAACCTGTCTATCTTTAGGGGGCTGACAGAGTCTCTGATGGAATCTCTCTTCAGTCTCAACAGCTGTCAACACCCATGGCAAAGGCAAAGACTGGAAGCCTAGATAAGCAGATCATATAACCTTGGGGAAGTCACTTTCCTCTCTGAGTTTTAGTGACTTCACTAAATCTTATAATACAGCAGTTGTGACACTAAATAAGATATCTTATGAAGGTCCTTAATATTGGATTTGGTACAACATAAAATAAATACTTTATAAATGACAACTATCATTGTAATTTCTGTTTTATCTCAAAGAAACAGTTTTGGAAAATTCATGTAGGTTTGGCATCATCAACTTGTTCTCATTCAGTAGTGCTATTACATTGAAAGTAAGTTTTTAAGTCTTGAGTTTGTTTCACGGCTAAGAACAACTATAACAAAAGAACGGCAGTGGAAAGCACAGACCACTTGAGTTCAGGACAGAGAGAACCATATTCTCTCGGGCTGGTCCCCTCCCTTGCTGTTCAATCATCTTAGACTACAAG
The DNA here is from genome assembly GCA_004027475.1 of Anoura caudifer. Taxonomy (NCBI): domain Eukaryota; kingdom Metazoa; phylum Chordata; class Mammalia; order Chiroptera; family Phyllostomidae; genus Anoura; species Anoura caudifer. Next base: position 196,367 of record PVKU01000770.1, on the reverse strand, counting down.
CATGGCTATTTAGAGACTAGAAACTTATACTGTATACCCATATGATAGGAACCTTGAGCATTTTAAAAGTTGAAAGACAAGTGTAGGATGAATTAATGCAAATGGCTTTGCCCCTTGTTATATACTCCCCCGAAGGCACATTTGTTGGAGGAACTCTCTTACAATGGCACCTCCTCGGGAGGGCAGTTGGGCTGGTTCCCAGGCTTGTGGGCAGCTTAACTGTGCACACAGCAGTGGACAGGAGAGTCAGGCTGATACTGGGTTCTTGTCCAGGCTACTCATCATGACCCCAAGAGGGATGCAGAGATCTAGAGGTTCTTCTCAGGTTTCAGTCTTCTCCTGCACTTCTGACTCAAAGCTGCTCTCTGTCCACAGAAACCCTCAGCCAACGCTGCAATAGATAGTTTCTATCTCCACCCTCATTTTTGCACCCTTTCCAGAAAGGCTTTTTATGTTGAAGCAAGACCAACCCTATCCCAGGGAGAAAGAAAATGCGCCTCCAGTCACTGGCCCTGGGGAAAGGGGTGAGCAGTGGGGCAGACCGCCCAGGCATGCAGACGGCTGAAAGCGTTTGCCTCTTGCTGTTTTCTTTTAGCGGGTACAGCGAGCATTACTGCCATTTGAATTTGCAATAATAGAGAATATGGGACTCGGACACTCAACTCAGAGATAGGTTCATTTGTGTTTTAACTAATCTCCCAAATAGTGCATTTGGTTCTACATAATTTCCTGTAAAATAGTAAACTTTCCGGTACAGGACAAGTGTTAATAGCTTTTTGGCATGAAGGAAGCAAAGAACAATAACTTCTTTAAGGTTATTGCACTGGTCTTTCTAGGTAGATTTGGAAAACTAGTTCTTTCCAGTCTGTCTTTCAGATACTGACAGAAGAGTCAGGTGATGCACTGCATAAAAATTAAGGCTCCAGAGACTCAGAAGGGGAAAACACTTCCTGTGAAACAGAAAAGGGCAGATATTGAAATGCCACAGACTAGTTTTTTGACTGTAGATTTTTAAGCAACAAAAAGCTGTTGCAATTTAAGATCACTTAGAGTTATAGGGAGAAATTTCCCTCTCCCCCAAGCCAAATTTTAAAGGGGGTTGTGCCCCTTTTTTTGTTAAACAACCAAAACATTTCCAGACTCACTGATACATGTGCACAATGCATATGTGTGCACACACGCACAATCACATACACAGTCACACACACAAAAAAGACATGCCCATTCTAAATTCAGTTTGCAACTTCCATGCCTTCTGTAATTGCCTTGTAGTTACTGAGTCAGTAATCCTAAACTGTGTAGCCAACTTTTATTAAAGGTAACTCCTATATATTTAAAAAATTTAGCTGAAGTAGATGTGGCATAAAAACATAGGATTTTATAGAAATTTAGTAGCATACTTTTACATTCTATAAACCACCACATCGCCTCCTTTTAAATTTCCAGAACCCTTGAATGAGGATTCATAGTATTTAGTCTTACAAGTGATTTTCCAGGTACCTTTTAACCTCTGAGATTCCAAGCCTTGAAATATTCCAAGGATATGTTTGGCGTAGATATATCTAAAAAGATTTCATCCCAAGAATCCTGTTTAGATACACAGGCTAAATGTCTATAGCACTATGGCCCACGTATTGTTTCAAACATGGGAGAGACCATTTCTTGGATAGCTGACTACCCCAGCCTTTCTACAAAGTATCCACTTCCTCCCACAGTCTGATATTTCAGAACCTTTGATTACATCCGCCCATCTACTTCACAGACAGACTCTGGCCAGGAGTATCAGTTCAGATCCTTAATCTCAAACACAGCACATTCTGCTCCCCATTGGGCCTCCAACTATTCACCCTCAACCTCACAAAGGCTGTGCCAGTGTGGGCGTAATAATGGCACCAAGCACTTCAGCAACCTTGCTGGCTGTGCACATGCAAGATATCTTGGGGCACCCCAAAAGCTGGACCTCTCAACCATCAAGGCTTTCCCTCTTTCCATTCTAATGAAATCTGACTATAATTTGTACCCATTAACTCAGCCTAAATACCCATTCACAAAGAACCTACTTGCAAAAGTTTGCCGACATGCACAGCAAATTACCTCTGATGTGCCCTTCCAGGACGGGGCCAGACTCTCACTTCAGATGCACAATTCATTCTGACCAGAACATTCCATTTGCTGTATAAATGCAAAAACACATGCACACGCACAGGGTGTCCCTCATTTCCTCTGGAGTAATAGGAGCCTGGGCAATACTTTAAGTGCTCATTCTCCAACATAAATCAGAATGGAGCATCGCAAACACAGTGACATCTGCACGGATACAAAATGCATTCATGATGGTCAGTGCTATTGCAACGAAAGGAAATACATTCCTGATGGCAGGGCATTTGAAATCATGTGCCGCTGGATTCTGTGTCCATAAAAGCAATAATGAAGAAACAGGAGTGTGTCAAACAAATTAAAAGGAGTAACAGGGGCATGGGGTGGCTTCACGGGCTCTAGGAATGTCAGTGAGAAGGCACATTCACTGGATGGAGCCCCAAAGAGACCGTTATGACAGTTTAAAGGCAGACAAGGCAAGAAGAGCACTAGGCTGGCATTCTGGAGAACTGAGGTTTGGGTCCAGGCTCCGCTGTGTACTAGCCTTGTGATCCAGAGCAAGTTTGTCAGTATCTCCTCACACCGCACAGTGCTCACCTATAACATCAGGGCGGCCGACCTGCAGGACAGTATGAGGAGGAAGTGAAAGTACATACGTGAAGTGCCGGGCAGGGGGTCTGGTGTATAATAAGCATACAATGAACATGAACTTTTCTTTTTACTTTTTTCTGTTTAGCCATTTCATACAGGAGGAGAACACAAATAACCCCTTTTCAGATCATGGCAATTTTAATCTACCCCATAGGCATGGGCACTAAAACTGATTATTAGGAGAAAATGTGGTAGTCAAACAGGAGATTGAACATTAGCTTTTGCTTTTCTTTTTGTTATCACTAAATAAAGCTCTGTGATTTCAGGCATCACCTAGCTCTACAAATCTCAGTTTCTTCTTTCATAAAGTACAGCTAATAAAACCTGCTCTTCCTAATTCAGGGGCTTGTTATGAGGACCACATGAAATGAAATGTATTTGGCAGATATTATTGGTTGGCTGACTTAGTCATTTGCAGCTTACTGTCCTTGCTCTACTCTGGAGGGCGGAAGAGCTAAATACTTGCATGCAAAGCCTGTCCTGCAGTTGGGGGTGCAGGCAGCCCAGTTCAAGCCTGTGACACAGACACATAAGTCTTCTGGTTTTGGGGGGGTTGTTCATTAGCGAAGTGTTTACTTTTCTGATTAATAGAGACGTTCCCCTTCTTTTGACCTCTCCTTCATTCTTGAAAATGTATATGATACCCAAAACTACAGCCCTTTTTAAATCACAAGACAATAAGCATGAAGGAAAAGCTCAGGGAGTCTCAGAGACACAAGGCAGTACTGACATTAGGTACTGAACCTAAGCCGGCAGTCAGCCACCTTCCTCCAAACACACTGTGTGAAACAAATAAACCTGTTTGCTTAAGCTACTGACATCAGAGTTTTTTCTTACTCAAAACTGAATGCGATTCTGATACAATGCATAAGCACATTGGAGAATTAAAAGCCTTAAATATAAGTATATGATCTTTTCTCTGCCAAGATTATCATTCCCTTGGACCCATCTGGCTAATTTATACATGCCCTGTAAACTTAGATTTAGTAATTATCTCCTCCAGGAAGCTTTCCAAGACCCTACCCCCAGCTGGATTAGCATTTCCCCAACCCTTTGGATGTCTCAAAGTACTCTGTAAACCTCTCTGTTAGTACATGTTACACTGTTTTGTAATTACTCATTTACTTGTCTCTGCCCCACAAGTGGTTAAAATGCCTCAACAACGAGGATCCCTATTTTAGCCATTAAAAAAAATTTCTAGCACTTGGTATAGACCTGGCACATAGTAGATAACTCATTATTTGTTGAAATACTGAATAAACCAACAAAAGAATGATCTGAAAGAACACACAATAAACAATAGTCTGTACAGCCTTATTATCCATTCATATTTTTGAAATACTGTAAATAGCTTTCTAATTCCTGTTACTACTTTCAGAATTCCAGGTTGCGAAGCATAGGTCTAGGCAGTGATTTAAAAAAAATTGATTATGCTATTACAGTTATCCCAAATTTCCCATTTGCCCCCATCTGCCTGGTACCCCCATTCTCTCCCACAACGGCCCCCCCAGTTCATGTCCATGGGTCATGCATATAAGTTCTTTGGCTTCTCCATTTCCTATACTGTTCTTAACCTTCCCCTGTCTATTTTGTACCTACCAATTTGTACTTGTTAGTCCCTGCACCTTTTCCCCCATTCTCTACCTTCCCCCTCCCAGCTGATAACCCTCCAAATGATCTCCATATCTATAATTCCGTTTCTGTTCTGCTTGTATGCTTAGCTTGGTTTTTAGATTCAGTTGTAGCTAGTTGTGACTTTGTTGCCATTCTAATGTTCATAATTTTGATCTTTTTCTTATATAATTCCTTTTAACGTTTCATGTAATAATGGCTTGGTGATGATGAACAGCTTTAGCTTCACCTTGTCTGGGAAGCACTTTATCTGCCCTTCCATTCTAAGTGATAGCTTTGCTGGATAGAGCAATGTAGGTTGTAGGTCCTTGCTTTTCATCACTTTGAATACTTCTTGCCAGTCCCTTCTGGCCTGCAAAGTTTCTTTTGAGAAATCAGCTGACAGTCTTATGCGAACTCCTTTGTAAGCAACTGTCTCCTTTTCTCTTGCTGCTTTTAAGAGTCTCTCTTTATCTTTAACCTTTGGCATTTGAATTATGATGTGTCTTGGTGCGGGCCTCTTTGTGTCCAACTTGTTTGGGACTCTCTGTGCTTCCTGGACTTGCATGACTATTCCCTTTACCAAATTAGGTTGAGTTTTCTTTCATTATTGTCTCAAGTAAGTTTTCATTTTCTGTCTCCTCCTCTTCTTCTGGCACCACTATGACTAGGATGTTGGTATGTTTGGAGATGTCCCAGAGGCTCCTTATTCCATCCTAGTTTTTTAAAATTCTTTTTTTCTTCTTGCTGTTCTGGTTGAATATTTTTCTTCCTTATGTTCCAAATCATTGATTTGATTCTAAGCTTCATCCCCTCCTCCGTTGGTACCCTGTAGGTTTTTCTTTATTTAGCTTAATGCAGTCTTCATTTCTGCCTAGGTCATTTTTATGCTGTTGCAGTGCCCCATGACTTCTTTGAGCATCCTGATCACCAGTTTTTTGAACTGTGCATCTGTTAGGTTGCTTATCTCCATTTGATTTAATTCTTTCCCTGGAGTTTTGTTTTGTTCTTTTGTTTGGACCATATTTCTTTGTCTCCTCAACTTGACAGCCTCTCTGTGTTGGTTTCTGTGTTTCCGGTAGAAGTGCTTTGACTCCCTGACTTAGTAGCGTGGCCTGTTGTAGAAAAGGCACCCATCTGGATGAGTGGGGCTTCTTTAAATACTTGGTTGTCAGACTTCCATTCAGCTTGATTTTCTGACAAATCTGGGTGATATTTGTTTTGTAGCCTAGTTGTTATTTTGCTGTAATTGTGCATGGAGGTGAACCATGTTTACCTACACCTTTGACTGGAAGTCCTGGGCAGTGATTTTTTTTTCTTTGGTTTTAAAAGTTATTCCACTTGACCCTTGTTTGAATTCATCACATTCCCTTACTCCTACTCCCTAAATTATTTTATGCCATGTATTTAGCCCATACTTAACTATACAAAAATTATTTTCTTCTTTGTTGTTTTAGAATTTATCCCTTGTAATAACCAAAGACATACCGGGAATAATCTCATTTAGCACCATAACAAATATTCACATTGTCCAATGGTCCCCTTCCTACATGTCTGAGCAATGTCTGTGTGACTGGGGCTTCTGGAAATTTCCTGCTCACTCGGCCATATCTGGGTCCTTACCATCCCTGAATGCAGTGTGGAGCTCCTAAGGCTGGGCCTGTCGTATGTGGTTCTCTGCCAGGAAACAGATGTAAACTCTTCATGTCCTCTCTCTTTCTAAAGCCAGTTTGCCTCTATGACTTGTATAGACCACAGCCTTCTTGAAGTAAGATGACAAGCCCCACTGCCAAAATACCCAGAAAAAATAATTTCAAATCATGTAGTACTGATTAGCATTCAGATTACAAATCAGAAACACACTCCGCTGTTATGAGCATTACATTTAAAAAAAAGTCTAAAAGGTAAAGTGGGTTTCCTCGACAGTCGCCAGAGTCAAGCCTCCAGTCTCAACTCCTGGTCCCTTGGCCTGTAACGCTCCCGTGCCCATTTCTGCTCGGCGGGCTCCTTCGCTCAGTCAGGTTTCAGCTCAAAAGTGACTTCCATAAAACTTCTTTGAACACCTTATCTATAGTACCTTCTTCCCCTTAGTGTCTTTCTGTCAAATCACCCTGTTTCATTTCTTTTCTAGCACTGCTGTCTGAAATTATTTTGTTCCTTTAGTGGTCTACTGGATTTTTCCCCTTCAATCTCTTCTCATTAGAATTCAATTCCACCAGAGATCTCATCATTCTTGTTTATCCTGTATCCTCAGCAACAAGATCTTTGCCTAATGTAGGTGCTTAATAAACATTTGTTGAAAATGAGTAAGAAGTAAGTGGGCAGTGTGTATTCACTTGGCATTTTACTGGCCTTTACTTGAGTTTCCTTTTGGGAGTGGGAGCAAGAATGGGGCTGATGGCCACCCTGGAAACCTAGAGGTGGTGAGGCTGGTTTGGGACGGCCACGTGGAGCTATGAAAGAGCCAGAGTCCTGGTCCTGTCATTTACAAGATGCTCAAGAACCGGCACATATCCCTTAATCTCTCTGAGCTTCAGTTTTGTCATCTGTACAGTAAATTGTTTCAGAGCATCAGGGTAACAATTAAATGAGACAGTGATGGCAGAAAGTAAATAAATTAGCTCCCCTCTGCCTGTCCCTTAAGGCTGTAAAAAGAGGAAGCAGTCCAAAAGCCCTGGGAAAGTGGTCCAATGTTTTTTCCCACTCTAGCAGTCACCTTAGCAACTGCAGTGATTCTTCACAGAGAAATCTTAACATGCTGCAGCAGGGAGTCTAGCCCACAGGCCAGTTCTGAAGTCCTGAATACATTCTCAAGACTCAAGAGCACGAGTCTACCTTGGAAGGCTGTTAGAGATTTATTCCTCACTCCCCAGTCTTATATTAACTTACTCATATATTATACTTGGGTTGATGTTTTTCCACAGAGGTGAACTGGTAAATCTGTTTTAAAGCACTTTGGGTGCTGATTCTGCCACATCATGTGCTTCTAGTCTCATGAAAACTAGAGCATTTAAAGCCATCAAAAATCTGTGTTCTCCAGGCTGCTGGAGACCCTATCGGTGCCATTATCCTTCACAGCTATTTGACTGTCTGAAAACAATTAATTCCTTACATTCAGCTCATTCTATGTATTTGTTCATTCAACAAGCATCAACTGAGTGCCAACTGCATGCATGTGTAGTCCTAGTAACAACAGTTACCATACACTGGCAGTTATTAAATGTTAAGCACTGTGCCTAACCCCTTACGGGCCTTCAGGTCATTCATCCTTATTTTACCTTACAGGCACTATGATTATCCAATTTTACAGACAAGAAAATTGAAGTTGAAGAGTTTACACAAATTGCCTAAGTGGGCAATAAACGGTGTGCCAGCACTCCACCCTAGGGTTTTTGCAACACCAAACCTCATTCTGTAATCACTGTACCCTAGCAAGTAGGTCCTGAACACGAACTCGGTACATATCAGGGCTCTAGATGCTTTCATGGATTAAAAAGAAATAAGCCTATACTATGACCTTCCTCAGGGTAGGAGCTCTGTCTTACTCCTCTTTGCATTCCCAGCCCCCCAAACAGACAAGTTTGCATGAATGACATTAAAATAACAACATACAGAGAAGACCAATAAAATCGTACAGGGTACAAAAGGTGTGAGTGATTACTGCCAGGGAATGGGTTTAACTCTATAACCAAACAACATATAAGGAGTCTGAACTAGCCCAGGCCTCAAGACTCAAATGTCTATAAATGCCTGGGAGGTAATGTGAATGAGTGAAATAAATGAATTGGGCCAGGTGGAAACTGGTGAATTGAAAGTGCCTGCCCTGTCGAAGGGGCCAGCTGCTCAGTGTCATGGGGAAATGTGAATTCAGTATTGGCAGAACTTTTGAATTTTTAAAGGATAAAAAAAAATTGCTTTTTGATGTGAAATCTAATTTTTAAAGGCTGGTCACTAATTCACAAGTTGAAGCAATACATTATGAGCTAAACAAAACACAACCTTAAGCCGGATTCAGCCTATGACCTATCAGTTTGTGGTTTTAGAATTAGACCATATTTTACAATCTTTTTACCACCAAGGATGCCCATATACCATTCATGGACTTTAGAATTTGCAAATCCTTACCAAACAAATAGCATTTTTGAATATTTAATTAATTTTCTTGTTTGAATTAAATAATCAATAAATGGCAAATTAGGTCCCCAGAGGGGGAGGGACAGTTAACATAACCCTGCCCTTATTGAAGCCGAATGTAAAATTCTCCATCACAATTTTTAAAATAGTGAAAATAGCGTACAGACTTTTTTCTATCTTAACAGATCCCCAGTTAGATAGTAGCAGACAGAATAAGCACTCTGTGATCTGGTGGGCGTGAGGCACAGCGGGAAAAGTAGGATTTGGAGTCAGACAGAACTGGGTTGAATCCTACTTACTGTCTTGAGTGATCTTCTACAAATTACTTAGCTTTTATTCAATTGCTTTTATTCAAAATGGGAATAACTTGTGACCCATGCTTTCCTCTCAGTACCGCCATCTAGTTAAAAACAACACCCTAGATTTAATAATGTTATTTAACATAATTATAATGATTACAATAGTTCCAGTTAAAAAATGAATAAAACAAAAGCCCCCCCCCCCACACACACAGGAGCTATGCTGACCTGGGCATCGATCGGGGAGCATGCCTGTGCTGCCTTCCGTTCAAGAACTCCTAATGCTTCATGACAGCATGAGACTGGCGCTGAAGAACCAGGAAGTTGGTGTATTTGTCAGTCTTGCCTAAAGCCATGCCCTGTTTTAGGTGAGCAGATGTCAGAGGGTCTATTTCTCAGTACCTTGTACTAAACATAAAAATAAATTACGGTATCTTTGTTCTCACCTCTACACAATTTGTCAATAAGGGAGCTCATCTGCATAGTGCTTTATTATTCACAAACTCTTTCAACACACTTTTATCACGTGTTCTTCACAAATACCTAGTGGGGCTGCTGAGAGACAAGTCAACCCCATTTTGCAAATCCACAAACAGGCTCTAAAAAGTTGGACCTAGTTCATGGCCACCAAATTAGCAAGAGACAGAGCTAATTCCAGTGACTCCAAATTCACGGTTTTTCTCATATACCCTGGCCTGTAAGAGGCCACACACAACAAATGGGAAACGGGGTGCTGCTGGGAGCCACATGCTGACTGGTTGGTCACTCTTCTACTTATCTATGAAAAGGGAGGTGTGTAAGCACTGGAACTGGTTCAGGGCGGGCACTTTGGGGAGCTCTGTTGTGTAACTATTAAAACTGTGTTAAGAAAAACTAAATCACCATCTTAGATTATACACCAGAGTTTGCCTTTCTAGGGCAGCATTATGGAATAAATAATACAGTTTTGCCTATCTTCCCCAGTTTACCCTTCTGCCCTGCCCTCATCTTGGGGAGAAGAAGCCCTATAAACAAGACTCCTCCTCCACCCCACACTCCTAAATCAAGGACAGCTAATTAACAGACAGATGAAATTGGCTGGGTTTTCTCCTGAGACTGTGGTGAGGCAGTACTGAATCCTGCATCAGAAAACTGCCAGAGATCTAGGGTCCGCCGAGTGGTGCCAGGGAAAACAGAAATTACTGGGCAAGAGGAGAGACAGATGTAAACAGAGGAGGCCACTCCACAGGGTGGAGAATGAAGCCGGAGAGAGAAACAAAGAACGGAGACTGAGAGAGCAATCTCCAATCCTAACCAATTTCCATTCCTATGTCCATCAGGCACAGAAATACATCATTTGACTGAGTCCTGTGGAATGTACCATATCCTTCCCATACCCCATGTTATCTGAACTGGTTTGGGTGGATTTGTGTTCTTTACAATCAGTCTCTGACTACTACAATGAGACACAGGAGCCATAGTTACAACAGAAAACAACTGAAAGAGTAGACAATGGTTTAAAAAAGTACTAAATCTCTTTTTTTAGATTGTACAGAAAGAGAGGGACAGAATGAATGAATGAATGAATGAAACTTCAAAGTTGAAAAAGCCCTAGGTCATGGCAGCCTCAAAACATGCCAAGTTTACTTGCATTATGTCCATGCTCTTTTGAGAACCAGAAGGATAAATGTTGATAGAGTGAGCACACCTTTCTCCTTGTGAACCATGGATCAAAATCCCTTTGTAACTAACAGATCTTAATATTCTAATGTCCATTCTCCACCCTCCACCAATCAACTTTCTGCTGTACAGCTGTTCAGGCCACTTGTTGGAATAGGTCAACACCTTTGAAATCTCTCTTGCTTTCCTAGGAACAATTAGTCACTTTTTACTCTGCCTCCCTGAGCAATGGACACATTTCTCTGTGTAGGTTCTCATATATCACAATACTTTGCTCATGAGTTTCATTTCTCAATTAGACTACCAGGGCCTTGAGAGCAAGGCCCGAGGCTCACTCTGTGTCTGCGGTGTCCTGCACAGTGTCCGGCACACATGCTGGCAGGACAGGTCACTGCCCACTAGCTTTGTCTCATGAACTCAGTCCCGCAAACAGTAAAAATTAATTTTTTTTCTGTAACAAATCAACTGGGGTTATAACTATGCACACTAATTGATTTAACTATTTCAACTGAGTTAGCCTGTAATTTTAGCTAAAATAAAGTACCAATGTCATGTTAAAATGTAAGTATCTCAGTTAAAAAGTTGTATTTCAAAACACTGCATGGGATATCAGTTGGGGCTAGGGAAAGGAAGATTAAAATCCCTCAAACTATCAAGTACAACTCTCATCTGTGTTGAGCTCATATTACACAATGAATTTAATACTGAAAAGTCAAAGTAATCATTTAATTGAAAAGGTCATCTAAAAAAAGTACAAGCCCAGCATTTTACCTGAAATGGTTAGAAGGCCAGGATATGGAGCTGGACCGAGTTTCCTGGAAACAGAGTTTGTGGGCCAAGCAGACACTGGCTGCTGGCAATGGGCTCTGAAAGCCGCTCCATGTGATGTGTGGCAAGAAAGCAGTCTCCTCTCTAACAGTGACTGTCCTTCCCTACTGGCAAAGCTGAGGAGGGGGAAAGAAAGCCATTAACAGCTGTGATGTGATATTGAAAGGGCCCTGCTGAAGGTCACGGTGTCACTTACTCACTGTATTCTCTAATTTCAAACAAGGAGCGCAGTGACTTCAGAAGATGAACTTCGATTAAGGTACTACTCTTGGTGATGGAGACCCAGTTAATACAGTACAGCGCTGACCGAGGCAGACTGGTGTCTGAGGCCACATGGCAGGTGCCTCCTGCTACCTCCCCTACTGAATTAAAGGTATCTGCATCCCAAGGAAGGAGTGATTTAATTTACTCACTTACTGATGGAGAAGTTGGAACAAAGACTTCCCGGGTTCCATCAGAGGAAATTCCTTCCTAACTTGCCTATTGAATCGGAGAGCAAAAGAGCTAGAAGGGCCCATCCTGCCTAAACCATGTGATTCAAGAAAGCGAAAGGGAAGAGAGAAACATATGGCCACGTGGTCTTTTCGGAGCAATGGTTATCGACACGTCAACCCTGCACAATGGAGAAGAGAGGTCAAATAACCGGCCAGACTCACACCAATCAGACAGGTTACTCGTTTTCCCAAGGGAAAGAATGAGTAAAGGATGCAAGAGAGGCAGAACATACCCTTGAGAAGAAGGAAGAGTTAGCAGAAGTTTCTAGTTCTATGAATATGTGAGGGTGGAAGAGAATAAGGTTTCTCTCAAGAGTCTCAGGCTGACATTGTGATGGTATCATAAGGGGGAATATGCTAGAAGAAAGTACAAAGGTGCCAGGATTATCAAAAAATCCCTGAGAAACATTGTACACTAGGTTACATTAGTCCCCTGACCTCAAGGCCCTGTGTGTTCCCTAGGATCTCACTTTGGAGCTGAAAAATAAATTGTCTCCTTTTTGGATTCACAACAAAGCCAAGAAGAAAGCAGGGCTATGAGCAAAGGCAGGAAGTAAAGACACACAACTCAATGGCTGAGACAAATGCAACACAGAGTCATTGTAACAGCTTTCTTGCCAAACCAACTTTCCCTCCCAGCAGCACCACCCCCAGTAGTCTGTGGTCTCCTAAAACAAAGAGCTTGGAGTCTTAGAACCATAGAGGGATGGAGCACAAAGGAATCTCAGGGGCCACATCAAAGTCAGGCCTCTTTTGTGTAAATGTTTAAACTTGAGCCCAGAGGGTTCAAGGACTTGTCTGAGTTTATATAACCAAGTAGTACCACAGCGAGGCTACGAAGCCAGTGCTCTTGGTTCAGCTCCATCTTTCTCCTTTATTCCTCAAGTGCAGCCACTTGCTCAATCCTCTCCTTTTCCCCCACCCACGCTTCCCCCACCTCTTCTTTTCTCCCCACTGTTGCTGTTCTTATCCAAGTGGAGAACTAAAGACCTTTCATCTGGATCATTGCAACAATCTTCTAATCTTGTGGGCCTTCAGCACTCTTCTCTCCATCTGAAACCACTTCTCACTCTGCCTCCGCAAGGATCCCCTGCTGTGCTGGGCTGGGCTGCATGGTTTTGTCTTGTCGTTGCTCTTTTCCCTTTGCCAGCCGTGTGCCACGTAGGGGCTGCTCTTTAGCCTTGGTCATAGAATGAAGGAGAAGGGAGCAGACCTAAAGCTGAGCCACAGTGGAACTACAGTATGTGAGAGAAATAAATGTCCGCTGCTGTGGTTTGCCACTGAGATTCTGGGAACATCTGCATATCCCATGTACTTACATGCCTTGCACAAAGAAGGCACTCAATACAGTGTTTTATTTTTTACTGAATGAGTAATGATGACCTCATTAATCCTCACAGTAACCTCATTTTAGACACTATTGTCTCTGTTTTGCCAGTGAGAAGACCAAGGCCCAGGGACTTTAAACAGCAGGGCTGAGGCTAGCCTGCTAGCAGGTGATGTGCTGGAATTCAGAGCTGGAACCCCTGACTACAAAGCCCATAGTCCTTAACCAGTGTATCACACTGATTCTGAGAACTCCTAAAACTGCTCGAGTTCAGAACACACATTTGGCTTTTAATTATGTTATTTTATGTTATTGTTGTCTGACAATTTCATGTATTATAATCTTGACTAACCTCTGCTATTTCCCCTTGGTTGTAAGTGACTTTTGGGACTGATGGAGATAATAATGTTTGAAGAAAGAGATCCCTGCTTTCCTCCCAGATGTCAGTCCTATCACTCAAAGGCTGGGAAGAAGAGAAACACTTTCTAGGCAGATTGTTTTAAAAGAAAGAGGAAACTGTCAGGCCACAGTTGGAAAAGGAGGAGTCAGCACAAAATGCCTATTTGGGTAAGTATCTCAGAATGATACACTGAAGCTCACACTCTGCCTTCTCAGACAGCAGCCCTCCCCACCTCCCCCGGGATCACGACTCCTTTCAAAGACTCGTCACGCACAAGGCACACAAGTCCGAAGCTGGAAAGGTGGCACCATGGTGGACGTACCTCTGCGGCCAACACTTGCCAAAGACGGCAAAGAGAGCACCGCCCGGACCTCTCCAGGGGCTTGTCTGCCGCGGCCCCGAGAGCCAGTTTACTCCCCTCGAAGCTCTCCCTGCTGCATCCCTGCCCCTTGGAAAAGGCCCACACAGAGCAGACAGGGAACAGGAGCAGCTTTCAATGAAAACAGCAAAGAAACTAGCTTTGACTAGTTAGCTTAAAACCCTGTTTTGGAGCAGATGCGCATGGGAAAACTTTTGTTTATTTTTGTTCACAAAATATTTTAAATTTTATCTGTTTATCTAGTTGCTTATTTTAGTCCAAGCCTAAGTGGAGACATGAAGAAGGCGGTGGAGAGAGGCGGCCGAGAACATGGACTCTGCAGCCAGATGGCTTGGATTCAGACCCTGACTCTACCATTTGCTAGCTGCGTGACCTTGGGCCAACTATTTTATCTTTCCATTTTTACATTTTCCTCCTTCGGAAAATGGGGGTGAACAACCTCTATCCCTATGAGGTTACTGTAAGGATTAAGTGGAATCATGACCCATAACCCTTTCAGAACAGTGCCTGCAGCACAGTCAGCCCTCGGTCAGCGTTAGCTATTGTGGCCATGTTCGTTATTATCTAAGGAATGGCCAGGGGATGATGTGTCCCAGGCTGTCATTTTCCAAGTTTGGAACATGGCAAAGTATTGCTCAGTATAACAGACCTACTGGGTGTGACTGAGATAAAGAAATATCAAGTACAGATGCTGCACTGAAAAGCTCACTGGGCCCCTGGTGTGAGAAGAAAGTGGTAAGTCCAAAACTGAACGGTAAAAAGTAGGGGATCAAAGAAGGCTTCGTGGAAGAAGAGGGAACCGAGCTGGACCTTGAAGGAAAGGTAGGAGTTGTACAGATTAAAAGGCAGACAGACAGCTGAGTCTCCACGACAGCAGAGCACTAGAGGGACAGTGACAGGAGCTGCCCCCAAGGAGGCAGCAGGGACACTGGCCGTCAGGGATGGTGTTTCCACAAGGTCTGTAAGGAGGCGGAGATGGTTCCCTGAGCATTCTTACAGTAACATCTCCTTAACTTTTGTGCAACTGAAAGATTACCACCGGCACCAACCCTCAAGGCCCAGGCCAATATCCGTGGATAAAGTGCTTAGCACTTACTAGGCACTTACCAAGTATCAGTGGGTTGATCCTACTGTAATTATACTAATTACTATGACAGGAAATCCGTTCTTTTCTTCCTCCTTTCATCATCATGATGTAAAACCAACATTTGTAATTTGACTCAGTTCAGAAAGGACTGAAGGACCTAAAGTGGAGGCAGGGAGGCATGGTTCTCCCAGCCCCGCACTTCCTTGCACAGCTTCCCCTACTGAACGCCTCTTGGTGCTGCCCTCTGTCTCAGGCAGTGGTTTGCCTCCAGAAGCAGGTACCTGCTCCTCCTCCTCTGTCCCTCCCCTGCCTCCACCTGGGAGTAGAGGGAGCAGCAGGTTAGACTCTTAGAATAGTCCAGTCCTCTTCATGAAGAAACCATTTCCCTGTCCATGTTTTGTGTGAACAACTAGATTTTACTTACCTGGTAAGGACGTTCACTGCTGCAGGATCTATGCTACAAGTGACAACACAACTCACAGCAACCAGAACATTTACCGCTTCACCTGTCAGCTTCTATTGAGAAAGGAATCGTTTGGAATGACGAGAGCCTACGATGGCCAGAGGGTAAGAAAGATGGCTCCTCAGATGAGGTTTGGGGAGACGGAGTTTGAAACTACTGAGACCACCATGGAGGCAGAAGATCGCAAAGAATATGAATCTTTGAAAGGAGTCACAGTCACCTGGGGACGTACAGTGTTTAAGACAGAAGGGCCAGTTCGTTTTGATCAATGTGGCAACTGCATAGGATGAGCCCTTCTCATTCCAAAGAGCATTCAGATTAGCTCTGGTTTTTGTAACGACAGTGTTACTCATTGACTTAAACACAATTTGGCATGTTCTGAGAAACAAGACTGAGAATAATCAAGACTTTCCTATCATTAGGGGAGCCCCACCTAAGTGAACTGCCCCTAGATACTTCACTATTAGTTGGTTCTTAGCAAAAATTATGGTGTGTAAGCATTACTCCACATACTCATTTGGGAATCATATGGCTTGGGCAAGCTGTTCTTTAGGCCAGGTTTTGAGGAAGGATCAAAGGGCCCGGGCTTACAATTCTAACATTGCCAGAGGAGAGTCTCTGCCAAGCTTTCAGGGTATGGAGATGCAGAGGAGCACTGAAGAAATGGATTTGTGTAAATCCCACCCCCACCCCAGTGCTGCCCTTGAGAGTTCCAGGCTCTGAGAGACAGGCTTTCTCCTGCATGTCTGTGACACCTTACTATTTTCAAAGGACTCATAAACATTTGCTTATTTAATCCCAACTCATCTCCCCAAATTCTATCACCTTGTTATCTCTGTCTTAAGGAATTTTGTGGATAACAAAAGCAGACTCCCAAATAAAGGCTGAAGGTAAATGAATTCTACCAGGTCACACATTGAAAATGCGATCAAGTAAATGTAAGGTTTTCCTATTCCAAACCAGGGTTCTCTCCACAACTTAGAAAACCAAGCTTGCCTAGCTATTTGTTTCCTGAAAAAATTGTTGCCTATAATATTCGAGGCATTAAAAACACAGTTGTGTAAAGGACAAAGTATTTGGCCTCGTGATGAACGCTTACTTTCTAGTGGGGAAGAAGGAAACTAAGTTAAATACATTAGCATCTTTACGTAGTACAAGTGTATGCAGAAAACCAAGGCAGGGTAAGAAACGCAGGTCTCAAGAGGCCAGATTTCACAGAGGCCTGGGTAAAGTGACAGAGAGCCATGTGAAGATCTGGGGTGAGCATTCAGGCAGAAAGGAACAGAAGGACAAAGTCCCTGAAGTTGAACGAGTGCCAGGCCTATGTGAAGAACAGTAAGAATGCAATGTGGCTGAAGTGAGTGGCTGGTGTGAGGATGGAGAGGCAGGTGGGAGCTGCCTCTTGTATAACTTCATAGGTCTCCTTCTGCCCAGATTATTCTGAAGCCAATTCCAGACATGATATACCTCCTTCTGGAGCATTCTAAATGGAAGAATTACATGATGTCCTTTGTTTCATAAAAGATCACTCTATGTCAGCAATGAAATGGTGACGGGCGGAGGGAGTAAGGGTGAGTGGGAATGGCAACTGGGAGAAAGCAGTAGGATCCTTGGAGAATGATGTGGCTTGACCAGGACGAGGTGGTGGTGCACTGAGTTCTAGGGTTTGACATGCACTTAAGGGTGTATCTGACAGGATGGGCTGATCAGTGGGATACAGGATGTGAAGAAGAGAGATGTTGGGTATGACTTCTAGGTTACCGGCCTGAGACATGATGATGCCATTTACTGAGAAGGAGAAATCATGGGTAAGAAGCGTGTTGCAGAAGGTGGAGAAAACAAGAGTTATGTTTTGAACAAAAGCAGCTATGAGAGCAAAGGCAGTGGATGGAGAACAAGGATGTAATTTAAGTCCTGACTCTCACAGCTTCTAGGTCCAGCTGGGCAACCTTGAATAAGTCACTTCCTCTCATTCAATTTTCTCATCAACGTAATATGGGAATAGCAATACCACCTCTCAGGTTTGTCAAAATAAAGAAATGAGATGTCTGTGTGCACCCCGTAAGTTGTTAACAGTGCTCAATCAAGGTCGATTTTCTTGTTTCCTTTGTTATTTCTGGCAAATGTTTGTTTAAACGACTTACATGTGAACCTCATGTTGTGAATACAATCACAGTCTAATGGATACCACTGTTAGAAGACTTGTGACTTTACATCATCCAATCCCACTTTCCTTGGTTAGTGCTTTATACTTTTGAAGGGCACAGGGCATCATTTACATTTCTTATTTGCATTTCTTACATACTATCGTTCACATATGTTATCTCACTTGACCCTTGGTGCTGACAGAGGGGGTGCTATTGCCCCTAGGTGACTGATGAGAACACGGAAGGACAGAGGGGTTCCTCTGAAGGCTTGACATCACAGAGCTACTCAAAGCCTTTATTACGCCTTTGTACTTGTGGAACTGTAAGAGGTGGGAAAATAAGCAGCATTTGCCAAACTTATTCAACCACTGAACCCTATTTAGAAAAGTAAATAAACAATTCAAATAATTAGTGTTCAGTCTAACGTACCTGGGAAGCCCTGCATTGGGGGATTTCCATTCATAACTGCACGCATCCTTTTAGTAGGCTGTGGAATCTTTAAGCTTGCAGAGAGTTGAGCCAACACAGAACAACTGTATACCCCTGAAAGTTGGAAGACAGACCAATCGCTATACAGTAAGCACCCTGAGAAAAAGGACTGTGTTTGGTTTTGATTTTTGCTATAGCCCCGACACCTAGCACTGCCTGCCGCACAGCAGACACTTGGTAAAATCTGTTAAGTAAATGAATAAAGGTATGAAGCCTGCAGAAATGACAGGCTACATTGATTTCAGAATGAGTGGACACATTGTTTTTCTGTCTTCAGTGATTTCAATTTCTATATCTAGACTTCTAGACAGTGTTTAATTTATTTTCTTAGAACAGAAGAAAATTATTCCAACAGCCTTTTGTATCTTGACCCCGCAGAAAAAGGTTACATTGCTCTTTGTTGAAGAATAGCACATTAATGAGACCTCTGTGAAATAGTCCCACCTCTATTATACAGGCAAAATTACACTTTCCAGCACAATCACAGTATCTGTTGAGCTCCCAAATTTTGATATTAATTGTTTCACTTGCAAAGGCAATATCAACATATTAGTTTGTCAAACCTCTGGAAAATTGAGGGGAAGCTCATAGTTTTAAGTAGTGATTACAAACCTATACTTCTCTTTTATTCTATTTTCTGTTTATTTTCTTACCAGCCAGAAGGACTGGGCAAGTTTTATTTCCTATAATAGGTCTGAGGAGAGGAACTAATGGTTTTCTTTAAATGGGTTTTTGAGTTACATACCACTTACACTCCTCAATCCCATTTGAGACTAGAATGTAAGCTCTTTGAGGGCCTGGACCTTGAACATTTTGTTGAAAACTGTATTCCCAGCACCAAAGACAATGCCTGGAACAAAGTACCACTGAATAAATGCTGTTTCTCCTTCTGAGATTCACTGTTTTAAAGTAAAATCTCTTTCCCTCTCCCCCCACTATCTGTTTTTCTTTCTCTCTCTCCCCCCACCCATACACACACACAAACACACAGAAATTCTGAAAAATACATAAACCATAGAGGTTTGGTTAGAATATATCATTACAGGAATTTTAGACAATCTCTCTGTGCTTTGTAATGTCACCAAGCCACCACTTTGTCTAAGCTTTAACTTTCCCTGTGCCACAGATTCACCCGATCAGGGTTTGGGACACAGGGCTGATCTATCAGCCATGAGTCTGATGGATTACAAAAGCATGACAGGATATTCTCCAATATTGTTCATTCAGTAATTTTTATTTTGTAGCTCACCTTATCCTACTAGAAAATATATTACTCTCTTTTTTAAAAAAATTATTTATTTATCTTTAGAGGGGAAGGGAAGGAGAGAAGGAGAGAAGTATCAATGTGTGGTTGCCTCTCATGCGTCCCCTTCCAGGAACTGGCCCACAACCCAGGCATGTGCCCTGAACTGGGAATCGAACCTCAACTCTTTGGTTCGCAGGCCTGCGCTCAATCCACTGAGCTATACCAGCCAGGGAACTCTCCTTTTTATTGTAAACTGTTTGTATCTACTTAAGTCTGATTTTGTTCTAGATGAGACCATGACTTCCCTGTTGAGTAGTATAGGTTTTGTTTTTTTTTTTTTTTTTACAAATACAAATCAACAGTTCTCTAACCTTGCACAAGGTACTGAACATACGAGGTAGAGTCTGATACAAGAATAATAATAGCACCTTCCCTCAGGCTGTTGTAAGGATTAAATGAAATCGATAATCCATGTGAACACTTGGCTTGCTTTCGTTATTATAATCTTTGAGGGGCTGTCAGACAGACATGATGATCAAGTCCCCAAACAAATTCATCACCTCTATAGGTCATCTTCTCATTTTCTTTCTACGAGGCCACTCTCTCCCACTCCATCTACAGAAGTAGAAATTCACAACAGGTGTGCTTTGTGGGTCTGTCTGATCCCCAAGCATGACTTTTCTCCTGCAGAGTTTAGATAGCATTTCTGGATTGCTCCTGGCTGGGTGATGTTATTTAGGGTAGGTTTCATCTGGCCCCCTGCATTTCTTTTTTACAGTTTATGTTTCATTCCTTTCCTCATTTGGTCCTAAAAGGGTCTTAGCTGGTTGGGGACTCGACCCTTCCTGTTAGTTTGTCAAAAATTCCTAGCCAGAGGCGGTGAGCAGTGAATTCCAGGGGCATGCTGGGCTGGAGCATCAGTGTCTGGCCTTTTCATCTGTGCAGCCTGCCCGTAATTGCTGAGGTTTCCCTCCTGAAACAATCATCCCCCCATTTCTCTCCCCACCCCCTCCCAACCCCCCAGTTAATTATCAGTTCTGGAATTAAACTGCTTGCCTCTCCTGCCGTTGCCATGACAACAGTTGGCCTGCACCTGCCACTGGGTGAACAGTGTTTCTTTCAGAAGAGGCAATGGCAATTGCTGGCTCCACAAAAGCCAGGGAGTAAACTAATGTTTACCTGTGTGGGGAGAGAAGTTCTTGATCCTTCCACCTCAGGCATTTTCCTGGCAAGTTCCACCTCCTCTACCTTCTCAGATAAACTGCTTGTTGCCATTCAACAAATAAAACGAAAAAATTTTTTCTGATAAAAATGCCAAATCCCTGTTGGCTTGTCACAATTCCATCCATTAACTTTATTCCAGTCAAGAGGTTAGAAGATAGGAATCTTCCATCTCCTAAGAAAGGAGTAGTGCTATAGTATAGTGCAGTGCAGTACAATGCAGTGCAGTACAATGCAGTGCAGTGCAATACAGTGCAGTACAGTGCAGTACAATGCAGTCCAGTGCAATACAGTGCAGTGCAGTGCAGTGCAATGCAGTGCAGTGCAGTACAATGCAGTGCAGTGCAGTACAATGCAGTGCAGTGCAATACAGTGCAGTGCAGTGCAGTGCAGTACAATGCAGTTCAGTGTAGTACAGTGCAGTGCAGTGTAGTGCAGCATAGTGTAGTACAGTGTAATACAGTGTAGTGCACTACAGTATAGTATAGGTAGTGCCGTAGTTGAAAGCACAGAATTTTAAGCCTGTCTTACCTGGACTCTTCTCCTGGTGGAGTCACTCTGTAACTCTGTGACCATGGCTTAATCACTTAAACTCTTATAATATTAATTTCTTCATCTGTAAAAAGAGGATTCAAATAACTATACCCCAGAGGGCTGTTTTGAAGCTTTGAAATAATAGATGTAGGTTAGCTCCATTTAATGTCCAACACATAAGCAGGCATCACTATCACTGCTGTTTAGCTCTTGGTCCTGGACCAACCCTGAAAGTCGGGGCAAAGCTGGCAGCCTGGCCAGCCTCAGCGGGCCCTCGTCTGAGTGGCTGTGGCTGTGCAGGAGGGATAATGCAGCAGGCTGCCCCTGTGGCATCGAGACCGAGATGCACCCGGCAGTCAGGGGCAGCGGGGAAACGCTCCTCTCCCCACCATCACTGCCATTCTGTCAGCTTCTCCTTCTCTGCACTGTTTTTCTCACACTCAATCTCACTTTCCTTTAAATAGAATTGATGGACCCAGAGGGGAAGGAGACATGTACTCACCAAGGAAACAAAATACTTTTCTGTTTTACAACCACACTGCAACCTACGGGGAACAATTGGTAGTGGTGCTGAGGAGTCGGGGGGAATGAGGCATTTATAAAAGATACTGTTTTTCTTCCCTGAAACCCCAGCCTGTGGATAAGAAAGTATTTCTTTGACAAACCTGTAACCACTCATAGTTAGGATCCTGACTCCAAACAGGCACAAGCACTTGAATATATTGGTCTTAGGTAAACACCTTCTCATTTAGGGTACCCCAGTTTCATCTTAGCTTTTGGACAACTTCCTTAAAGTACTCAAGCGACCTCCCTGCATTCATTGGTTCTAAATTTCATACCAAGCTGAAAAGAGAAAAAGAAAAAAGATACAAGAAAAAACCAGGCCAAAACAAAAACACACCAGCTTCTGCTCCCAGCATCTGTTACAGATGCCTGATGTGGGTTTCTGGGTAGAGAGATGAATGTAGTCCTTGGAAGCTATTGGGAAAATGAAATCATAGATCTCCTGAATGCCTCTCACTAGGAAGAAATAAAAAGATGCTAGAGACCAGCAGTTTCCTTCTAAAATAAAAAAAGTCACCCCGACAACAGTTTTGCTGTGGCTGCCACAGGTGAGGGAGGTATAACCAATGACATCATATTTATTTATTCTTAAAACATGGGCCAGAGTTTTGTGACTTTTCGAAATCTATTATGCTTATTACCAGTTCAAAACAGTGCTGAAGGCCCTGGCTGGGCCGCTCAGTTGGTTAGAGCTTTGTCTTGATAAGCCAAGGTTGTGGGTTCGATTCTCAGTCAGGGCACATGCAAGAATCAACCAATAAATGCATAAATAAGTTCAACAACAAATTAATGTTTCTCTTTCTCTAAAAAATCAATAAATAAAATTTTTTAAAAGTTAAAAAAAAAAAACAGCTCCAAAGACAAAGAAGAAAGAAGGAAGAAGGGAACTAGGCTCTGGCCAGACTCTTCAGCACTTGATTTAACTCAGGGACTTATCTGATGTCATTTTCATTCTTTGACTAGCTTTTGAAACTTCTGTAGCCTTAAGTCTCCTTGGAAAATGTTGATACTTTAGTATTCCTTTTCTCCATTAATCTACAAGGAACTAGATAACTACTTAGGCAGGAGCTGTCAAAATAGGGGTAAAAATAAGACACAAATCAAACAAACAGTTCCCTTTTACGACTACTTTATCTCAGTTGCTTGCTTTTTTTAATCTAAAAGAAGAAACCAAAAGAGGAATACCTTCATTGCTTCATCTCATCTTTGCCCTTAAAGTATAATAGGATGTGCTATCCTGATGGGGAAACTGAGGCATAAAGGAACACAAACAATTTACCCATAGCCAATCATGAGATATCACTCAGGAAGAAGCCCGTAAAGATTCGGAAGTCTGTGCATGTCTTCCATGGACAGGATAACGCTGTAGTCAAGACGTAAAGTCTAACAGGAAATAATGCAAACATTTTGGGACTTCAACACGGCATGAAGACCCTCATGGAGGGAACTCACCCACCTCCTCACCTCATCCCCTGCCACAGTCTGCTCATGCGGTTACTCACTACTCCCCACACAGCACACACGTTTCCACTCCTCTGAACCTTCCAACATGTTGGCCTCTCTGCTCGAACAAGTTCCCACCCTTTCTGTCTGGACAGGCCTACGCCACCCTTCCTTCAAGGTCCAGCATGAATGCTATGTTTGCTGATCCTCTATTCTGAGAGAGTTGTAGCCTTCTCTACAGCCAACGCATTTATTACAGAGAATCACTACAGTACAGGGGTCAGGAGCTGCCTTCTCGAGTCACACTGCTCTAGTGGGAAGGCCAGCGCTGGCACTTTCTGGTGTGTGACCTCGTGTATGGTAGCCTCTCTGTGCCTGTTTTCTCATCTCAGGTGAGAAATGAAGATAACCATTAACCACTTATTAGGACTGTTGTGAGAAATAAATTAGATGGTATATGCAAATGTTTAAAATACTTTTGGCACATGGTTGGCATTCAATAAATGTTTCTTCATAATAATAATTTATAATTATACTATAGAATAATTATTATTATATTGCACTTAAAGTGAAATTAAAGCTGTTTAGTTAGTTCTCTCTTTCAAAGTCAACTCTGAGATCTTTAAATGCAGGAGCAAAGTGTTTATCATCTTCACATCCCTGAAGCCTAGTGCAGGGCCGGTCAGCACAGGAGACAGTCAAGAATGTTTGTGAGCAAACGAATGAAAGAATTACTCTGCAATTATTCCTGCTTAAGAAATAAAAGCACAGAGTTCCTAGAAGTGAATGTTATCCTGACAAGCTCTGAGGCCAAAGATATAAACAAGGTTAGCCTGTCAAACATCACAACTACTGCACTGGACAGCAAACAAAGGTTGGTTAGAGTGAAACCACAGCAAGCAGGTGACTTCCAGGCCTGTTTCTACTGGGGCATTTCTCTTAGCATTATGAAGCCAGGAAAGGCAGGTGGATGTATGTTGTAACACAGGCTGCTCCTAGCCAGCAGTTCCAGTGTGAGGTGAACAGAGTAAGCTAAAGGCACCTTGGCAATGGATTCTCTGGTGATATACATTCACACAAATAAACTAAACTCGTGATTCCCACAGGCAAATATCTGAAAATCAGTCACTTTAGCAAGGAGGCCTGCTTTTATTACAGATAGGCGGCCTAGTGCATAGCGCGATTTCATCCTTCACTTGGGTGAGTAAAAGATAAACAACCCACATCAGCAGTGGAAAAAGGGTCAGCTTAGGTTCCCTGACAGGCAAATGTAACAGTCAAGAGACCTTCTATGCTGAAGGCCAACTTAAGATGTTGGAACTCCACTTATGTATATTAAGCAGCCCTGACAGTTCCATTCCATGTCACAGGATCAAAGCCGTTTTCTTTGGCTTCCAGCTAGGTCTTCTGAAATGAAGATAATGCAAAAATGAAACCATGAATTCGCAATCAGAGGACAAAAGAAAACTAAGTGTATCATTGACGCAGTCCCTTTTTATCTCTATAAACTAAGTCATGTGGAAGAGAAATGCCATATTTAAGGATATATGGTTATTATCTTAAAGGAGAAGGGTACCTGCAATACAATCCCCCAATTTTTTTAATTGAGATTTTTAAACATCTACTAAGTTACAAAATCTATAAGTAGATTCTTTGCACTCCATATCTGATATAAAACTATATTCTTCCACACAGCAGCTATATCCCAAAAACTGGCTGGGGAGCAGCGGGGGAGGGGAGTGGTGAAGATTAGTATTTATAGGGAAATAAAACCAGACTACAAAGAAGCAAAGAGGCTGAAGGATTTGCTCAATTTGCACAGGGTCAGTCGCAGGCAGAGCAAGAATAGAAGGCAGGTCTGTGCACCCTTTTTGAGCCCCTCCTGCTCTAGAACTTACTGCCTGTTTGATCACAGACTCAGCATGGGTCAGATCCACACTGATCTCAGCAGGTGCTTTTTTGTCTGAATTAAGAGCCAGCTCTGAAGATGAAAAATTCTACAGAAGTCCCAAGTATAGCTGTCACTATTAAAAAGCAATCTCCCTCTTAGTTAAAAAAAAAATCACAGAAAATCTCAACAGCAAATCAAACTTTAATATTGATCTTGCTTCTTTCTCTTCTGAGCACAAGAGTTGAAGGGCCCTTCCCTTCAACTCTTCCCACTACACAGCAGCTTTCTATGCAGCTGATCCTACTGCCACCCGGTCTCTTGGAACACACATGACTTCTCAGCAGGCTCCTGCAGGAGCAGGGAAGGAGCCAATCTGTGAGGAAGCGAACACAAGATCACCCATTATAGCACAGAGAAGACAGAATATTGCTACCAAAAGCATGAATTATGTTGTCTGCTTGACAGAAAGAAAAAGAATCACTCTGGGTTTCAAAGACACCCTCCTGAAAGATGACTCCACAGTGGTTACTATCCATGTTCTACACATCAGGACTTTCGCTCCTCCACACTCTCCAAGACCCCTTGTCATTGTTGACATGACTGTATCATGGATTCGAAGAGTAAACCACTTACTACCAGATGGAAGGGCAATAGGCAGCTATTCTGTGGGGCCAAAGGAAGGGTTGGTCAGCTGCTCCTCAGGAAGTCTAAGAGCACCTCTCTCGCTGCTGACCCTCAGAGGACACTGTGTGAAGATCAAATAAAGAAATATCCCTTTATAATGACAGAGGCTAAGGAGAGGAGAAGCAGCATGCACAGAATAGAGGCCACAACGATTCAATGTCAGAGCAAGTAAGAACTATCAAGTTAGAGGAATAAGACCAAAGTGACCCTCTGAGAACTGTGCATGAATCCTCTTGCCTTTCATTCAGGGTCACAGAGAGAAGTGTGCTGGCCTCTTGGAGACGGTCTGAATGGTCCTGAGGGCATAAGCCCTGAAGCCAGACTACATTAAAGGCCCAGCTCTGCCACTTACTAGCTGTGTGTCGAGGGCAAGCTAATGTTCCTGAGCATTAATTTCCTCTTTTAGAAGTATGATGATAATTACATTATAAGCTTTATATGAGGATTAAATGAGAATGGGTATAAAGCTCTGTACGGAGTAAACCTTCATTACATAAATGGTAGCTATGGTAGCTATGATCATTACATAGTTAATTAGTAGGACAACTACTCAATAAAATTCAAGGCAAGAAATAGATATGACCAAAAGGACAAATACTTGGCCACCTCATGTCTAGAGCTTGGGAAGTCGAAACTGAAAAGAGGAAAGAAGGCAGGGAGACTCCAGTTTGAGAGAAGGAAGAAAAAAAAAAAAAACCCCAAAGATCTATTACAGACCAACACAATTCAACAGGGCAGAATTTCCTTTGTTCCTTCCGCCAGGGACAGGGGTTATAATCCAATTCTCCCTGAACTTCTGTGCAGACAGCGGGGAGGTGACTGTGCGGGCAGAATGCTAGCAGAGGAGACACAGGTATACAAGTCCCAGCAGGCCCGGGGCTCGGGCTCTGCAGATGGATTTCTCTTCCACCCCCTGTGCAGGCACACCCACACTTCCTTTCTGCCTCCCTCACACATCAAACCCTCACTCACTTCTGTCAGCAATTCGGAAGCCTTTGGAACAGAGCTGTTTGGTTTCTTGAGATGGCAAAGTGTCTATCATAAATAAGAGAACTTTCAGATCAAAGGCAATCTACCCAGAAGTGTTAATTGGAATAAACTGAGCCAAATGGTATTTCAACACAAGCAAACTGAATAGAATCAAAAAGTAAAAATCTAAAGGTTAAAAAGAAAATCTGACTCCTTTTTCTGCCAAATTGGAACGTACTTTTCAAGTGCTCATTGTACCTAAAAAGGGTTCTGTCAAGTGCCCGTTAAACAGAATCCCTGCTGACATCCATGTAGCCTGGCTGGAGGGAAACAGCACACCATCCAGGTTGCTAGTAAAAAAAAAAAAAAACTCCATGCTTTACCACTGCTCACAGTGACACGAAGGTGTCAGCAATTAAATTCTAAAGCCAGCCTCTCACACTGAATAGTGTCTCTTCATAAGGTCCCTGTAGTCTCTAATCAGTGAGGCTCTGGCACGTGACCGTAAAGCAGAGATGAGAGTGTTCATCCTAATCAGGGCTCTCCCCAGAGAGAAATGCCACTTCCACCCTGTGGAGTCTGCACACTACATCTGCTAAGGTGTCTTCTTTTTATTGGTCTTGTTTGAACTCTCTTTCCGGGGGAAAAATGGTCTAGCGTTCTACTTGGCCTGGATTGTAAGGAGCTAGAGTTAGTCACGAGAGTAGAAGTGGAGTGCCAAGGAGATAAAGAGTGTGTCTCAACCAACAGTCTGCGCAAAATGGTGAGCACTTAGTCAATAACTAGAGAAGTTGTTGATCTAATCTCTCATCATCATCACTAGCGCAGTCTGACTAGTCTCCCAAGCTCTAGTGTTTGAAATTCCAGAGTGTCTTCCCACTCACTCCCTGCAGGATAGAGCTCTAATACCTTACGGAGTCCCACAAGGCCCTAACTGGCCTAGGCTCTGCTTTCCTTCCTCCATTATTCTCTCGTCCAGAGCCTTTACATAAGTTGTTCCCTAGAACAACTCCAACCCCTGCTCCTCTTTGGTCTGCCCCCTCATTTTTCAGACCTCTGTTTATTTATAACCTTTCCTAGTAAGCCTCCCCTTATACCCCAAGACTCACTTAGGAGACCTTCTTAAAGGAGCCAAAACTTTTCCTTATCATAGCACTTCACCCGCAGTATAAGTGCCCAGGTATATGCTTATCTCCCACTAGACTTAGGATCCACAAGATCAGAGACTGTAGCTGTTTTAGTTACCATTATATAACCAGTATATACAGTACCTCACACATAGTAGGGTCATAAACATAGAAAGGGAGGGAGGAAGAGAGAGGGGAAAAAACATGGAGGGAAAGAAGGAGGAAGGGAGCGAGGGAGGGGCCATGACACAGAGGGAACCCATGGCTGGAAGATGAAGTCTGAAGGGATTCCCTGAGGCTCTGTAGGTTTAAAGCAGGATACCTGTGGCTTTAACACTGCAGACAAGGAGCAGGATCTAGGCTGAGAACCACAGCGCCCAAGGGGGGGAAGCACCAGGAGATGCAGATAGATGTGGGATAACATTTAGCGCTAAGAAAGAGGCTAAGGATGTGGGACAGGAGAAAGAAAAGAAAAGGGACAATATTTGTTGGTTTGCAAATAAAGCCAAAGAAGGGCTGAATCCTGGTTCCACAGTAAAGTAACCTCAGACAATTCATTTAGCTTCTTTCAATGAGAAACCTAAATTGGTGATTTTCTGAACAAGCTCTGAGGAACCCTAGGTTTCTGCAGAAGTCCCTCTGGGCCTATTACATTAAAGAGAGGAGATTCACCAGCAGATGTGGCCTCCAACTTTAACCAGAGGAAATTGTCCTTTATACACTGGGTTTCTACTCAAAGCACATTTGAAAAAAGGATGCTTCTGCTATAACTAAAGTTCTGAGCAGCAATGGCCTGGATGACCTTTCTAGTACCTCTCAGCCTTAGGAGTCCCTGATCTATGTGACAGAAGGGACCCATCTGGACATTGTATTTTACTTTCTACACACGCCCCTCAATTGTATTGATGGCACAGCTGCAGCATTTCTTAGACCCTGTATCACTGCCCAAGCAGAAGGATAGGAAAGGTAAGTAAACCAAAGTCCAGGTGCACTGCAAGGCTGAGGCCAAAATAAAATGAACTTTTATGCATTTTTATTTTTAAATTAAATTTATTGGGGTGATATTGGTTAACAGGATCCCATAGATTTCAAGTGTACATTTCTATGATATAAGATCTGTATATTGCATTGTATGCCCGTCACCCAAAGCCAAACTATCTTCTTTAAAATGCACTTTTAAATTTCATGTGGTGATACAGAAGCACAAAGGAGCTTTTTTTTTTCCTAAACAAAACTTTGTATACCTATGATCTAGGATTCATTGTATAGGTGTCTTGAGTTGTACACAAAGCTATTATAGGTCAGAAAGAAATAATGCTGGATCCAGAGCCCATAAAAAAAGCAACCCAGCTCCAATCAACACAGAACAAGATGCAAGTTTATCTAGTCAGTCCACCTGAGAGCCCAATTACCATTCAAATACAGTGCCACTATTTTTAACAGATATCCTGAATGCGCCAAAGAATAAAGCAAAGTAATCGTAATTATGTACTTTAGAGTCTACTTTTATCTGAAGGCTACAGACAGGAAATGGCATAGATGGGGAGGGAGATGGGAATCTTACAAAGTAAGATCTTCAAAGCCCTGGCTTAAGAAGGAGATTCCTTTTCTGTGCTGTTTCTTGGCTGTCCCTATTTCATGGGGCATTAAAAGGTCACAGTATCACACTCTACTTCAATTTTGAGAACAGACAAGAGCAATAATGTGATCTTACCTGGGTCCTTCCTCATCACCCTGGAAGAAACAGAAAGAAACAGCATTAGAAATCAACATTGGTAGAGATTGATTTAGACTTCTTTCTTTTCCTTCTCCTTTCCTGACCTGAAGCAAAGCTGGTGCATTTACTGTAACAGAGACAAACTCGTAGACGTCTAGAGGGCTAAGACAGGGGCTAATATAATCCCATGTTCAAACTGCCCAACAAAGATGAACTGGTAATTTGCCCTTGCAAGCAGAGATGTGAATGCACACACCTAGGGGGCCTAAATAATAGCTTTGCCTTTTTTTTTTTTTTTTTTTGTATGGTTGGCAGTATTTAGTTCTGAGCAAACAGAGCCCAAAATAACAGCAGGTCTTAGACAAAAGCTGACCAGCTCCCAAAGTATCAAGCTGCTTCCCTCAAAGACTCCTTTCTGCCTTGGCCTAGCATTTTTTTTTTTTTTTCCGCCAAAGAGAAACACAGAGACTAATATACAGTACACCATGTACACCATGATGGAAAGGGCACTGAACTGGGACTCAGAAAACTGGGATTCTGGTTCAAGCTCTGTATTTATTAGCTATGTGCCCTTGGACAAGCTAATTAATTAATCTGGACCTTGGTCTTCTCCTGAACAAGGGTAGTTCTAGCATTTGGTGACCCAGATCATTCTCAGACAAACAATGGCTTTTCTGCTTTTCCTGTTCACTCTGCTAAAACAACATGTGAGTCTTCTTTTTCCAGGTATTGGATTCTCTGATCCTAATGTTATCAGTGACCACAGAACATTTCTTTGAGCCTCTTTCTTGTCCAAACCAGATTTTTCAAATGACTCTCAAGACTTTTCTAAGGGACCTTGCTCATCGTTTTGGTGACAGGGTATCTTTTAAATCCTCCCCTTTAGCCATCTGGGATTGGTTCTCAGAGAACTTTTTTATTTGATTAATTATTCCTGTTGGTATGAAGAAGAATGAGCTCTGGAGCTGACACTCTGGGTTCCAATCTGGGCTCCATCACTTGCTTGCTGTGCTACCCTGCTCAAATTATTTTGCCTCTCTTAACATCAATTTCCTAATTTGTAAAAGGAGAATAATAATTGTCCCTATATCACAGAAGGAGTGTAAGGATTAAATAAAACAATGTATATAAACATCAAGCTCAATGACTAAGATATAGGGTGTACTTAATAAAAGTTATTTTATCATTATCAGTAACATTTCAGTATCATTCATTAAGAAGCAACAACATGTAGGTGCTAAGGGCAAAAGATTGATAACCCATAATGATCGGACCTTCTGGTGGCTCTTTGTGAGGAGAAACAGACAGAAACACATATAAGGTGAACTGTGACTAAATGTGATAAGGGCCCTACCGAAGACACAAACAGAATGCTGTGCGGGTCAGAAGTGACAAACACTGCCTCCCCTGGAGAAGGCGGGAAGGCTTCACAGAGAAGGTGCCATTGGTACTGGCCTTTGAGGGATAAGCAGGATTTTCCCAGGCTGGCAACAGAAGGTAAGTGGGAAGGGCATCGGGCTAGCCAGAGCAAAGGCACAGCAGTTTTTAAAAAACGGATGTTTAAGGAACTTTGAGCTCTGTGAAACTGGGGAATGGGGATGTGTATGTGCATGTCTAGGGCAGGGGCTGTGGTGGTGTGGGGTTCGGGGATTAGGAGTGCAACTGAGGTACAAAGGTCAGCTGCAGACAGAAAGGTTACTTAAAGCAGTATATACACCGGAGGGTGGACAAGAAGGGATTTTTAGAACACGGATAAGGTTTCCACTATTGTTAAGGGCACTATTCATCCGTACTCAGAAAAAAGTAGGGTGAGTGGTGGAAGGCGGGTACAGGGACTGTGGAAGCTTTGTTGGCATTTTGATCAACTGGCATGTCTTATGGGAACCATAATCTAGTAAGAAAAAAAGTCATATAATTTGAATTTAATAATGAGTTACATAACTATCAGTGATACAATTAAACCTCAACACAATTTTTCAATTATCTTTGGATGTTAACATATAATTGTCTAGGGGAACATTATGGAAAAAAAGTATCCAAACTTTCTCCCTTGATTTAGAGCAAGTCCTCCTCATACATTTTGTGGTGTAACTGTTATGAGACAGGGTTCTAAGTTAGAAGGGCACAGCTTTACCCTCTGATCACCAATTCCACCAGTGAAGCTTTTGGCATTCCCCTGAACTTTTCCAAGGTTCACCTTCCTCATTTACACATGGAAATCCTAATTCTTACCTCACAGAATAGCTACAGACATTAAAACAAATGAGAAATGTTTGTAAAACACTAAGCAAGGGTCCAGTACATGATATGTGTTGAACAAATGATGGTCACTATTGTATAAAACTTTCCTTGAATTGTTAATTAATAACATTTCTAGGTAAAGTGGGAAAGGGCAGAGAAGATGGGACATGAGATTTTGCTTTACATTCATTCATCTCTGCTGCTTATAGATGTTATTCTTTTCAGAAACAATAATCACTGTCACAAAGCATGGGGAGGGCTGGGATGAGAGTTTCACTATGGAAGGAAGGAAGGAAGGCAGGCAGGCAGGCACGCACGTGCACACACATATAATTATAAGGCAATTCTGAGTAGGTCAGCAGACATTCAGAGAATTGCTAAACTTGCTAGTAGAAGAAATGTACATGCTATTAATGCTACCTGAAAATGCACACCTGCAGCCTGAAAGCCCAGCTAATTCCTATCCATCCTTCAAGATCAAGCTTCACTTGGAAATTTTTCCTCCCTGGCAGGCTGAATGGGGTAATCCCCTCTCTCCTCCCCATCTATATGGCCCTCACTTCTGGACTAGTATTTAGCGCAGAACACCGGCAGAGACAGCATCTTACAGTGTCTCCCTCTTTGGGCTGCTACTGCTTGAGAACAAAAACTGTGTGTTGTTCACCTCTTTATTCACTGCACCCAGCACAGCACAAGGCACATAGTGGATGATCACTCAAAAAAGGAAAGAAGGGAAGACAAAATGTAAGTAGAATTTAGGATTAATTTGTATCCCCATTACAAGTGAATTCTGGTTTCAGAGATTATTAGAACTGAAAATCTGGTAAACACCAACATCTATTTAAATGACTTGTTAGGTTAAGCAGTGTTTTCAAATCTCTCCATACAATATCCTGAATGCTCTTGGCTGGTAGGATACATTCTAGTACAACTTCTCATAGCCACTTCCACCAATGAAAATGTATATTTCCCAAAAGTCAAACAACTTTGTGCCTATAATGATGACATATTTTGTTTAAAAAATGAGTAATGAGTACAACAGAGAACTGTTGCTTCCATAAATTGATTCCATGAAAATTAATCTGAATCCTTTCAAAGTGTTCAATAAAGATGAGTTACTTAAAAACTGCTGTCAATATTTTGATGTAGGTGAGACACATGCAAAATACTAGAAAAATAAAGCATAAAAGTCTGACTTTTCATAGACTTTTGAAGTTCCCTACAATGTTATGAATTACAGTCAAAAGTTTGAATCTACTTAAAGTGAGGTGAAAGTTAGATTTGTATCACTGAAGCAGGATTCAAACATGTTTATGAAGAATTTCTGGTAATACAAGGAAAATTTTAAATATAATGTTAAGAAAAAAATGATGTTGTTGAGATGAAAGTGTTAACTAGCCTTACCGTGGTGACATTTTTCAATATATACATGTATCAAATCATACACCTTAAATGTACGTATGTTATATGTTTATAATATCTCAATAAAGCTGGTAAAACACACACATACAAATATAATACCTAATGATGACCATCAATTTAGTATGTGTTTACCTTCTGCCATGTCTAAAAGTTTTAAATATTCTATAATGACTAATAAAGCAATAACTTCAGTTATCTGAAGAGGGGAAAGACCACCTCTTTTTAGACCTGTGGGACTGGTATTGAAACTCTTCTCCCACCCTATATTCCGTAAGATGGCCCCAAAAGATTTATTAGAGACACATTTTTTAAAAGAAATGTCATCAGGAAACCCTGTAATCTTTGGACCCCTTCAACCAGAAGCTCCGTGATCTCCTTGCTAATCAAATTCATCTGTGCTAAAGGTTTCATAAAACAAACACACTGCGTTAATGGGCTACTTTTAGAATAATCTTCATGAACCACAAGCAAGTAGCACTGGGCAGGTGGGATATCTCGACTTTTTAGATTTACTGAAGTATATAATTTATAACACCATAAAATACCTGTTTTAAGTGCATGTTTAATAACTTTTAGTAAATTTACAGTATGCAACAATTATCACAAACTATACTTATATATAAAATTATGTACATACACAGATACAAAATAATGACTCTCTTCTCCTCCTTAATCTCTTTAGAACTATATGAGCATCTAAACAAGAACTATAACTGTCCTGCAGTGCTTCTAAGTAGCTTCTGTTATATACGATACCACATCAAACCACATGGAAAGGGGGTAAATTGGCCTATATAGTCTCATCTACATTTTATTTGAAGTGATACAATTTAATTTTAAGTATACTCAAAATTTAAGGATTTTTATTATAATCCTCATAGAAACCACTAAAGGTAATACACAATAACAGAGCTAAAAGGCCAGATGTACTAAAATAAGTGAAATGTTTCAGAAATCCAAAAGGTAGGAAAGGAGAAGAGTGACAAAAACAGAGAAACAAATGGACAACAACAAAATGGTACACCTAAATTAAACCATATTAATAACAACATTTAAATGTTAATTAGCTGAGCATTTCAATTAAAAGGCAGAGACTATCAGAAAGATAAAAGAGTAAGACCCAGCTATATGCTGCCTAAGACACAAAGACTTTAACAACAGACAGAGTGAAAGTAACTGGTTGGAAAGACACATACCATGAAATCAGTTAGCATAAGACTGGATTGGCCCTACCAATAATAGATAAAAAGAGACATCTAGACAAAGAGTATTATTAAAGACAAAGAGCATTATTAAAGAAAAAGAGTAACTTTCATGATGATTAAAAGGTTAGTTCATCAGAATATGTATTTGTTTAATAAGATTCAAAATATCTGAAGAAAAGTTGATAGGATTAAAGGGGGAGATAGGTAATTCAATGATCATACTTGGAAATTTAATACAGCTCTCTCGATAGTCCACAGAACAACATACACAAATCAGTAAAAGTTGTAAGTAACCTGGACACCTAACTGATATTTAATAGAACGCTACATGCTAAGTACAGAATACACATTCTCTTCAGGTACACATGTGCATTCACTAAGATAGACCATATCCTGGGCCATAAAACAAATCTTGATAAATGTTAAAAGGCTTAAATAGTTCACAGTATGTTCTCTGATCACAATGGAATCAAATCAGAAATGAAAAACAAGATACATAGGAAAATTCCTAGTATTTGGAAGCTAAACAACACAATCCAAAATAATCAATGAGTGAAAAGAATAAATCACATGTTCAGAACCAGAAGCTGCAGTTTGCTTTTAAAAGCATCAGAAATAAGATGCACTGATAGTGGAAGGGTGGAAAGATGGTCATGTGTGTAGAATAAATCAAGTATAGTAAAATACTACCGACAGAGTCAAGGCGGAGGTATATGGGTACACCTGTAAAAACCTTTCAACTTTGCTGTATGTGTACAAATTTTCATAATAAAATGTTGGGAGAGGAATCTTTTGGCCAAATTCAAAATGTAGATAATTTAAAAAATTAGTATCTTGCAAAAGGAAGGAAAAAATACCTCTGATGAGTGAAAAGAAGGTACTAGTTATTTGCTCCGATCAATACATAACCAGGTGAGCTAGAACGACAGGCTATTAGAAGATAACAGTTCTTTGTAAGAGCTCTAGTCTGCTGAACGCTTCTTGTTTTTAATAGCTCATTTTTTCCACAGCCTGGTCCTTAAGCCTTGTTACCTTTGTATCCCTAGGATCAATTCCATCAGAGTTAACAAGTATAATGCAGTTAATGTTGAGGAGGGGCTAAATTCATTTACTTATTTTTCAAATATATTTTACTGATTATGCTGTTATGGTTGTCCCAATTTTCCCCCCTTTGCCACCCTCCACCCTGTACCCCCATTCCCACCAGCAATCCCCCTCTTACTTCATGTCTATGGGTCATGCATGTAAGTCTTTGTCTTTATTTCCTATACGTTCTTAACATCGCCCTGCCTATTCTGTACCTACCAATCTGTATTTCTTAATCCCTGCACCTTTCCCCCATTCTCTACCTTCCCTTCCCAACTGATAACCCTCCAAATGATCTCCATATTTACGATTCTGTTTCTGTTCTGCTTGTTTGCTTAGTTTTTTAAATTCAATTGTTGCTAGTTGTAAATTTGTTGCCATTTAAATGTTCATAGATTTGATCTTTTTCTTTTTCTTAAATAAGTCCCTTTAACATTTCATGTAATGGCTTGGTGATGATGAACTCCTTTAGCTTTACCTTGTCTGGAAAGCACTTTATCTGCCCTTCCACTCTAAATGATAGCTTTGCTGGATAGAGTAATCTAGGTTGTAGGTTCTTGCTTTCCATCACTTTGAACACTTCTTGCCAGTACCTTCTTGCCTGCAAAGTTTCTTTGAGAAATCAGCTAAAAGTCTTATGGGAACTCCTTTGTAGGTAACTATATGCTTTTCTCTTGCTGCTTTTAAGATTCCCTCTCTTACCTTTAAACTTTGGCATCTTAATTATCATGTGTCTTGGTATGGTCCTTTATGTGTCCATTTTTTTTTTTGGAACTCTCTGTGCTTCCTGGACTTGTATGTCTATTTCCTTCACCAAATTAAGAAAGTTTTCTTTCATTATTTTTTCAAATAAGTTTTCAATTTCTTGCTCTTTCTCTTTTCCTTCTGGCACCCCCTAGGATTCAAATGTTGGTACATTTGAAGTTGTCCCAGAGGCTCCTTACCCTATCCTTGTTTTTTTTTTAAGTTCCTTTTTCTTGCTGTCCTGATTGCATTTTCTTCCTTGTGTTTCAAGACATTAATTTGATTCTCAGTTTCATCCACTACTGTTGAATCCCTGTAAATTTTTCTTTATTTCACTTAGTGTAAACTTTATTTCTGCCTGAGTCTTTTTTATGCTACTGAACTACACAATGAGTTCCTTGAGCATCCTATTAACCAGTGTTTTGAACTCTGCATATGATAGACTGCTTGTCTCCATTTTGCTTAGTTCTTTTTCTGGAGTTTTGTTCTGTCCTTTCATTTGGACCATATTTCTTTGTCTCCTCAATTTGGCAGCCTCCCTGTGCTTGTTTCTGTGTATTAGGTAGAGCTGCTTTGACTCCCTGTCTTAGTAGCGTGGCCTGTTGTAGAGAAGCACACCTGTTGGATGGGGCAGAGCCTTAGGTAATCACCTGGGTGGGGCAACCCGTGTGAACCAGGTTGATGGAGTCGCAGCTATGGTGTTGCCATTCTGTGGCTCTGTGTAGGCAGGGCTCTGAAAAGGGACAATGGACACTGCCTAGTCTTTGGAGTTTTCTGGGAGTGAGCTGTCCCCCTGAACTTGCCCTGATGTCAGACACTTGAGTTTCTTCCTGTATGCTACTGGTACGCTTTAACCTGCTGTCCCACTGCTGGAGCCCAGAGGAAGTGAGACTGTGTAAGTCCTAAGTCCTAGGACCGTTTAAGAGGAGATGCCTGCAAATTCTGTAGTTTCTCCCACCACCCAACCCCCACTTGTTTTTATAGCCAGAAGTTATGGGAACTTATCTTCCTGGCACTGGAACTCTGGGCTAGGGGTCTGGTGTGGGGCTGGGGTCCCTTGCTCCTGAAATATCCTTCCTGATTTTTATCCACCACACATGGGTGTGTGACCACCTGTTCTATGTCTCTGCATCTCTGTGTCTCCATGTTTCCACTCCTCCTATCCATCCGAATGAATGTGACTTCTTTAATTCCTTAGTTGTCAGACTTCCAGACAGCTCAATTTTCTGACAGTTCTGGGTGACAGTTGTTTCGTGGTTTAGTTGTAATTTTTGCTGTGGTTGTATGAGGAGGTGAGCCTAGTTTACCAATGTCTCCATCTTGACCAAAAGTACTAAATTCATTTATTAAAATGAAAATAAAAGAGAAGTGCCTACCTCTCAAAATACATCTTTATTTTTTGAAAAACAACCTAATCAACACACAGAATAAATGTAAGGGTCTAATTTGAGGAGAATTAGGGAGAGTTATAGCACTGATCCCTTAGCTTAACTCTGGCTGAACTTTTTGTTTATTAAGACATAATATGACCACCTCCGCAATGTAAAAGGTCTTAGGAATGCAAAGCTGTCTAGGACACTGGTTCTTTTCAACAGAATAGAGACAAAGTACAGGCAATGGAATAGGATAGACTTAAATCTGAATCCTGGTTTTGTTTTCTACTAACTAAATATCACTGCTGTGTCAGTTTCTCTGCAGTTATCTGCATCTCAATATCCAATCTGTAAAATGGAGAAAATGAGTGCTGATTAAAGGGTTAAATGAAATGATGACTATAAAGTGATCTCTTTCCCATCTAGAAACTTATATAATAAGCACATACTGTCTTAATTCTGAGGAGAATGAACTGAAAAGAATAAGAGCTATTCTATTCTTTTCATGAATTTATGAAAACTAATCAAGAACCTTGGATGAGTGAAGTGGACAACTGTCCAGTGATCTCTCACATTTCCTATCGGATGGCTCGGACAATACCTGCCTCCTAGGTTATATCT
The DNA here is from genome assembly GCA_004027475.1 of Anoura caudifer. Taxonomy (NCBI): domain Eukaryota; kingdom Metazoa; phylum Chordata; class Mammalia; order Chiroptera; family Phyllostomidae; genus Anoura; species Anoura caudifer. Next base: position 158,214 of record PVKU01000770.1, on the reverse strand, counting down.
TGGTTCATATGTTGGCTTGCTTATTCTGTGGCTAGGCTCTCCTGGGCGGAGGCAAGACTGCTAGTTAAAGCTGAACTTATTGAGTAAGTCCTGGAAAGTTCACAAGACTCTCCCAGGTTTTCTTCTAGAAGGGCTCACCCGAAACCCATCTGGCATAAACCCAACTAGACTTTTCAACATAGAGGTATAAAATCTGATAAACAGCTGCCTCTCCCCAGTGGCTGCACATGTTATAAATTTTATATATTTTTAAAATTGGCTGCCTTAAATTATTTTTAGAAATAGATTCTAAATGCCCACATGCATTGTTTGGTAAAATGTCTGAGACCCTTTATTCTGGTTAAAAAATAACAATGAACGTAATGACTATATTCCTTGTACAGTGATTTAACATTTATCTTATGCCTTTTTTTCCACACTGTCTTTTTTTGATCTTTGCAATGTCTTAGCCCACATACCTCTCTTAATCCAGCAGTTATGCCCCTAATTTATGCAGCTGGCTCCATATAAAAACCAGCTTGAAGAATCCTTTCACCATACACAGAGTCAGACCCAAAATCGTTCATTCTGACCTGCTTCATGCCCCACTTCCTGACTTATTCTCATTCAGCCCAGTCCTTACCCCTATGACTACTTTACTTACAGGATCATTTTATGATTTGGGATCTGTCAACAGCTCTTTTCTCTGGCTCTGATTTCTGGCTTTCCTAACTAACTGTGATTAGCATTTGCCCTCAGTGACTATATGCCTTTAAGTCACGGTGGGCAAATATTTTGCCAGGCCCAGCGCTGGCTGCAGGCTCCAGAGACCAGTACTTCCATATGGGATGCATACCAGGTTAAGCTCTCAATTCATCCACACGTAAGGACTACAAGGGGGCACTTCCAGAGCTAGCAAACATGGCAAGCAGACCTCCTATTCATCCTGCTACTAATAATTATGGACATTCTCCTTTACCTCTGCCTTTGGCTCAGCTGCTTCATTAGAGGTATCATGTTGTTCCTTGGCTTGGGCCATCTGAGTCATCAACCTGTCCATGTGGGACTGGATGTCTGCCAGTATCTCAGTCACATGAGCTGTGGCCATTGCTTCCTGGATGTCCACTAGATGAAGGGCCTTCTGTTCTTCATCAGCAATCACTTTCTGAACTTTCTTAAATTCCTGCTGTATAAAAACCTTCATCTGGTCCCGAGTTACCTGTAGCACACAGACAAGCAAGAAGAGTCAGCTGGACACACAAAGAAGTGGAAGGTGAGAGCTGTCACCATGAGTGCTAGGCAGCCACGGCCAAAATACAAACCCTGGCTCCTATCGAATACTGAAGTTTTGGGAATACCCTCTGAACAATGCTCCCTAATATCTTTGATAAATTTCCTGCTAACTTTTTTGCCTCTTTCATTCTTTAGGAAGAAATTCTTTATCTTCCTTTTTTATTTTCTTTTTGTTCATTTTTACAGCAGTAATACATAATTTAATAGATGAGTACATATGAAAAATGAAACTCTCCTCCTCTCTCCATCCCTATACCATTTCCCTCCTTAGAGGAGAATTACTATTAACAATTTGGCATGTATCCCTCCAGCCATTTTTCTATGTATCTATACCTATATCTATCTATATAATTATGTTGTTTTTATGTAAATGGATCACAGTACACATATGGACCTGTGTCTTGTTTTTATTTAAAATATTTTAGTACCTACAGAGCAACTTTATTCTTTGTACTAGTTTTAATATCTGTATGATGAGGATAAATATGGATATTTATTTATATATACAAATATATACATAAATGCATAACTATCTCACGCACACACACATTCCCTTCTTAATGGAAATACAGGACATTTCCTATTTTGCTATTCCAAACAGCATATCAGTGAATATCCTTGGATATGCCTCTTAATTTTGCATATAAATGTCTTTAGAGACCTTTGAAATCACTGGGTCAATTCATATGTACTCTTAAAAAAAACTAATTGATATCGCCAAATGCTCTCCAAAAACAGCACATCAATTACATTCCCACAACAATGTGTGAAAGTAAGCATTTCCCTTATAGCTTCACCAATATCAGATAATGTCGAGTATTTAAACTTTTACTTTCCGATGGGGGAAAGTATAGTATTGTTTTATTTTGCAACAACAATTGTACAAACCAAACAAATTATGATTGTAGGCTAAATTGGCTAGGGCATAAGAAAGGCCAAGTGAGAAACTACCAAAATAAGAACTTCTAAACTCCCTGTCGGGCCAGCAACTGCATTTATTGACATTTCCTCAAAATCACATTTACTTTATGAGTATTGTTAAGCAACTGTGCATACTGGGTAGCTGAGGTAGGGAACAGGGAAGAGGTAGGGCAGTAGACAAAAAGAGGCCAACAGACAATTTTAGAGATCAAAGAGAAAGCGGTTGTCATCTATGTGAACCCCTTTCTTTTACAGATGAGGAAAAAGGTGCAGCTGCAAACTTGCAGGAGAGGCAGAGGACTCGGATCTTCCTGTTCCCAGTTTGGTGCTCTGGTTCACTACAATAGTCTGCTAGAGAGAGGTCAAACTGGAAAAACCTCAGAAAGGAAATTAAGAGAAAGACTAAATGAGAGGGAAGATCAAGCCACTTTTGATTGGCCTCTTAAAAATGGAAAGAGGCTTGATACTTTAAGCCACTTATGTAACGGTGGCATAAGAATGTCAATGCAAAATAAGGCCTGTATGACACATGTCTGCTCACACATCAAGTGACTAAGTGATGTAAGCCCTCAGGAATTCATATGCTCTCTGCAGGTGCTCTCCTGGGTTCTAAGGGAAAAGGGACGGGAGTGTTAAATGTTATTCATATCCTACAAATTCTATACCAGATTGAGAACTATGATTGTGTTTATTGTTCTAATTCCTTTTAGTTCTTAATGTATTTCAAGACTGCTATGCTTTATGGTGATCATTTATCAATGGATTTCTAGCTTTCAAATAAAGTAGGTCTTATAAGATCTAGGATTTTCTCTTAAAGACTAAACCAAGGAAGCTTGAGCTAAGGGATGAACTTTTCTGAATGCCTAAGAAACTCTCTCAACAGTTCCAAGTGACTAAAAATAAAGCTCATAATAAAAACTGACTGGCAACCTATTTTACTAGACCTCACATACACACGAGTTTGGAAGTTAGGAAGCTGATATCACAGTCAAGAACACAATGGACACAAATTCGCGCACAGATAAACCAGGCGAAAATGGGCAAAGGACAGACTGCATGATACAGGGACCCAGCACAGGAAGTGAAGCCTAGAAGCATCCATTGAAAATACTTGTGGGGGTTGAGGTGCCGGGAGGGAGTCCCAGCCTCATAGAAGAGTTCATTGGGGAGATCCACGGGGTCCTGGAGCAGGCGCAGACCCACCCACAGGGAGGTCAGCACCAGAGGGGCCCAATTTGATGGGGGAAGGAGGCTGAGGAGACTGGAATCCACAAAAGAGTGTGGAGCAAGCGCCATTGTCCCCTCTCAGACCCCACCCCACATCTAACACTACAACCCAGCAACTGGGCTGCCCTGGGGAACGCCTAAGGCTCCACCCCTCACTATGTAACAGTCACGACCAGACAAAATATAAAGACCAAAATGAAGGATGGCTCAAATGGGAGAGCAGACCGGGGCCCTGGAGGTGATTCACCTGAGCGACCAGGAGGTGCTCAGCCTATCAGATGCAGAGCTCATAGCACTGGTAGCCAACCTATCAGAAGCACAGTTGAAAACTCTGGTGATTAGGAAGCTCACAGAATTGGTTGATTTTGGTTGCAAATTAGAGGAACAAATGGAGGCTACAATAAGTGAAATAAAGAAAAATGTACAGGGAACCAATAGTGATGGGAGGAAAACTGGGACTCAAATCAATGGAGGGGACCAGAAGGAAGAAAGAAACAACCAAACAGAAAACAAGGAAGAAACAAGAATTCAAAAAATGAGGAGAGGCTTAGGAACCTCCAGGACATCTATAAATGTCCCAACATCCTAATTATAGGGGTACCAGAAGGGGAAGAAGAAGAGCAACAAGTGGAAAACTTATTTGAACAAATAATAAGGGAGAACTTCCCCAATCTGGCAAAGGAAATAGACTTCCAAGAAGTCCAGGAAGCTCAGAGTCTCCCAAAGAAGGTGGACCCAAGGAGGAAACACCAAGGCACATCATAATTACATTAGCCAAGATTAAAATGAAGGAGAGAATTCTAGAAGCAGCAAGGGATAAGGGGACAGTCACCTACAAAGGAGTTTCCATCAGACTGTCAGCTAATTTCTCCAAAGAGACCTTACAGGCAAGAAGGGGCTGGAAAGAAGTATTCCAAATCATGAAAGTCAAGGACCTACATCCAAGATTGCTCTATCCAGCAAAGCTGTCATTTAGAATGGAAGGGAAGATAAAGTGCTTCTCAGATAAGGTCAAGTTAAAGGAGTTCATCATCACCAAGCCCATATAATAAATATGAAATGCTAAAGGGACTTATCTAAGAAAAAGAAGATAAAAAATAAGACAGTAAAAAGACAGCAAACTCACAAATATTAACAACCTCACCTAAAACAAAAGCGGACTAAGCAAACAACTAGTCCAGGAGCAGGAACTCAGAAATGGAGGTCACATGGAGGGTTTGCAACAGGGGAGTGGGAGGAGGAGAGAGGGGGGCAAAGGTACAGAGAATAAGTAGCATAGATGGTAGGCAGAAAATAGACAGGGGGAGGGCAAGAATAGTGTGGGAAAAGTAGAAGCTAAAGAACTTATGACACATGGACATGAACTAAGGCAGGGAATGTGGGTGGGAGGGGGTGTGAAGGGTGGAGGGGAATGATGGGGGAGAAATGGGACAACTGTAATAGCATAATCAATAAAATATAAAAAAATAACAAAACAAAACAAAAAAACTTTACAGTTCTCCAAGAGCATGATGCCCTTCCTATTAGCACCTGCTGCCTAGGAGCCACTGCCTTCATTTCTGAGTAGGCTTCTTAGGGCTTCTTGTCTCTGTCCAATAGATCCCCAAAGGTGAGAATTACAGACTCATACTATTGACAATATTGCATGCAGTACTACATAAAAAGAGAAAATTCTATATATGTAGAGAGAAGGCTAGATGCATCACATAATGATAAACCTGGTACTGTAAAAGGTTCCTTTTATATAGCATCTAATAGACATTGCCAAACCTTTTTAAAGTCATGGAACTCCCCTTTCCTTCACCCCGAAATGTAACAGAGCCAAAAGTACAGCTACTCTGGTTAAAAAAAAAAAAATCTCCCCTTCCACTTTGAAGTAACTTCCTAAGGCACTGGTACTGGTCTCCAAGAAAATTTCACCCAAGGGACCTGTGTCCTCTCTACACAGATGAAACCTAAAAGGAGTTTTCTCCCTTTTGTCAACTGATTGGCCCTTGAGCTGTTGAAACTTTAAGGACCGAGGTTACATGCATATTGATATATCTTTGTTATAGCTTCATTAGGGTGAAAAGCTATGTCAGTACTTAAGCACAGTACTATAATTTGAAAAAAAATCGGTGGCTTATTTGAGAATGGTCTGAACTAACTATTGAACATCTGATTGTTTTCATTAGAGCTGTGTCTGACCGCCACACTGTATAGGAGAGGGGAAAACGCCAGAGAGAAGTGCAGTAATAATGTCAGGTTTAGAAACCAACTTTCCCCTGGACAGTCCAGTGCACTTTTTTCTGCAACATATTTCCTCTAATGAGCCCTTACTGCCTGCTTCGGGTTCTTCAAATTTATTTCTTCTTAATTAAGACGTTTCCTCAGTTAAGAGGCTGCTTCTGTTGCCATCCCCTCTGGGATGTTACCCTCACCACGTGAATCTTGGGAGAAAGGATGTACATCTGAGCAGTTAAGTCGCATCCCATGGTACTTTCAATATGCTCTCGTAGCTAACGTTTCCAAGCTAGGCTTCACCCAAGAGGCATGCAGACTGGCACTTTACACATACAAAATTAAATGCATAAAACCTTGAATTAAGAACTTGTACCTAAAAACAACCCCTTTCAATGTGTTTGACATAGCTGGAAGCCATTAACTCCTAGCTAGCTGAGGAGTAGGAAATGAAGGTTTTATTTACTTTTCTACTATAGGCAGGTTACAAAAACAATAAGCAAACTAGCTAGAAAGCATCATGGGCTGAAGGAAAATCTGTTCCAGAAAACTGTTGCTGAGATAAACTGAGAAGGATGAACCAGGGTAAGGAGCAGGAAGCTACACACAAAAAAAGCATCAGAGTCTATATGGATGGAAAATTTCAAAAATACTTGTTCTATTAACCAAATTTCCTGCAAGGTTCTCCAGTATTTATTCTGGCATTTTAATTTTACTCCTAAAGAACTCCTCCCAAACCCTTGTTAGGCTCCAGTGAGGGCAAGCAAGGGAAGAGCTTCATCAACAAGCAGGAAGACCGAGTCCTTTCCTAGCATATGGCTAAACCTCCCATTTCCTCTATCTTTTGTGTATGAGTGGAAAAGCCACTATCTGTGAATAAAACAACTGCCTGTTCCTAAGGGCTGGAAAACTACCCAGCAGCCTAGAAATGCAGCAGACGTGAACTGTGAACTACGTTCCATTACTGACCTTGCCGGTGCTACCCAACCCAGTGACAACCCAGTGAACGGACTGGATTGCTGGGACTTGACAATGGGGTGTTGAGACGGGCAGAGAACAGGTTATTAAAGTGTACATTTAATCTGCTCCTTAAGCCATTTTTCTTATCTTCATCAGAAGCCCTAGACAGAAATACTCATTTATATCCTCTTTCCTCCTCGCATCACCCCCATCTTGTTAACAGAGCACCACGGGACTTCTGCCCCAGTCACCACTTAGTTACTTTAAGTATCCACTCAACGAAGTTGCTGTTACTTATTTCTATTATAAAAGACTATAAAAATAGACCAAAATATTGGAGAGTGGTGACCTCTGAGTGATGGATTAAGAGTATTTTTCTTTTTTCTTTTTTGTCTGTTTTCCATAATAATATGTAACACATTTTTTATTCAACAATAGTTATTTTCTTAAAATGCAGCTTAAAAAAGTTACTTCCTCAATAAAATATTAGCAAATCGAATCTAATGGTGTATAAAAATAACTTATATACTATGACCAAGTGGGATTTATTTCAAGTATGGAAGGCGGTTCAACATTTGAAAATAAGTTCATATAATCCATCACATCAATAGTCTAAAGAAGAAAAATTACATGATCATATGACAAAATCTAACATCCATTAATGATAAAAACTCTCAGCAAACTAGAATAGAGGAGAATTTTCTCAACTTCATAAAAAACATGTATAAAAATCTCCAGCTAACGTCAAATGTAATGGTGAGAAACTAGAGGTTTCCTGCTAATATCAGAAATATGGCAAGGATGTATCCTGACACTACCCCCTTTCAACATCATACTAGACGTCCTACCGAATGAAATAAGACAAGAAAGAAAATAAAAGGTTTACAGATTGGGAGGGTAGAAATAAAGCTGTCTTTGTTCACAAATAACATAATCACCTTTGTAGAAAATCTGAAAGAACTGACAAAAAACAAAAACAAACAAACAAAAAAACCCTTCTGGAATCAAGACAGTGTGGTACTGGTGAAATAACCAACAAATATATGAGTGGAACAGAATAGAAAGCTCAGAAATAGATCTACATAAATGAGTCTGCCCAGAAGGTATCCAGCTGTGTGTTATGAAAAATAGAGGCATTTATTGAAGAAGATACAAGAAACTGTACATAGGACAATGACATCTTAGTCCCCTTCAAAGTAGGCACCTGGGGACCTCACACAATTCTCCCAGTCATTATTAACTGCCCTGTCCTAGTTTTCTGAATCTCATCGACAGTCTGAAATCTCTTCCCTTTCAAAGGTCATTTAGTTTTGGGAAAAGCCAGAAATGTAGAGAGCAAAGTCACCTGAGTGATTTGATGTTTTGCCAAAAAAAACTCTACTGTATGAGGTGTGATGCATGAGCAGGCACATTGTTGTGATGAAGCTGCCAGTCACCAGTTGTCCATAGATATGGCCTTCTGCATCATCTGAATAGTTTCCAAGGAGGAATGTTCAAGCTTCATGCAAAATTTGACGCAGATTTGTTGCTCTATTTGCACACTAATTTTTAATGTGATAGCCACATAACATATGTTCACTTAATGGTGTCTACCGCTCCTACTGACTAGTACAGTGAAGTCATCATTGTTCACGCATGCCCATTCCAGTCCACCCTCCTTGGCTGCCATGTTACATCAATGTCACACAAAGTCTCGTTATATTAACTATGGCTGGGCTTTTTCTGGACAGACTTTGTATAATCAACTCATCTTGAACAAAGGAGGACAGGCAATAACAACGAAGAAAAGAAGTGTTTTTCACATATGGTGCTGAAGCAACTGGACATTTACACACACACACACACACACACACACACACACACACACGACAGAAAGTAGCCACAAGCCTTACCTCTTTCACAAAAATTAACTCAAAATAGATCACAGACTTAAGTGGAAAATGGAAAACTATAAAACTCCTAGAAGATAACATAGAAGAATATCTAGATGACCTTGGGTAGGATGAAAACTTTTTAGATTTAATTCTGAAGGCACTATCCATGAAACAATTGATAAGCTGGATTTTATTAGAATTAAAAAATCCCTCTGTGAAAGAGACTGTTAAGATAGGAAGACAAGTCAGAGACTAAGAGAAAATATTTGCAAAACACACATCTGATAAATATACAAAGAATTCATTTAAAACTCAACAATAAGAAAACAAACAACCAAATTTAAAAATGGGAAAAGACGTGAACAGACATTGCACCAAAGACGATACACAGATGGCAAATAAGCACAGAAAAGATGCTTAATATCACCAGTCTGCCCCACCTAGGCCCTTTACTCCAGTCCCACTTGCCTATACCACTAATCTGAAACAAAATTCTAAGTCACAAAGAGCTTCTGGGTGATTTAAAGAAACTGTTTAGAATCTTTATCATACCTCCAACTTGTTCAAGAACAGCATTCTCTCCTTTTCATCTCCACTTGGCCCTGAATTCTTGGCTTTCTATAGTTGACCTCAAATCCCACCTTTTGCCCTTCAGACTTAATAACTACATGTGCCCCTCACTCCCTCCTCCTTGGTGTTTAACCTTACCTTTCCTTACCTAGTCTTTGGCTTGGCTTTGACTCTCAGAATAACCTTCTCTCAGATAGGAGCCCCATATTTCAGTCAGAATAGTCCAGCCTTCTATTTCTATTGGAGTGCTTCTTCCTGAGACAATAAATTTTGGTACACGAGCCTAAGTACTTGACTGTTCTTTAACAGCTTCATGCACATGACTCTATAATATGCTTCTTCTGAATCTCTTCCCTTTCATGGTTTTCCCTCCCTCACATACAGACGTAAATATACATGCAAACACATGTGTGTGCACATACACATCAGAGCCTCAGGACCATGTTTCTTAGAGGCTCTGCACTTGAAAGATCCTAATAAACACTTGAATTGAATCTGTTAATCAGCTGTGAAGTGGAACACAACTGTGTGCCCTCAGTCATCTGAGAGATGTAGCCTCAGCAGAATGACAAGCAGCTCTCAGTGTGAGCGATTGAGATCTAACCACTATGGCTATGGAACCACTGCTAAGCATCCTCTCCTTGCAAGGCTGCTTATTCATGCTGTCTGCTGCTATGACTTTATTGTCATGACAGCTTGATGTGTAAGCCAGTGTCACAGTACTGAACTGCAGGCACCAGGGAACAGTTCAATGGGGTGCTGGACTCACTTTGAGTCAATACTACTGCTTGCTATTAAGATGCTTCTCTCTTTGCCTGACCCCAGGGTGGCAATAAAGAAAGCAATCACAAACTTCTGAGCATCACTTTTCCTGCGTGAACAGAAAAAAATTCTGGGTAACTCCCCTACAGAAATGTAAAAGTAGAAAAATGAGTCCCCAGAGAAACCCAGGACCTGTAACAAACAAGAATAAGAGCAAGAGCTTATAATCTACCTTGTTTTCTTGCTTTCTTTTCACCATAACCTGGGCATAAACTAGAAAGGCAGCTTCTGCTTCAGGAATTATTGCACAGGAAGTCCAAGGTGAAAACTGATCCTGAAAGTTTCATGGGGCAAATAAACAGAAATTATGCTATTTTAAGCATCTTAGACTTGACTATACAAAGAAAGGCCATTTTATCTACTGAAGATTAAAGTAATTCCCCTCCACTTCCAGCCCATTCTCTCTACCCAAACACCTTCCCTGCAAAGCTACAGCTATTTGTAAACTACCGAAACCACGAAACCCAAACAACTGCCCACCACCAGGAATGCTCAGGAAAGGGCACTCAAGATGTAGGTCTTGCGTTGTCTGCATCTTTTTTGCTACAGAGAAAACAGTAAAGCTTGTAGTTTTACTGTTTTACAGTTTATAACTGTGGCAGAAAAAAGAAGTTTGGGCAGTGACTGCCTCTGCTAACTATGCTCTGAAGCTCAGAAAGGTAAGAGTTTCTTCATTTTAAAAAGAGGGGTAATAATATTGTTCTCATAGATATTTTTGTGACATTTACACAAAATAATACATGGAAACGACTTAGGACTCACTGGGCACATAGGAACATCAGCAGAACTGATGCAAAAAATAGTCACCATGAATATTTATTGGGTGCTTCTCATGTTGTACCAACTCAGCTCTCACAGACAGAGTGCCCCCAATTAAGAGAAAGCGTCTACACCACCCTTGGGAGCACAGATTCTAATTTCTCAAAGGAACACAGGAAGGACTTTTTCACACATCCTAGGCATTTAAGAGTAAGGATGTCAATCAGTAGCTCCTTACCTCAATTTCAGTAAATGGCCACAGGCTGTCAGGGAGAAATGGCTACCTTTTCTAGTTTGATAAGACCAGACACGGTCTACTTCACAGAAAGTCAGGTCACATCCTGCTCCTCAGCACCTACACCCAACCTGGAGATAGAGTCAGCTCCTCAATCTCACAATTTGCCTCTCCTATAGAACAGGTTCTCAATTAATAATGTCATTTTATTCAATGTCATTTCATCATAATGTTGCTGAGATGCCACAGAAACCTAACTCTTGTTTATATCTAATAGCCTATGGCAAAACTTGTCTTGCTATATGTCATTTCTCTTAAAGTTGCAGAACCTGTTGATGATGTTGAAGACTTACTGTATTTTCTCTTTTTTGCGGACTGAAACGCTATTACACCCACTTCAGCTAACCATCTACTTATCTAAGAACCACAGGGCTTGTTAACTAACTACAGCAGATAAAATACTTTTCAGACCTCCAAAGCCATGATACCAATCATTATCCATCATTTCTTATCTCCTCTGCAAAAATTTGTTTTCAGGGTACACATTAATAAAAATCTAATATGATTAGTCCTCTTTTATAGATGAAACTGAAGGCTCAGACAAATCAAGTGATGGAGAGAAGTGCCATCATACAGACTCAGGTCACTGGACTCCACTGTCTATGCTCTTTCACCATAAAAGGAAACTGTGCCATGCTCAAAATAATTCCCCCCCCCCAAAAGTCTGAACAAACTCTATAATGGCATTCTACTCCCAATACATCTTCTACAGGTAAAAAGTTAGTAACTTCCTATAACTACTAATTCCATATGGCAATCACGGAAAGGAAATGTATTCGCTTCATTAGCCCTGTGGCCTTGGACAAGTGATTCAACCTCTCAAACCTTTGTTTTCTTCATCTGTAAAATGGGGATTATAAGGTGTGACTAACAGGCTGAATTAGAAATTAAGGAGGTATCACAGAATCTATTTCACCCATGATAACAGTAAACAAGCCACTCAACCAGGGGATAGTCATCAACTGGATCACTGGGTTGAATGGAAGTTCTCTACATAGCCAGAGACCAGATGGAGTTTGCCCTTTGGCTAAATGCAGAATTAATCAGGTAAGAAGCATGGTTCTTAATTTTATATTACAGTTGGCCCTCTGTATCTAGGGTTCTGCATCTGCAAATTCAACCAAATAGTGATCATAAATATTTGGAAAAAAATTGTTACGTTGCTGCTAGTGTGCACTACATAGTTAGGCCTATGATCTGCGTCTGTACTGATCACGTACAGACTTTTTTGGTCATTATTCCCTAAAGAATACAAACATAACTGGGTACATTGTAGGTTCAGTTCCAGACCACGGTAATAAAATGGGGGGTGGGGTTGTGGGGGAGGTTCAGAGTCACTCCAAGATGTGTTTCTGTGATGTGCAGATTGTTTTGGGCTGAAGGCAATTTTAGCTTCAGGCTCAAGAGAAATTTCTTCCCCTTCCTTTACCTGGAAGAGTTCAAATTAGGGACCTTGCCCATAAGAGATTATCAGTGACAACATTTTTGACCCACCTATATAGCAGGGCAAACTTTTATTTACTAAGTATCTGCCCTTCTAATCATCCTGCAAGGATTCTTTGAGGCCCCCAAGGTACTCTACCTCATCCCTAGCTCAGAATATCTTATATAACTCAACCCCACTTTTCTACCTCTAACCTTCCCTGCATGTGGGGTCTCTGACTCTCTCATGTGTGCAGGGTTCCCATACATAGGTATGTATTAAATTTGGTTATTTTTCTCTTGCTAATCTGTCTTGTGTCCATTTGATTATTAGACCAACCAGAAGAATCTTGAGGGTAGAGGAAAGTTTGTTCCTCCCCACACAAGTACTGCCATTAAGCAAGCTATAATCTTTTTGCTGGTAGAGGGTCTTGCCTTCAATTTGTAAAAAACACAGCATCTGTGAAGCACAATAAAGCAGAAGTGCAATAAAAAGAGGTACGCTTCTACAGTATAACAGCTATTTATATAGCATTTACATTGTACTAGGTACCATAAGTAATCTAGAAATGATTTAAAGTATACCAGACAATGTGAATAGGCCATATGCAAATACTTTACCACTTTACACGAGGCTTACTTGAGCCTCCTTCAATTTTGGTATCCATGGAGGCCCTAGAACCAATTCCCTGCGGGTATAGAGGGAAGACTGTATATATACTTATAAGCATCTACATACAGACCTGAGGTAGACCGAGAATTGCACTGTATGGCTTTAGCCTTAATCTATCAAAGAAAATATCTTTTTCCTTGAGAAAACCTCAGTTTTGTTTCCTAGCTGAACAAAAGGTTGAACTAATAGGAAAGGGGAAAGGAGAGAGACAGGGGAGAAGTAGGACTTTAAATAAAAGTCTGGGTGGTTTTTATCACTATCATCGCAGTAAAGTATTGTATCTAGGCTCCTAAATTAAATGTCAAATACAATCCTGCACTGGAAAAGTGAAGCGTGGCTGGTATGGGGAGTCCTGACAGCTCCACTCCCTTCTCTATGTTGCCACGTAATCAGCCCTTCAAGCTCTGGCAGAGTAAATTATCAAGTCTTCTATCGGTGCCGAGAGGAGCTGAAACCGGGGCAGAAGGACATCACAATGTATTAATTTTATTAAGCCATTTAAAAGCTCAATCCCTTTGCTTTCTAACAATGCTTCAGCTCACCAGGCAGCTCAGAAACCATGTCCAACCCTCGTTTTAAAATGCCTAGAGTCGATTTCCACAGTGCTTCCATTAGGGGCTCTGGGGCTCCAACAGGAAGAGACAAACAAAAGGCTAATGCTGCAGGGGGAAGGGGAAGTAAAAAGGGAACAAGAATCTCAGTGGTGTTTAAAGTGGGGATATATCTCCTAATGTGTCTCTTAAATGGGACACAATTTCTATTGTGACTCTTAATTTCATTTAATTTGGCACCAGGCAGTTTTGCTAACTAGAATTTGCTCCATAATAATAAACATAATTGATTTGCATTGATTTCCTGTTTCTATTGGGAATATATGGACATGCAGCTGCACACTCCCAAGGCGAACTGCCTTGGCTTGAACAGATAACAGAGCTACACTGAACTAACTTCAGGCCAGGCAGCCATGCAAGGCTGAGTCAGCCAGGCAGCCAGGAAGCACCACCAAGAGGTCCCAACTATGAAAATTTAACTCAATTTTCATGTCATTATCAGTCAAAGAGGTAGCAGGAGCCCTTTAAATCCTGCAATCTATGTCACTAACCCTGGGAAGTGTACTTGATCAAAGTATTTTTCTCTGCAAGGGTTAGAAGGTCTCCTGAACAATGGGGTTGAGGGCTGGGGGGCTGGGGGCTGCTTGGGGAGCTGGACCCATGTACTCTTTTGCCTTTCTTCTGGAAGCAGCGGCGGTTCTCAGGACTAGGAAAAAGCAGCCACCACTTACAGGATATTGTACTAAGCATTTTAAGTGGATTATCTCATTTAATCTTCCTAACAACCATATGAAGTATGTACTATTATCCCCTATTTTGCAGTTGAAAAAACAAAACAAAAAAAAAACCCCTTGGGAAACAGAGAGTTTAAGCAAAGGATCTGCCCTAGATCTCAAAGCAATCAACACTGGATGGGACCTGTTCCAGTGCAGTCTCATTCCAGAGCCTGAGCTGTTAATAACTACCAAATACGCCCCGCCCCGCTGCCCCCCTCCCCCGGCCCCCGACTGAGACTAACAGCAGGATTCTGACCTTCATCCCTGTCTCAGAGAGGAAAGAGGGAGAAAAAGACTATTCACAGCTGACTCTTCAAGTGAGGGGCTGAAAAAATGGACTCAGATAGTAAATATCTCCCTCAACAGCTCTATTGAGATATAATTCACCTATTATACAACTCACCCATTTAAAGTATACAACTCAGTTGTTTTTTAGTGCATTTACAGAGCTGTGCAATCATTACCACAATCAATTCTAGAGCAGTTTTATCAACCCAAAGAGAAACTCCTTATCCATTACAGTCACCCTGAAACCCCATCCCTCCATCGCCCTCAGCCCCAGGCATCAATGAATCTACCCTTTATCTCTACAAATTTGCTTATTCTGGACATTCCATATAAGTGGAAGTATGCAATATTTGGTCTTTTGTAAATGGCTTCTTTCACTTAACATGTTTCTGAGGATTATCCTTGATGCAGCATTTATCAGGAATTAATTTCTTTTTATTACCAAATAGTATTCCACTGTATAGATATACTGCATTCTACTTACCCTTTCATTGGTTGGGTTGTTTACACGTTTTGCATAGTATGAACAAGTATGCAGTTTTTGTATGGGCATGCACTTTCATTTCTCTTGGGTGTATACCCAAGAATAAAATTGCTGGATTATATGGCACCTCTGTTTATCCTTTTGAAGCTCTATCAAACTGCTTCCCAAAGTGACTGCACCATTTTACATTCCCACCAGAAATCTATGAAGGTTCAGTTTTTCTACATCTTAGCTAAATGAACAAAGCTTCTCTTTATTGGGGAAAACTACAGAGCTGTAGCCCTTTTTAGGAGCTGTCAAACTGCTCCAACTCTGCCTCCAAAACTCCTTGGGTGACCTCCTGCATGAACCTTTACTCTCTTGGCACCTTAGTTCCTCATCTACAAAGTGGGAAGGGGTGGACTGGAACAGATGGCCTGAGACTTCCCACTGAGCCCTACATTTACTCATTCAGGCGCATCATGTGAGACACCCTGACCAGTGGGGAGGTAGATGCTGTGAAATGGATAGCGTGGGGTTGACTCTGTGACCGTGTTTTACTTCACATTAACTCAGTTACCCCTGTGCCTCAGACTGTGACTCTATCATACTTGCTTAAGGAAAAAACAAGAAACAAAAACAGAAGGTAAAAGAAATAAACCACACGGAATCTGCTTACTAGGAAGAAAATAAAAATGCTGTATCAGTGAAACTTTCATTTGGCAATAATGACAGGGTGTCTTCAGGATTTTAGTTCTCTAAACTGGGGTTCAAATTTGGAATTGGATTCCAATGATAAAAGTGTATGTACTTATAAGGAACGATAACAGGTGATAAAAGTAGGATACAAACTATGTGTGCATACACATAATAGTTATGTATGTGTGTATATATAACTATTTCTATCTGAAAGGCAAAGCACATTTTCTATCTGAAAGATGAAGCACCATAATATTAGCCAGTTTTTTTCATAAGCATGTCTCAAGGTGTGATGTATTCACCATGTGCATCCAAATAATCCAGGCTGCATAGTAAAAAGCAGATCTCAGAACTACCAAACTAGATGCTTTGGGTGACGCTCAAGAATCTGTCTTTTTAAAAGTATTCAGAGTCTACAAACCATTGCAGAGAGCAGAAGAATGGATGATTTTTTTTCTTTCTTCTTTATACTTATCTGAATTTTCCACATTTTTCTACAGAGAACATCTATTCCTTTCATAACTGGAGGACAGAGGAAGAGAGTTGTTGTCTTGTTTTGATAAAGTCAGGAAGCCGTGGCTGGTGTGGCTCAGTGGATTCAGTGCAAGCCTGCGAACCAAAGGTTCACTAGTTCAACTCCCCGTCAGGGCATATGCCTGGGTTGTGGGCCAGGTCCCCAGTAGGGGGCGTGCAAGAGGTAACCACACATTGACATTTCTCTCCTCTCTCTCCTTCCTTTTCCCCTCTCTTAAAATAAATAAATAAATAAAATCTTTAAAAAAAAGTCATGGAGATGGTGAAGGACAGCAAGGAGCTTGCTTCTCCTCTTTCTGCTGCCCATGAGGATACAGAGGATAAAAAGGGGCCACATTCGCTTCTGTGTGGATTCCATGCCTCAGAGCTTCGACAGAACCTGAGAAAGCACAGATATTTTTCCCATTTGGTGTCCTTCATCAATAAGGGGAAGCTACCGAGCACTTGTCTGAGTTTTTCATTTAGCCGGGGCTAGATGCTCTGGAGTCGGCATGGCTCCTTTGCCATTGCCCCATATTTTCTATTGGAAAAGGCTCTTTTCCAGGTCTGGGACCCTAGGATTGTGGGGAACTGTGACCGCAGGATCCAGGAAAGGGAGGGAAAAGACGGGCATGAGGGAAAGGTGGTCACTGGAGAGTCACGCTGCCAGGGACAGCAGGCTCCATGTGCACATGTCTATGCATCCATGTGCTCAACAACAGTGCAGGGAAGAACACAGAGTAAGAGAAATCTGAAGTTAAGTCCTGGTCTCAAAACTTACTAGCAAACTAGTCAACCCCTCTAAGTCTTGTATTGCTCACCCATAAAACAGGGCAAATAATCTTTACTTTTGTAGGTGTTGTAGTAAGATAATGCATATCTATTAGTTTGTGCCAGGTACCATGCTAATAGGGCTTGAAGATACAGAGACAAACACAATTCACGCTCTGTAAGATTACTATTTACTCGTTTTTTATGAAAAGTGCAGAAAGAGATCAATAATTATAATAACCTTCTAACCAAAGGAACACTTCCAAATGAATCAACCTGATAAGCGAGGCACTTCAATTCTCTGTTTCAGTTGGCTGAATAAACACTGCCTCAGAAAATGCTCCTGTCCTGCAGCACAGCAAGGACCAGCACCAGGCCTGGCTTGACCCTGGTGGACAACAGGACACTACTAATAAGAATTCCAGTTAGGTTTTGCATATATCCACTACTATTTGTACATATAAAATCTATCATTTTTGCAAGAGTCTGATTAGCATAAAAGCGTGAAGAACTGGGCTGTGTTCCACTTCAATGATGTCAGCTATTTAAAAAGGATTGTAAAATTCCCTTGTAATTATAAAATTCTATGTATATGCTAAATAAAAATAAGAATATAATGATCAGATCCATTTAACTAACTTTGTGTTGCTAGACAAATCTTTCATCTCACACTTCAGTATGACCATCTTTAGAAATTGAAGAAAATAAGGAGGAAAGACCTTGATATATTTCAGGCAGCCTTGATATGACCACGTTCCGTGTTTAATACCACTCCAGTCAGACAAAGTAATGTGAACCACTTGGTTCAAGTCTGAAGGCACTTTTTAAAAAGAATAACTTCTTATAAGATTAGTATGAATCTGAGACACACAACTGTGTTTTTAACTGTTTGTTTCAAGCATGCCAGCTATAAGAAACAATAAACAGCATATCTTAGATTAAATGAAAAACAACCAATGCATAACAGAGAAAGTGTTTGTTATTAACTTCATAGTAAGAGGTTAGTTTACATGAGCTTAGCATATCATGCTTTTGGTTCAATGCTTTCTGACAGACTGGGCAGGAAGAGCGAAGGGAACAAATCAACGCATTTTCCAAGCTTCAGTTTCCTCTGGGTAAACTGTGAAAGATAACTGCCTAGTCACTACAAAGGCAAGCTGTAAAGAACTCAGAACACTTTAAATTTCTTAAAAACCCAAGTACAGACAGATAGACACACGCACGCGCACGCGCGCGCGCGCGCGCACACACACACACACACCCTGATTAATTACATCTTTTAATTTTCCTAAAGTGTATCATTAATATAAGAAATCTACAGACAAAAATCCCACTTTGTGCAATAAATGTTTCTGGGAGGTTTGACTAAAAAAGATGTTTGCAAACTGGATCATGTCAAATACATTAGGATGTCTTATAATTGAAAAGACCACTTCCAATTAAACAAAATAGACATTGTCATTAAAAACAATCTCTTTCCACTGTACACAAAGTTCTAGATTTCTGGATGTATGCTCCCTTTGAAACAGGGCTCACCATAGCAACATGCATGCACACGACTTCCTCTGGCCCTGTGCCTTATTTACCAACTATCACTGGCTGATTCCTGTCCTCAGGTTCACCCCTAGTGTCTAGAATTTGATGTCTCCTGTTCCTCTGGTTTTATAACTCAGCCCACTCTTGGACCACGGCATGGACCTTGATCATCCTCTTAAATTCCCATAAGGACTCCTTTCCCTCTTTTCAGCTTTGCTATTTCTCTATTGGACATGACTGTTCAAAGGAATCCTGTCATCTCAGGCAGCCTGAGCTGACCACTCAGTTCACCTTTCTCCCTGCTCCCCTACTCCTTTGCTACCTTGGCTCAATGTATTTGTTTTTTAAGCCTAGATTTTTATGTATTACACTTTTTTTCAAAGTTGAAATCGCTTGGACTTATTCATGAGGGGTCTTATGGCTATTTGCTCAAAAGAATGAAAAAAATCAAAACAAGACAGAAGGAACACAGCCAAGGTCTAGTACAGCCTCTTAATCACCCCAGGCCTACTGAATCCATAAACTGGGGGTGGGGGGGCTGGGGGGGGGGCTAATACTGTTTTAATCAGTTCTCCCTGTGATTTCATGCACACTGAAGCTTAAGAACTACTAGTCTGAAAGAAAAGAGGGTGTGTGATAGACATTTTGGACAAAATGAGGCATCTAATTAAGTCTATATTATTGACAAAGAAGAATGTCTAAGATATTTTGTGTAATAAAACTATAGGTATTGTGTAATTTTTGTAAAAAAATCTTAGAAGTGCATTTCCACATGGAAATGTCTAGGTTACAGGAAAAACTGTTAAAGTGGTCAACTTGGGGGAAAATTCATTTTACTTTTCTTTTATGAGTATCTGTTTTTTTAATCTATAAGCATATATTATTTTTAAATTTAAAAAATGGTTAATCTAGGCATCTGCCACTCCTCTCTGAAAAAATTTGCAGGTAGAAATTAACTCAGTCCCCAGGAGACTTCAGTGCCTGGACTAATCAAGCTCTGTGGAGGAAGTGAGGCAGAGACAGTGCTCAGTGCTCCATGACTTGATCAGGGGTCCATGTAAAGCTACTGCACCAGGAAATGACAAGTCACAAAGTCTGAGAGATTCTGCATTTTTTAAATAGGCCAACTTAAAAAAAAAAAAAAAAAAGAGGGGATGGTGAGGTTCCAAGGGAAAACAGAACAGACTAAAAACTTTCTTGGAAGACACCAGTTTATTAAGGGGAACATTTTCTTTGCTGCAGAAATTAAGTATTTAAGTGTCCTGTTTTTCACCACCCTCACTTTGTGATCTGGCAGTCATTCTATAATTACAATGTCCTTCTTCAAGCTGGCTCCAAGTATATACAAAAAATACATATGATAGACCAGAAAGAGGCTTCAAAATAACATTGGTTGGTGGAAAATAATGCAGGGCAAGATAAAGAGAAGATAAAAGAGAGGTGACTGTGTATACACATATCCGAGATCAAGACAGGCCCTAACAAATATCCTTCAGCTTATGGTGCATCATGGGAAAATCCTGCAGCTTCCATGGGTTGCTCTCACAGGACCACTCAATTCTTTCACCTCTGGCAAGTTTCCACCAGAAGTACTACATGCATTCATAAAGGATCCCAAAGCGCTTTACCTGTATTTATCATCGTGCACGGAAGCCACTCAGTGTAATCTGTATACATCCTCTCGAGCTTCACTGCCTAAAAGCATGTGGATGTGGCAGAAACAAAACATACAGTTGTCTCCCTCAGTATAGCTGTTGTCCCAGAAACCAGAGAAACTTAGGGAAAAAAGCTTTCAGAGATCTTTAATAATTAATTGATTCATCTTCACTAAAGGAAAACTACTTATAACAGGGATCTTTTTACATTGAGCTACAAAAGTGATAAAGGTTACCCCACTTGTTTATCTATCAAGATACTCTCTACCTCTAGAACCCTAACTATACCTGAAGACAAGAAAACTACTAATGCCCCAATACTTTTAATGCTGTATGAAGAGAAAATTATTTTGTGATTGGTAGCCGCAGCCAACTTCTGAAAAGCCTATCATTTCCCGTGGCTCTGCCTCATGTACTACTTCGCATTAGAAAAGAGGCACAATGTGATTACACGGTAGAAAACAGACGAAACCCAGGGCTTGGTCCGCAACATGACATAAAAGATAGAACATGGGCACTGGTGTCAGAGTTTGAATCCCAGCTCTAAATCACAGTAGATTTGGGGCAAACAACTCTACCTCTCTGAGCCTCAGTGTCCTTATCATAACATGGGAATAAGAAGCTACTTTATGGAGTTGCTAAAGTAATCACATGAATGCAAGAGGTGCAATAAGGAGTTAGCGTTTAAGGGGTACAGAGTTTTGGTTTGAGATAAAAAAGTTTTGGAGACGGATGGTAGTCATGGTTAGAAAACAATTTGAATGTACTTAATGCCAATGAACTGTACACTTAAAAATTGTTAAAAAGGTAAACTACACTATATATATTTACCACAATTATTTTTACAAGTGTGTAAGGCTCCTAGCACAGTGCCTGGCTCTTAGTATGTGTTCCAGAAGTGCAGTCTTATCCCACCTATAAAGAACTTTAAATGAAAGGAAAGAAAGGAGATACCAAAAATCAAACAACCACGCTCCTCTCCCAATGTACTTGTGAGCAGCTCTGACCCTCAGGCAGAGCCAGCTGGCATCACTACCAGCTAGTGCCACAGTAAGTATCTGGGTAGGAGAAGGGAGGCTGTGTTAGTCACAAGCCCTCCAGCGTGTTCAGTTCCCAGTCCACCCCCACCCTGGTGTGGCATCTCCCAGAATATCAATCCTACAGCCCCCAAGATCTTGCAAAGAAAGCTGGGAAGCTTAAGGCATTTCCCAGACCAGACTCCAGGTCATGAAGACAAAAGCATTAGCAGAGGCAGCTGGCTCCCTTAAGTTGGGGGGAGACAAAATGCTAATGCTGAACACCAACTGGATGGGTCTGGATCCTGTTCCAGTTTCCAGCATTAAGCTGATCAGTATCTCAGATGCCTTTGGCTGAATTTAATGGACACAGAGGACAATAGTCTCAAAGGCCTGGTAAAGCAAGATTAAAAATGCACCTGTCTGCAGTTCAGGGAAAACAATTAATGATTATGTGTTGTAAGTCATAAAATACAGAAAGGGAAAAATAGATGATTTATCTCTACGCATATTAGAACACTGCTTTTGATGAGCAGGCTTAATTAGATCTTGATGCAGTATGCTGATAGATGATTGTCAACATCCCTCGAACTTAGCTCAAGGAGAATGAAATACAGGTTTTCCTGTCCCTATGAAACCTTTTGTAAGCTGAAATGGCATAAAGTGAAGAAGCAATTACCATTAATTTATATGGAAAAATGTTTGAGTGTTCCCATACCCCAAAATTACCTACCAAATCATACCAAAGACGCTTAATTGCCAGTTTTACGCTAACTGTAACACCCTTTGGAACTCGCTCAGGCTTTTCTGATATCTTATGACACATCTTGCTAACAAATGCACAAAATAAATGGAGATAAAACACAGATGCTCACAGACACAGTTCAAAGCTATAGCGGCTTGATACTTGAGATGCTGAGTATAGTTCTTCAGGAAGGAGCTTGGTGGGGCCACTTGCTGCTTGGGCTTGTGCTGCCTCTATAACAGCTCATTGCAAAACAAAGGCTGAAGGCTCTTTTCACTTTTCTTCATAAAAGTGAAAATTCTCTTTAGAGTTCTTTCAGTTAGTGAAAACAGATACTAGCCCTGGCTGGCTGGTGTAGCTTAGTGGATTGAGCATGAGCCTGTGAAGCAAAGGTTCACCTGTTCGATTCCCAGTCTGGGCACATGCCTGGCTTGTGGGCCAGGTCCCCAGTAGGGGGCGTGTGAGAGGCAACAACAACAGATGTTTTTTCTCCCCCTATTTCTCCTTCCCTTTCCTTCTCCCTAAAAATAAATAAATAAAATCTTAGAAGAAAAAAACAGGTACTAATGTAAGTCTTTCATAAAAGCAAAGTGGCGTAAAGTGAACTTTCAGAAAGTGGGGGATACCAATATCCAATAAATTCCAAAATAATACTTACTTTAGGGTCTGAGCTCTTGAACTTTAACCTTTCCACCAACTCAATCATCGCCGCCTTTAATCCGCCAGAGTCTTTGCTCTAGAAAAGAGAAAAGTCAGGAGTCATTAGACAGCATTTTGTTGCTCTCTCGACCACAAACAGCGTTTCATGGGACAATGAAACAGAAAGCAATTTTTTCTTTTTCTCAGCCAAGAAAACTAAACGACTAGGGAGAGCTGCATTGCCCTTCATCTTCTCTATGGATAAAGAGGGCTGAGACATAAATTGCCCAGTGACCTGAGAGAACTACTGGAATGAAAATTAAAGACAATTTGTACTGGCTGGCTGGCTGCCTCATGTCAGTGCCCAACTGCGCCAGTGTTCACGGAGGGCTGAGGCCCTGCAGAAGAGATTTCCTTCTGGGGTGCCTGTTTTATGACCTAACAACTTGTATTTTGACTTTCTACACACCAAATACAGAAGTATGCATATTAAATATTCTTCACAAAATAAGCACACATAAAAAAATGCCCTGAGATATAATTGGAAATGGTATCACAGCATGCTGGTTGAGTACAGGTTTTTAAGTCAGACATAAATGGTTTCAAATTTGGGGTCTGTCATTAACTAGTTGACTGACCTCGGGCAAATTATTGACTTCCTCAAAACTTCCCCCTCTTTCCATAAAATGGAGATAATAAACAGTTATTTGGAGGCTTAAGTAAAATAGTGTTTGTAAAGGTATTAGCACAGTATGTGGCATGCAGTAAGTGTTCAATAAATGTCACCCACTAGTTTACTGTTGTTATTGCATTGTAATGACTTAGAGAAGCACAGTCCAATAAAAATGCGATGTAATCAACATAAAATAAAAAATGCAATGTAAGCCACAAATGCAAGCCACATATGTAATTCTAAGTTTTCTAGTGGCCACAAAAATAAAGTGAAATTAGGTTTAATATATTCAACTTAACACAGTATATCCAAAATATTATCACTGCAATATGCAATTTCAACATGAGGTATTCTGTGTATTTTTTTCATACTAAGTCTTTGAAATTTACACTTACAGCCCAATTCAATTTGGTTAGGCATATTCTGAGTGCTCCAAAGCCATGTATGGCTACTGACAACTGTACTGGTCAAGCACAGATTTAGAACACAGACTCTAGAGTGACAAGGTCTGGATTCAAAATCCAATTCTACCACTACCTGTGTGACCTTAGGCAAGTCACTTAGCCTCTCTGTGCCTTGATTTCTTTGTCTATAATATGTAGTTAAATACGATATCTATTTTATAAGGTTGTAATAATATTAAATGAGCTAATATATGTCAAATGAGATAATACATCCTTTGAACAGGGCCTGGCACATGGTAAACACAATAGATGTATGAGACTTTTTTTATTATTGCCTATCTTCCTCACAATGTTTTAAGTTCCTTAAAGGTAAGAACTACATCTATCATCTCTGTATCTGTGCCCAGCATCAAGAGGGTTTTTTAAAAAGTCTGCTGAACAAAGGAATGAATGAACATACAATCTTAAGACATGAATGTCCTAATAATAAAACATGTATAGCACAATCTAAAACCACATGAATTAGTTTTATTTTCTAATCTCAACTCCTCTATAGGATAGGGTGGAATCATCACCCTAATTTTACCAGTGACAAGAAGGAAGCATGAAGAAGTAAAATGGCTACCAATTTTAGTGGGGGGAGGGGTACGGACAATGAAGAAGTACCATATAAACAAACACTACAAATACCTTGTTTCTTGCTTGAAATTGTCCATGGTCTCAGTGACCTTTCCCAAACCCGAAGAACCAATTCCAATTCCTCCAAAACAGGAAATACGTACTCAGTAAGATCCTGTCATACAGATTAAAATAGACTAAAGGCTAAATCTTTTTTTACCCTTTGACCTCCTTCCTCTCCCAAGCCTATATAGAAAATGTCTGATGTAGCAGGACTGATACCCAAACACAGCTTGACTGACATTCCCACTTTAGCTATGTTTCTCAATTTTAATAATTTGTATTTTAAAAATGGTGATTTACAACTCTCCACATTTCTTCACCCATTTAAATCTAGAGGTCACATACCAGAGTGTGGGTGAGACCCAATGTACCTAAAAAAAGGTTAAGTTGACAGACACAGTTCTGTCTTATGAGATGATCAGACAATAAAGCCTGTCTGGTGATATCACTCTTCTAACCTGCTTCTCACTGGCTAAACACGAGGTCACTTGTCCCTGGAAAGCTCTCTCCCCCCACATCCCAGCTGCCAGCACCCATTTTAAGCTCTTCAGCAAGAGCCCCGATACATTATGACTTTCCCCCTGGCTCTAGAGGACAGAAAGGAAAGCATGAAACTGCCTTAAAACGCTGCCTCAGAAAGGAAACGGAACGACAAAGGAATCCCTAAGAAGCAGACAGCCTGTGTGCAGGCAGATGTGCCTTGTGTGGGGAGATAAGGGAACCCTTAGCCTTCTTTCGTAAAAATACAGCGCGTCAGCAGAATCCTTTCTCCTTTCAACAAAGCATCAGCAGTGCTGCCTATCCAGGGGAGAGACGCAGGGGAGGCACAGAGACTCACCCTTCAGGAAAGTCACCATCCCACCTCCCCACCCCGCCCTCTTTGAATGTTATTCTCAAAGATCAACTGGCGTCTACATTGGGGCAGCTATACTCGGTCTGTAAATGGGTGGTGGAAAAAAGCCCTTTTTCTATGGCTTTTTTTTTTTAAAGAAACCATAAAATAAGCAGTTGGTCAGAAGGGAGAGGTTCCTCTAGGCAGACCTGCCCCTGACAGCTGCAGGACTGGGCTGCAGTGCAAATGGAGGGCCCCGGGCCCCCAATACACCTTCTTTCTCCTCCCACACACCAGTCCTCCTGTACCTCACGAAGCCTTATACACAGACATTCGAGCCAGTAGAGTTCTGGAAATATTCCTCTCAAGTAGTTGACCTTAGTCACCCTGACCTAGGAGAGCACATATCAGGGGTGGGGTCTAATGGCTTGATCCATCTTTGGGAGGATGAACTCAGAAAGGGACTCTGCAGGTCCTGGAAGTAGGCTCAGGACGTTTATCTGGTAATTCTTAGGTCCTCAGCACCTGGAGAGTGGTCCAGGAGATGGGTATGGCCATAGGAGAGCCCTCTAAAGCATGAGGGATGGGGCAGCAGCACAGGGTTGTCCAGGTCTAAAGTGGTATTGGAGCATGAGTGTCCCTACATCAGACGGTGGTATCATGCTTTAGTCAATTATCTGTTTGCAGAGGACCATCATCAGTCAAAAGGGAATGGGAACAGGAGATTGTACCCTCATACTTCCCTACTATGGTGGAATAGAACAGCTGCCTCTGAAACCTGCATTCTAATTGAGAAGTAGACCAGAATAGTAACAAAAGGCAAGCTAATTCTAACCTCGTAGACATTTGGTTCCATAAATGGGCAGATTCTACTATGTCAGTACTTGGGGCAAGCGCTGTGAGAGGGAAAGAAATGAGATTCTCCTGATACTGCTCTTCTCTACCTCCATCCCACACAATGCATTCAAGGAATATGGAATTCAATGTAAGCACGCCTTGTGTATGCACCTCCTTCCCCCACTAAGAGTGTGTAGAATAAAAAAAGGGAAGTGCTATTCTGTGACACCCGCCCCAGCCCTCAGAGTCTGATTAATCTGTGGAGATGTGGGATACTTCACAAAAGCCAACTCCTAGGGATGATTCATAATAAAAACAAGAGAAAAACAAAAAGGCCTTACATGTAAAGATATTCTTTACTTTCCAAAGCACTTTCATATGCTTTTCCATTGGTCTTTTACAATAAGCCTAAAAAGTAGTGTATTCTCACTTTATATTTGAGAAAATTGGCTGATGGAAATTAAAAAATGGCAGGAAGAACCCAAAAATCACAGAGCTCTTACAATCTTTCATTGGCATTTTGCAGTAACAAAATAACTAAGAAGTAGTGTGTCCATACTTCTCAATGGAGAAAAATGGTTCTGTGGAAGTCAGGCAATGTCCCCAAATTACACGGCTAGTAAATACCAAAACCAGAATCATAAAGATGCAAATAAGAAAGATTAAAACATACAACAGAGGAGGTTGGTATCAAGAATACAAGATAAACTTGGAAAACTGTAGGTCATTAAGGAAATAAATTGAGGAAGATACAAATAAGTGTAACCATATACTATGTTCATGAATTGGAAGATACTACCCAAAGCAATCAACAGAGTCACTGCAGTTCCTGTTAAAATACCAATGGCATATTTCATGGATCTAGAAAAAATATTCCAAAAATGTATTTGGAACCAGAAAGATCCTGAATAGCCTCAGAAATATTGAAAAAGAACAAAGTTGAGGGATCAAAATACCTGGTATCAAATTATACTACAAGGTCACTGTAATCAAAACAGCATGGCACTGGCATAAAAAACAGGCTTAGGGATCAATGGAACAGAACAGAGAGCCCAGAAAGCAACCCATTCCTAGATGGTCACTTAGTATTTGACGAAGGAAGTAGGTACATACAGCGGAGTAAAGAAGTCTCTTCAATAAATGATTCTAGAAAAATTAGACAGGTATAAGCAAAAGAAATGAAACTAGATTACTAACACCACAGACAAGAATAAACTCAAAATGGATAAAGGGATTATATGTAAGTCACAAAAAAAAATACATACCAGACGATGGTGGCGTAGGCAGACATAGCTTGCCTCTTTGCACAACCACATCAAAATTACAACTAAAATAGAGAAAACCATCACTCAGATCAGTCAGAAATCAAGTTGAATGGAAGTCTGACACCTACAGAATTAAAGAAACCACATCCATCCAGACTGGCAGGAGTGGCACAGACACAGAATGGGCTGGTGCCACACCAAGGTGTGGCAGATAAAAATTCAGGAGGGATATCTCAGGAGCAAGAAGTCTCAGTCCTACACCAGGGCCCCCAGCCCAGGATTCTGGTGCCAGGAAGATAATTCCCCACAACTTCTGGCTGCAAAAGCCAGCAGGGATTGAGTTGGTGGAAGAAACTGCTAGAGTCCCAAACCGTTCCTCTTAAAGAACCCACACACCAACTCACCTACTCAGACTCATTCCCTCTGAGCTCCAGCACTGGGGTAGCTGCTTGAAAGGCACCAGTGGTATAGAGGGAGAAACTGGGGTATCTGGCATCAAGGTGAGCAGAGGCCATTGTCCCTTCTCTAAACCCTCTGCCCACAGAGCTGGCAAGCTGGTGCCATATCTGAGATTCCAACAACCTGGCTAACACTGTCTGACCGGTCTTGGAAATCCCTAGAGACTCTGCCCCACCCAAGGGCCCACCCAAGCTGCTTTTCCATATGGATGGCTGGTCTTGGCCCATGCTCCACAACCTCCTAACTACTACAAACAAGAAACAGCTGGCCTTAGTGAGCCCCAGGCCTGGTACTAGGAGCAGCCAGCCTAGATTCACAGCTTGGCTTCACCTGGGAGTCTCCAAGCCCAGCACAAGAGGCAGCTGTCTCAGACTGCTTTATGGCTCAGGCAGGGTGGACCCAGGCAAAACACAGATGGGAGCTGACCATGGTCTGCACCACCTGGGAAACTCTAGAGCCAGCACACCCACTGAACAGCTACAGACCATGTCCAAGCACCACCACCACTGCCCTGCACAGCTGTTCTCTGACAGAGCGCGGAGGTTGGTGGTAAGTAATCACAGCCATCCTTGCAGCTGACTGGCCTGGGTAAATCCCTCCCATTGATCTGCCAACAGGAACCAAGGCTCAACAACAAGAGGGTGTACTCAGCCCACATGAAGGGTGCACCTCAAGTACCCTACTTGGGTGATAGGGGAGGCTGTGCCACTACACTCTATAGGACACCTACTACTTTAGGTCACACTTCCAAGACATTGAGTCAAAGCAGCTCTACCAAATACATGGACACAAACACAGGGAGGCTGCCAAAAGGAGGGGACAAAGAAACAGGACCTAAATGAAAGAACAGATCAGAACTCCAGAAAAAAAGTTAAACAAAACGGAGATAAGCAATCTATCAGAGGCAGAGTTTAAAACACTGGTAAGAAGGATGCTCAAGGAACTTAGTGAGAACCTCAACAACATAGAAAAAGATCCAGTCACAAATGAAGGATACACTAAATGAAATAAAGAACAATTTACAGGGAAGCAACAGTACAGTGGATGAGGCTGAGAATCAAATCAATGACTTGGAACAAGGAAGCAACAAATAACCCATCAGAACAACAAGAAAAAAAAAGAATCCAAAAAATTAGGATAGTATAAGCAGCATCTGGGCAAATTCAAGAGGGCCAACATTCACATCACAGGGGTGCCAGAAGAAGAAAAAGAGCAAGAAATTGGAAATCTATTTGAAAAAATAATGAAAGAAAACTTCCCTAATTTGGTGAAGGAAATAGACATGAAAATCCAGGAAGCACAAAGAATCCCAAACAAGATGAATGCAAAGAGGCCCACTCCAGGACACATCATAATCAAAATGCCAAAGGTTAAAGATAAAGAGAGAATCTTAAAAGCAGCAAGAGAAAAAAGTTACCTACAGGGGAGTTCCCATAAGACTGTCAGCTGATTTTTCAAAAGAAACTTTGCAGGCTAAAAGGTACTGGCAAGAAATAGTCAAAGTCATGAAAAGTAGGGACCTACAGCCAGAATTGCTCTAGCAAAGCTGTCATTTGGAATGGAAGGGCAAACAGATAAAGAGCTTCCCAGACGAGAAAAAACTAAAGGAGTTCATCATCACCAAACTATTATTATATGAAATGTTGAAGGGACTTATTTAAGAAAAAAGAAAAGATCAAAACTATGAACAATAAAATGGCAATAAATACATATCTATTAACAATTGAATCTAAAAAACAAACTAAACAAACTAGAAGAAAAGAGACAGAATCATGGATATGGAGAGGGTTTGGATGGTTGCCAGGTTGAACAGGGGTGTGGGGGAAGGGGGTAAAGTGGTGAGGGGATTAAAAAGTACAAGTAGGTAGTCACAGAATAGCCATTGGGATGTAAACTACAGTACAGGAATTGGAGTAGCCAAAGAACTTACACACATGCCTCGTGGATATGAATGAAGGTGGGGGGACTCCCTGAGGGAGTGAGGGTTGCTGGATAGAGGGGGGCAAAGGAGGGAAAATCAGGACAGCTATAATAGCATAATCAATAAAATATAATTAGAATTAAAAATACACTAAAAAAGTAAGTCACAGAACCGTAAAAATACTAGAAGAAAACATCGGCAGTAAAATCTCAGACATCTCTTACAGCAATATTTTTGCCAATAAGTCTCCTAGGACAAGGAAAATATAGGAAAAAAATAAACAAATAGAACCAAGTCAAACTAAAAAACTGCAGCACAGCCAAAGAAACTGTTAACAAAATAAAAAGGGAACCCACTGTGTGGGAGAACGTATTCACCAATGATACATCTGATAGGGGTCAATTTCCAAAATATATAAATAACATACACAACTTAATACCAGAAAGGCAAACAATCTAGTTAAAAAACAGGCAAAGGACTTGAATACACACTTCTCCAAAGTGGACATACAGATGACCAATAGATGAAAAAAATTCAATGTCACTAATCATCAGAAACATGCAAATTAAAATCACATTGAGATATCACCTCACACGTGCCAGAATGGGTATCATCAATAAGTCAATAAACAACAAGAGTTGGTGAGGATGTAGAGGTAAGGGAACCCTCATGCACTGTTGGTGGGAATGCAAACTGATGCAGCCACTGTGGAAGACAGTATGGAGTTTCCTAAAAAAATTAAAAATGGAACCACCTTTTGGCCCAGTGATCCCACTTCTGGGAATATACCCCAAGGAACCCAAAACACTAATTCAAAAGAACAGAAGCACCCCTAAGTTCATTGCCGTATTATTTACAATCACCAAGATACAGAAGCAGCCCAAGTGTCCATCAGTAGATGAGTGGATAAAACAACAATGGGACATTTAATGGAATACTACTTGACTGTAAAAAGAAAGTAAGTTAGTTTTACCCTTTGTGACAGTATGGATGGACCTGGAGAACATTATGCTAAGTGAAATAAGCCGGTCAGAGAAAGACAAATACCATATGATTTCACTCATATGTGGAAGGTAATGAACAAACTGAACCAACAAAATAGACACAGACTCATAGATGGAGAGCAAAAGACAACAAATGTGAGGCGGGGAGGGGTTGAGCAAAAAAGCCAAAGGACTCATGGGCATGGAAAACAGTGTTGTGATTCTGGGAGGCAGAGGGGTAAGGGAACTAAATGATAATTTAAAAATACAATAAAATTATTAAATAAGTGTATTATAAGTTAAAAATACATAATAAACAATAAAAATTTTAATATAATAAACAAGAAAATACATAAAGGATTTCTATAAATAAGAAGATAAGCCCAAAAGAAATCCCAACAAAGGATATGAACAAAACAGAAATATGAAATGACTAATTAACATATAAAAGTTATTTTAAAAAGCTCAAATTGGGACTTCTGGCCAAGATGAAGGTGTAGGTAGACACACTGTGCCTCCTCCCACAATCAAAAGAAGGACAACAAAAATTTAGAAACAAAAAACAACCAGAACTGACGGAACTGATTAAAAACACCTATGGAGGTTGAGGCAGCAGTGGCAGAAATTTCCACCTTCACAGGAGAGCTCGTTGGAGAGACCCACAGGGTCCTAGAACATACACAAGTCCACCCACCCAGGGAATCAGCACCAGAAGGGCCCAATTTGCTTGAGGGAAGTGGGGGAAGTGAAAGCCTGCAGAGAGCAGAGCAAGTGCCATTGTTCCCTCTCAGACCCCTTCCCCACATACAACATCACAACTAAGCAAGGTGGGTTACCCTGCCCCGGTGAACAGCTAAGGCTCTGCCCCTCAATACATAATAGGCTCGTCAAGACAAAAACAAATGGCCCAAATGAAAGAACAGATCAAAGCTCCAGAAAAAATTATAACTAAGTGACAAACAGATAGCCAACCTATCAGATGCACAGTTCAAAGCACTGGTGATCAGGATGCTCACAGAATTGGTTGAATTTGGTTGCAAATTAGATGAAAAAATGAAGGTTACAATAAGTGAAATAAAGGAAAATGTATAGGGAACCAACAGTGATGGGAAGGAAACTGAGACTCAAATCAATGGTGTGGACCAGAAGGAAGAAAGAAACAACCAAACAGAAAAGAATGAAAAAACAAGAATTCAAAAAAATAAGGAGAGGCTTAGGAACATCCAGGACATCTTTAAATGTCCCAACATCCGAATTATAGGGGTACCAGAAGGAGAAGAGGAAGAACAACAAGTGGAAAAGTTATTTGAACAAATAATAAAGGAGAACTTCCCCAATCTGGCAAAGGAAATAGACTTCCAGGAAGTCCAGGAAGCTCAGAGAGTCCCAAAGAAGTTGGACCCAAGGAGGAACACACAAGGCACATCATAATTACATTACCCAAGATTAAAATTAAGGAGAGAATCCTAGAAGCAGCAAGAGAAAAGGAGATAATTACCTACAAAGGAGTTCCATCAGTCTGTGAACTGATTTCTCAAAAGAGACCTTACAGGCAAGAAGGGGCTGGAAAA
This sequence comes from Anoura caudifer, assembly GCA_004027475.1. Lineage (NCBI taxonomy): Eukaryota > Metazoa > Chordata > Mammalia > Chiroptera > Phyllostomidae > Anoura > Anoura caudifer. Next base: position 125,921 of record PVKU01000770.1, on the reverse strand, counting down.
GAAGTATTCCAAGTCATGAAAGTCAAGGACCTACATCCAAGATTGCTCTATCTAGCAAAGCTGTCATTTAGAATGGAAGGGAAGATAAAGTGCTTCTCAGATAAGGTCAATTGCTTCTCAGATAAGGTCAATTTAAAGGAGTTCATCATCACCAAGCCTTTATTTTATGAAATGTTAAAGGGATTTACCTAAGAAAAAGAAGATAAAAAATATGAACACTAAAATGACAGCAAACTCACAATTATTAATAACCACACCTAAAACGAAAACAAAAGCAAACTAAGCAAACATCTAGAACAGGAACAGAACCACAGAAATAGAGATCAAATGGAGGGTTAGCAACAGGGGAGTAGGAGGGGGAAAGAGGGAGAAAAGGTACAGAGAATAAGTAGCATAGATGGTAGATAGAAAATAGATGGCGGGGGGGGGGGCGGT
>PVKU01000770.1:0-125386 GCA_004027475.1 Anoura caudifer | reverse complement strand
CAAAATATGCCTTTTCCATTATACTGAAAAAAACGTTTTGATTTGGTAATACCAAGTGATGTGGGGCTCTAGGGAAATTGGGGCCTTTCATATGGTGCTGATTAAAATGACAGAGCTACTTTGAAGTCTCATGCCTAGCAAGTCCATTTGTCTTTCACCCCTTAAAAAACAACACTAGCACATGTATCCAGAAGGTATGCACAAAAATACTTATTGCTGCACTGTTTGGAATGCTGTGAAACTGGAAACATCCTAAGCATACATCAACAGTGAGTGGCTAAATAAATTACAGAATTAACACACTATGAAATATGACACAGCAAATTAAAGGAATAAAGTAGACCTATATGTACCTGGAAATAAGACAAGACATAATGTTGAATTAAACTTGCAAAATCATACATACAATAAATATCATTTAGTTTTTTATAAACCCACAAAACTGTTATTTTCTCTGGGTGAAGTATATGAATGTAAAAGACTAGAAAAGCAATGATTGAAGGGACTGGTATCAAGAATATTAGTAGGAAGAGTCTTGGACTTACCTAAGTGTATTGTCTGTGGCAGACCCTTCTGCATGGCATGGGCCCAGCTCCCACTCGGGGATGCACAGGACCCACGCCCACTGATAGGTTCTCTCTTGGATAATCAGATTTGCAATATACTAGGCTGTTTTGAGCCTTGCTCTTTGCTAAAACTCCCTCACCCTGCAAGTGCTAAACCCTGGGACCAGCGTAACTGGCTCAACCACTTGCCTTTTCATTTGCTAATATCCTTCTTCTGAGATGTGATTAAGGGCATTGGCTCTTTTTGTTGTAACCAGGGCTGAGTGAGTGAGGACCATCTTGTAATGTGAGAGATGTAGAATAAAGGCCTGTCATGGCAGAGACCGTGGCTTTTGCTCCCCTTGAGAGAAAAGCCACGTTGCCGTCCTTTTTCCTCCAGTGGACTCAGTAGTCCGTGTGTATGTTTTCATTTCATCCATAATGATGTGGACACTGCTAGCTGGCATCCGCACCATTGTCTAATTAGGATTTAGTATACAAAGGAAAGGGAGGGAGCAAGGAAGGAAAATCCTAGGGCCTCTTCTTTGAGTGCTTCTCTCCATGAGTTTGCCTAAGTATAAATACTGGACACTGTTCCCTTTGCACTGCAAACATATGAACCAGCAGGTAAAAGAGAGTTCTTTATCTGGTGTTCACATATGGACTTCAGGCAGTTTGAAATCTCCAAAACAGGAAGCCAACTGTGAAATGTACATGCACTTTTCTAGGGAAAGGAATTTAGCTTTCCCGAGAGTCCGCAAAAAGTTCAACTTTCTTGTAGTGTAAAGAGTCTTGCACAAAGAAAAAGGAGATGCAGGCTCTATTCCTAGTTCCTCCACTGACTGCTGTGTGAGTGTGGATGAGCCATTTCGTATCTCTGGGTTTCTGTTTCTCAGTCTGTAAATGAGGAAAATGGGACAAATCAGAACACACACATACACAGCCTGCAAACGTTTTACGCCTTTAGAGTGTTGTCCCACACAGCATACTGGGAATTTTTAAATTAGTCACTAATTTCTAAATCAGGAAATATGATATAATAAAAATTTCTAGCTTCATTTGAAAATCTGAAGGTATGGTTGTACTGGGTTCCCATGGTCACATAGCAGCAATTAGCTGAAGCTGAATAGCAGCCACCTACTTTAGGCAAGGCCAGCTCTCTCCCGTTTGCCATAGTATCTCTGGCTTGCTTCTCTCACTCACATCACCTCTCTTGTCTCTATGGACACTTGAAGTGTTGCTACCCCTGGAAGCAATTCTCTCTGAAGGGTTTTTTTAAAGCCTCTAAGGGTGCTTGTTGGAACACCAAGAAAGTTTAGATGTCTTTCTTCTTAGAGGTTCAAAATATTTCATAAACACATGCCCATCATTGACCTCAAAATACAGAAATCAGATAGCTCATTCTAATGTAAGCATCCTTTGAAAATGAGTAAGAAGCAGAATCAAAGGTGGAATATGGTAGGTAAAAGTAGTATCAGAACAAGAAGTATCTTTTGACAACCAGTCTCTGTACTTTTACGGGAGTCAGTCAGCTGAGCACCAAAAGAAAAGTCATGTATTAGTAAAAATGTAAATGAAAGTCACTTAAATATCCTCAGGTGGCTCCTAAGTATTGAATTCTGTATTACAAAGAATCAGAAGATGCTGAGTTCAGAAAAAAAATTGGCTGCCTCTTTTGTTGTTGTTTTCCTATCCCACTGGCCTTGTGTTGGTACCATGCTTAAAAAAAAGTCAACCCGACTTTCTGTCATTTTTACAAACAGGTTTTGTCTGGAAGAAACAGTGGAAAAGGATTATGAGACACAATATGTAAGTGTCTTCCTAAGGAATCAAATCAGAATGCAAAGACTTGTCAAAATGAAACAGAACTAAATTTTAGTATTACCACGCCATGTACAAAAATTCTTTACTGTCTTCTTCACATTATTTGATTTTCCAACTTCAAATCCACTCATACATTGAGTTGCCTAAACATCTTTACATAATTATCTTTATATAATTGCTCAGATCCAAACTCATTTTTGGGCCTGAGAAAACTCATCCCCTAACTCTAAAAGATGTGCCTTCTCCAACCACTCTTCACCCTCTCCACTACTACCCAGTGCAAACAGCAGCACTACCCCCGCTCCTGCCACCCTACAGCCCATTCTCTCAAAGGAATCAGTGAAATTTTAAGAACATATATCAGATCACTCATTCCTGTGCTTAGAACAGTCCATGGCTACTGGAAGTAAAATCCCAAATCCTTACCATGGCCTACTTGGTAATCTGACTTCCTCTAGTTCTTCTCCAGCTATCTTTTTAAAAAATATACTTTATAGATTATGCTATTACAGTTGTCCCATTTCTCCCCCTTCATTCCCCTCCACCCTGCACACCCTCTCCCACCCACATTCCCCCCTTTAGTTCATGTCCATGTGTCATAACTTCTCCATCTTCTACATTTCCCACACTATTCTTGCCCTCCCCCTATTTTCTACCCACCATCTATGCTACTTATTCTCTGTACCTTTTCCCCCTCTCTCTTCCTCCCACTCCCCTGTTGCTAACCCTCCATGTGATCTCCATTTCTGTGGTTCTGTTCCTGTTCTATTGTTTGCTTAGTTTGCTTTGGTTTTAGGTGTGGTTGTTAATATCTGTGAGTTTGCTGTCTTTTTACTGTCCTATTTCTTATCTTCTTTTTCTAAGGTAAGTCCCTTTAACATTTCATATAATAAGTGCTTGGTGATGATGAACTCCTTTAAGTTGACCTTATCTGAGAAGCACTTTATCTTCCCTTCCATTCTAAATGACAGCTTTGCTGGATAGAGCAATCTTGGATGTAGGTCCTTGACTTTCATGACTTGGAATACTTCTTTCCAGCCCCTTCTTGCCTGTAAGGTCTCTTTTGAGAAATCTGCTGACAGTCTGATGGGAACTCCTTTGTAGGTGACTGTCCCCTTATCCCTTGCTGCTTCTAGAATTCTCTCCTTCATTTTAATCTTGGGTAATGTAATTATGATGTGCCTTGGTGTGTTCCTCCTTGGGTCCAACTTCTTTGGGACTCTCTGAACTTCCTGGACTTCCTGGAAGTCTGTTTCCTTTGCCAGATTGGGGAAGTTTCCACTGGTTGCTCTTCTTCTTCCCCTTCTAGTACCCCTATAATTCAGATGTTGGGACATTCAAAGATGTCCTGGATGTTCCTAAGCCTCTCCACATTTTTTTGAATTCTTGTTTTCTCATTCTTTTCTGTTTGGTTGTTTCTTTCTTCCTTCTGGTCCACTCCACTGATTTGAGTTCCAGTTTTCTTCCCATCTCTATTGGTTCCCTGTGCATTTTCCTTCATTTCACTTATTGTAGCCTTCATTTTTTCATCTAATTTGAGACCAAATTCAACCAATTCTGTGAGCATCCTGATCACCAGTGCTTTGAACTGTGCATCTGATAGGTTGGCTATCTCTTCATCACTTAGATGAATTGGCTCTGGGGCTTTGATTTGTTCTCCAGTTTGAACCATTTTTGTTTTTGTTTTTTTGTTTTTTGTTTTGTTTTGTTTTTTGGTCTGGTCATAGCTGTTACGTAGTGAGGGGTGGAGCCTTAGGTGTTCCTCAGGGTGGGGCAGCCCAGTCTCTGGGTAGTGATGCTGTATGTGGGGGCGGGGTCTGAGAGGGAACAATGGCGCTTGCTCTGCTCTCTCTCGGATTCCAGTCCCTTACCCTGCTTCCCTTTTGCTTGGATTATCTGTGCACAAATGTGGGACCACCTGGTCAGCCAGCCACCCTGTGCAGCCTCTGTGGGTCTACACGATTGCCACCCCATGCCCGGGGTCCGCTAGCTGCCACCTGTGCACCTGGGATCTGCCAGCCACTGCTGCTTGCGTGCCTGGGTCTGCACTTCCACTTTTTTCCTGCCATGACTCCGCCCCTCTTACTGGTCTGGATGAATGGTTGTTGGACTTCTGTACAGTTCAATTTTCTATCAGTTCTGGTTGTTTTCTTGTTTCTAAATCTTTGTTGTCCTTAATTTTGGTTGTGTGAGGAGGCATAGTGTGTCCACCTACACCTCCATCTTGGCCAGAAGTCACTAGCCATTCTTTGTATCCCTCAGAAAGCCTGTCCCATCTCAGAACCTCCATACTTGATGTTTCCTCCCCTGGGACCACTATGCCCTCAGATCTTCCCATCATTGGCTTTAACCATACTTTTTTGAGGTCACTGCCTCAAAAAAGACCTTTCAGACCCTTCAACAGCCCTCCTCCCATTTCCCCATCCCAGTCACTCTCTTCTCCTTCACTAGTTTGTTACTCATAGTACTTATCCTTACACTTTTTTAAAGAGAATTTTTGTAAGAGTTTATTTAAACCAAACTGATGACAATGGCCAGGAAACAAGATCCCAAATGCCTTTATAGGACTTATCAATCCTTATTTGAAATATTATTTACTGTTTTACTTGCTTACATCCATTTTGCTCATACAATTTAAGCCCCATGAGACCAGGGACTTAGAATTGTTCGCTGTTAAATTTTCTATTTCCCAAAATAGTTCATCTAATTGAACAGATCAAAGTAAAAATAATCATGTCACCAATCTCAAACAATATATAAAATATCTTAATAAATACTCTACCTTAAAGAATTATAAAAAGTTTAATGAGATAATATGTAGAAAGTTTACAGTATAGAACCTGGCACATAATAAGCTCTCAATAAATTATAGTTATCATTGCTGTTATTATTAACTGAATAACGATATACTGGGTGACTGACTACTAAGTATCAAGCACTGAGCTAGAGAAGTGCTGAATGGAAAAAAATAACAAAACAATCTGTTACTAATCAAAATACTCCGTAAAATCAAAATACTCTGTAAAATATCCAGGAAGAAAATTTCAGATAGAAGGAATAGTTTTAGAATATTCAGAAGGTATGTATCTATTAAGACTTTCATACTGTGCTGAGTGCTGTAGCTCAGTTGGTTGAGCATCCTCCTACAAAGCAAAAGGATGCCAGTTTGATTTCTGGTCAGGGCCAGTTTGATTGGCCTGGGTTCTGGGTTTCTCCCCAGTTGGAGCATGTATGAGAAGCAACTGATGAAAGTTTCTCTTCCTCTCTTTCTCCCTCCCTTCCCTTCTCTCTAAAAAATAAAATAAAATCTTTAAAAAACACCTTCATACAGATAGTAAACAGCAGGAGAGTGTATGTACAATTTAGAGAGGTTAAATGTAAGTGGGAGTAATTAAGAATAGAAGCAAAATGGGATGGTGGAAAGAACATGTACTTTGGGATCAGTCCTAGATTCATATCCTAGTCCTTCCACTTATTAGCTAAGTGACCACCCGCAAATCTCAGCCTCTTTGAGTATCACTTTCCTCATCCATAAAACAAGAATCATAATAACACAGCTGATGGTGGGAGCTGTATTAAGATCATTTGAAAAAGTAAAGGAAAAGCACCTGACCTGAAACCACTCAGTAACTATTATTATTAGTCTTCTCATTTCTGGAAAGAACCTCAAAATTCAATAGCAGGCAAGAGTTTTCTGACTCTTACTTTTATAACTGCAGTTGAAGGTTGGCATTTTCATTCTTCACATGCATGAAGTCAGAGTTTACCACTCAGCACAAGTTATACCCTGCCAGGGTTCACACAGACCCAAAGTACAGAGAGGAGAACAGCAGGGATGCCTATAACATTTCCCAAATGATTGCCTACTACAAAAATATGGAGGCGATTTTCTAGCCAGAAAGTAAAGGAATATTGCCCCTGTCTCCCCTCTGCTTCTATAAAAATTTCCAACAGTTCAGAATGTAAAGCAGAATTTAAAGACTTGTGAACCTAAAATTAAGCCTATCAGCTGTGTTTTGGTTAGCTAGTGCATAAGGCACCAGCAGGACACTAAAATATACAGGAGCCTCTTCTCTGAAGACAAGCTTTTCACCAGCCTATCTACCCACCAGAGTAGAGAAGGCAGAAGGAGCAGAAGGAGAGGGGGTTGAACAGTTTTCACCCAAAGAAACTTGGTATCCAGAACTTCTACTGCTGCCAGACTAACTGTTCTGGCATTGAACTCAGAATAGAACCTCAGATGGCTCTATAACAGTAATAAGAATAAGAGCGACCGAGTGCTGAGGGCTTATTATATCCTAAGCATTGTGCTCTTTACGTGTGTGATCTTGTTTGTTCCCCACTATAATCTAATTAGGAGAAACAATTATTAAAGCCATGTTACAGATGAGGAAACCAAAACTCAGAGAGGCTGAGTAAATTATCCAACATGACAAAGTAGCTGAGCCAGGATTCAAACCCACAGACTGCAAAGCAGCCAAATAAAGCAAGACTACTTAGTCATTCATATTCATTCTCCCATTTTTCCTTAGTAACAGATCCCAGCTTTTAGCTAGCTACACAGTGGCCTGCAGAAAAGACTGTTTCCAGCTCCCCTGGCAACTAGATAAGGCCATGGTACTTAATTCTGGCCAGCGAAACAAGCAGCAATGTGTGCAACTTCTGGAGGGTTCTCTTAAAACAGAGGGGTATGCCCTTCTTCATTTCCTATGCTAGCTATCCTGAACTCGAATGTGCTGGCTGGACCTCCAGCAGCCATCTTGGTCCCTGACAAAGATTACACCCTAAGGATGCCAGATTGGAGCTGGAAAGAGCCTACAATCTTGATAACCTCATGGTTCCTCTATACCAGCCTTAGACCACTTACATCCAAATCTCTTTTATACAAGAGAGAAATAAACACCTATCTTGTTTGAGTTGCTGCTATTTTGGATTTTTCCAAATTATTTCATTATTTTAGAAACAGGTAAACTTAATGTAAACATTGATATACTAAATCACTATGCAATGTCTCTTTCACTTCTTCATTGATGCTCTCTGGAACTAGATGAGATTGCCCTTCATATCATGAATATACCAAATATTTCATGTATATCTACTATCAACAGGCCTTGTGCTAGGTGCTGGAAACATAAAGATGAATAACATATAGTCCTGAACCTAGAAGAGTTTATAGCCCATGCAGGACACAGACACGGAAAGAAGTAACATTACAGCACACTGTATTTAGTGCTACAATAAATGTACACAGGCTGTCATTAGGGGAACACAGAAGGAGGTTACTAACAGTCTGTATCTACCTAGTAAAATCTACCCATCTTCAAAGGCCCACCTCTAACACCATCGCTTCCAAGAAATCTTTCCTGATTCTGTGCCTCCAGCAGAAATTAATTTCTCTTTTCTCTGAGCCCCCAAAACTGTTTGTACCTCTCCGATCTTTCCTATTAGACTATAAGCTTCCTGATGTCAGGAACCACTTGTTATTCTTCTCAATAGGTCATGCAGCTCACTATAAGTACTCAAAGATTACTCAGATAAATAAAATTAACTTAAAAATACCCATTTTTGATACTAAGATTAATTATAGGCTATGGTTTCAACATATTACAATGAATGTTTTTCTCTAATATTCTATTTAAGTTAAAAGCAGACTACTCTGTCACCTGATTAAAAAAAAAAACACTAGTTAAACACATCTGAAGTGAGTTTTATAGTTAAATGTTCAACAAGAATAATTAGCACATTATAATGTACATCTAAGTCATTGTCCATATGCTTCATTGCCACAAATTATGGATTGAGCCTTTGGAATATTTGGAGAATTTTGTTTGTTTGACTGACTTTATTTATTTTCATTGCCTTTTGAGAGAGAGAAAGGGAGGGGAAGAGAAGGAGAGGAAGGGAGGGGGGGAGAGAGAGAGAGAGAGAGAGAAATATCAATGTGAGAGAGAAACATCGATTGGTTGCCTTCTAGTACACGCCCCGACCAGGGATCGAACCCGCAACCTGATTATGTGCCCTGCCTGGGAATTGAACCCATGACCTTTTGGTCTACAGGACAACATTCCAACCAATTGAGCCACACTAGCCAAGGTTGGTTTTATTTATTTATTCTTGATTCACTTTTGACATCTGAAAAGGGCATTAATATTGATTCTTCCCCTGACACCATGTTGACTTGATCCCTATCATAGTGATACACACACCCCCAAAACAAAAATGCACGTATAAAGGATTTAAGTCTCCCAGGGCCAGAATGCTGTGTTTCTCACCCCATTCTCACCTCTACCCCACATATCAAGACTAAAGTTTTTATTCTACCCATTCTTTGTCTATATCTGTTCCCTCTTTTCAGAGGTCCACGAGCATCCTTCCTGCCACATAACAAGTTTAGCCCCTGGCTCTGGATATTAAAACAACCAACAGGAACAGGAGGATGAAACTGAGCGGCTCGTCCTGGACTAAACTAACTTCAAGCAGAAGGCATGCTGTGCACTGATGCAGACCAATCTCCGACTTCTCAGTCTCGAGTCAAATGCAAGGGAAGAGAAAAGATGAGTATACCAACGAACAGGCAGGGCAACTTCCATGTCATGGGCTGTGGTCAAAAAGGCTGGTGCCACAGACACACAGTCCATTATCCTCAAAGGGGATAAGCCTATTGCATCAGCAACCTTACCCTGAAAAGCAATTGTCTAATAGTATAAATTATCTATTAACCCATTCTATTTTGATTGAAAGGTCAGGGAAGAGAAAAAGAGGGCACAGGATCCTCAGGAGAGAGAGCCCAGAAAACTTAGATCTTTTCTCGAGTCAGCTGTTAAGAAAGCTTAGCTAAGCTCTGCCATGTTCCAACTGTATGACCCTACCTCAACTATCCAATCCCTCTATGCCTCAGTTTCCTTCTTTTGTAAAAGAGATAATAAATGTACCTGTGGTATTAGTATGAAGATCAAATGAGTTAATATAAGTACAGAGTACTTAGAACAGTGCCTGGCACACAGTATTATATGAATGCTAGGTATCAATATGACTAAATCATCTTTCAAGAATCAGGCTGCACTCAGAAGCTGACCTGTGAGTAAAGGAAGGGCAAGGAGACACCTTCCAGGCTAGTGCATGAGACATTACACGATCCTTGCTCATGTGACACTGCAGAAGAGGGTCATAGACAGAACCTGCCAGAGAAGTTTCTGTTCTCTATCCCCAAGATCCCCTGTCTTCCATATATCAACAGTAATGTCATCTTGATAATATGTACCCTTAACTCTGTGGTTTTCCTCCCCAAACCCAATAACTCCAACCTAATCTTGAGATGAATATGAGGCAAATCCCTACAGGACATTTTACAAAAGATACCTGACCATCCCCAGATATTCCGATTTGATTTCATTGGCTGGAGTGGGACCAATCACAGGTCTTTTCTAAAGAATTGCACCCCCCACAGGTAATTTAAAAATGTGGCACCAAGGTGAGAAGCACAGCTTTCTCTGTAGACCTCACTTTTTACTCCTTTCACTCCACTCTACTCCATGACTTTTGCTGTCCCTCAACACCCCAAGTTCACCTTTACCTTAAAGCTTTTGCATTCACGATTCTTTCAGCCTTAACCATGCTTCTCCCAGATGTTTTCTTAATTCTTAAGATTATCAAGTGTAATTCTCATCATGAAGACTGTGGTAAGAGTCCATGCTCGTAACAGGACACAGTTAGATGGCTTTGCCCCTCCACTTAACCCTGCAAAATCCCTCTAGGTTCCCATTAATGAAGCTCCGTCCCCACAAATGCTGATCCCCTGAAAAAAATGAGCCGTTGTAAAAGGGATCTCTGTAAGCTCACATTCTCTCCACAGAGCAGTATTTTCACCTGGGCTAACAGCACATTACAACTGCTAGAACTATGTTATTCCTCTTACCTCAAGAGCCAGCTAATCCCTTTATGAACAGTTGTATGAATCAAACCAATGGTCTCTGCTAAGAATCACTGGACTTCGCACAAGCAGCACTGAATAGTAACACAAGAGGAGGGTTTCTTGCTCTTTGTGAGACCTCATCATTCATGTCTCTGCCCAAATGTCAGATATCGGAAATGCCTTCCATGACTACCTTATCCAAAAGTAGTCCTCTCCCGCCACACCACTTACTCTTTCATTACTATGAATCACTTTTTTCATACTACATACTACCATCCAAAATATCTCTACCTTTCTACCTAGCCAGAAGGTGAACTGCATGAAAGCTAATGCCCAGTTATGGCCTCACTGCATACTTCTAAGACTTATTACAGGTTAACAAAATACATTTTGAGGGGTAGACTGAGATGGGGAATCCCAGAACTGCAGGCCTCACATAAACTTTGCATAGAACCATTCTGAGCGGTTGCAACTGACACCAAGCCAGTCCCTTTACCTTAGCCTTACAGCTTTTGCCTTATGTTATGCAAGCAAATAAGACACTAAGTGAAGTAGCCAGTGCTTCACAGTTTTATTAGAAGGTGCCTCAAAGCCTTTAGGACAAGAATTAAAAAACAACTAGTTACAATTCCCACAGACCCTGAACCTTCTGCCTCCCTGCCAGAGGCTCCTTATGATCTGCCTAGAGAGCCAGAGCCGCTGACCTCTGTGGGACACCGCAGTGGCACACCTCCACCTCCAGCCCCTCTGCAGTCACAGGTGCTCTGAGCACATACTCATATCCTACAAACCACCCTGCTGCCGGTGCCCCCTCACCAGCTTCCCCCTGTCGTTGTTCCCAGCATCACTTAAGCAAACACTCCTCTCCCCAAATACCAATCTTAAAGGCACAATCTCAAGGGCAAGGCATGTGGCTTCAAAACGTAACAAGGCCATGTTAAGAATCCAAAGATGCTCATAGGTATCAGCTGAACTCTACCAACCCTTCTTCCTTTTGTAAGACCCCACCTTTCCTTCAGGTGATCAGAGAGTGAACAAGGGCTTTTCAAACCACAGGACATGGCCCATTAGTGTGCAAAGAGATCAGTTTAGTGGGAGAATCCAGAAGTTTTTTTGAACAGAACAGAAACAGAACACATGATATGCATTAAGGTAAACTGTTCCATTTGAGTTATATGAGTGTATGTGTGTGTAAACAAGGTCACAACGTAAAATATATTTCCCCTAAGTTATGTTCAAAATATTTTTTTAAATTACTGGTCTACAGTTCTGAGTATACCTGACTGTGATTTTACTGTTCAACAAAAATGATTCATTAAATGTAACTATGAATGAAAAGTCCCTTAACATAAAAATTTTTTCCCTTTTTATTGAATTTATTGGGGTGACACTGGTTAACAAAATGATACACATGTCAGGCATACAATTCCACAACACACACTGTATTGTATTGTGAGCTCACCACTGCAAGTCAAGTCTCCATCCTTCATCACTTATCCCCACATAACCGCCACCTCCTCCCACCCCTCCTCTCCCTGGCAATCACCATGCTGTTGTCTGTGTCCAGGAGCTTCTCTTTTTTTTCCTTGTTGCTCAATCCCTCCACAGCCCCCAGCCCCCCCATAAGAATTTTCATACAAATAAATCTACAAACCCAATCAAGCTCCTTTGTCAGGCCCAATGACCCATTTTCCAGCTCAGAAATTATGATCACCGTAAAGGAGACCTGTGTATCCGAGATGAGATGTTATGACCCAGAGGAGTAGTCATAATTTGGGTTGTGTAACTACAGTTCTTTGATAAAGCTGGAGCACAGACTCAATTCAAAATACTTTTGAGACAAAATCCAATGGGACCAAACTGGAAAGGTCACTGGTTTGATTCCTGGTCAGGGAACATGCTGGTTGTAGGTTTGGTCCCAGGTCAGGACACATGAGAGAGGTGGCCGATCAATGTTTCTCTCTCACAACGATGCTTTTCTCCCTCTCTTTCTCTCCCCCTTCCCCTCTCTCTAAAATAAATAAAGTTTAAAAGTCACTGCAGTAACTAAGTGTTAATCTTGTCTGTTCAAGGTGTTCACCTTACTTCTTTTGGCCTATCCTTCAGGTTGCCTCTGCCCTCATCCCCTCTTGCTGTACAGTCACCCTGGTTTTCTGCCCATTCTGGCTTACTCTGAACTATGCTCTAAGTATCAGCACCCCTTGGCAACAATTTGGCCTTCTACCACCAAGGCCACCCACCCCCCGGGGGCACAGCCTCGGGCACGGAGGTATCAAACATGTATTGCACAAACTCCACCCTACACTTGTATGTTTAACTGGACTCCTCATAATAGTAATATAAACAATGACTAACAGTTACCGAACACTTACAATGTCTTAAGCATCGTTAAGCATCTTATCACAAAGTCATTTATTCTTAAACAATTTTATTTTATTTCTTAAAATTATATCCATTTTAGAGATATGGAAAGAAGTCCAAACTGTTGCATAACTTGCCCAAGGTCAAAAAGCAAGTGGCAGAGCTAGGATACTTCCTATCTCACTCTAACCCCACACTGCATTTTATTTTTTCTTTATAGCACTTATTACATGGTTATTTGCTTATTTGTTCTTCTAAGCTCCAGTCAAAGTAGGGACTTTTCCCATTTTGTTCACTGCTATATCCCCAATGCTTTGAAAGCACTGACCCTTGGAGATGCCCAGTAAGTACTCACTGAACGAATGAATGAATGAATGAACGAACGAACGAACGAACGAATGCAGTGTAACAAATGCCCTCTGCTCTCATCATCATCATGCTGAACCACTTTTAATATCCCAAGAGACCTACTCTCTGCCAATAAGCAAATGCACATTGCCCTCGAAATCTTTGAAACCAGAGGTGAACTGAAACTAATTAAAGCTGCAACCGAGCTCTGGCTAAGCTCAAATCACTATTGGAACAAAAATTTCAGCCTCTCATCCTAGCTACCAAACAGAGCAAATGGCACACCCTCTCTCAAGGGGAAAAATATTACTCTAGTGTCTAGTGTTCTTTTAAACAAATATCTAGTGAGATGAAAGATTGATAACAAAAAAAAAACATGAAAATATGACATACAGTCAAGAATCAGACCCCCCAATATTCAGAAAAACAAATCTTTAAAAAGTAACAAATAGGCATTCTGGAGTTGAAAACACAGTATCATGAATTAAGAATTTAATGAATGGCACACAATAGACTATTTGCAGCTATAAAATAAATGTTAAAGTAAACAAATAGATCCATGGAGTTATTTCCAAGACACACTGCTAATTGAAAAAGGCAATGCACAAAAGAGAATTTATATTGCCCCCAAACCCATAATTCCAGTTTCACCATGAAAACATCAGACAAATACAAACTGAGAGAATTCTACAAAACACCCGACTAGCACTCCTCAAAACTATCAAGGTCATCATAAGTTAGAAAGAGTAACATGGCCATAGGATCCTGGTACAAAAGTCATCGTAGGAAAAAACGGTGAAATTCTAATAAAATCTATAGTTTAGTTACTAATACTGTTCCAATGTTAAGATAAGCAGAGTACAGTAAGCAGCTTTTGAACTCAGGACACTTATTGACTGAAAGAGACTGGGCTGTACATTTAGTTCATTAGGGTTCAAAAATGAGGAGGCGGGAGGGGAGAAGGTGACAGAAAGCAAAGCCTGTGGCATGCTCAGAGTGGGACAGTTAAAGGAGACCCTTTCCATACAGACTTGGGATCTTCCCACCCCTGCCAGGGAGTAAAATCTCAGAGAAAAGGCAAACTAAAGTAAACTTGTCACTACCTCACCCTCCAAAGGAGACCGAGGGGAGTGTTGCCTTGGAGTTGAACAAAGTGGGTTGAAAGGGGTGGCTTGGAGTGGGATCAAAGAAAACTCTGTAAGTGGTTATAAACTTGGGAAGACAACTCCGGAAAATTTGGTCTCAAACAATTAGGAGGTTCTAAACAAGTTGTACTTTCAGGCATTAGCAAAAGCAAACTCAAATCCTCTTTCAAAGAATACGGTTTCATGCCAAGACTTGGGAAATCCCCACAAATAATTTTTTAAAGGCAATGAGAAGCTATGCAGTCAAACATAATTAACAAAAAAAAAAGTAAAGAAACATGAAAAATACCATCAAAACAATAGCAGAGTTTCACAAAATCTTCACGTACTGGAATTATCAGAGGCAGATTATAAGTGAATATGCTACTCTTCATAAAGGAATAAAGAGGATCGCCGCAGTATGAATGAAAGATATTTAAAGGATATGATTCACAAATTTATACTAATACATTTGAAAATTTAGGCAAAATAAACTTCTGGGGAAATAACGTAACAAAATTGACTTAAGGAAAATAGACAATTTTGACAGAACTATAACCATTAAATTGAATCATAGCCAGAAATACTATACAAAACAAAATAAAATTCTCTCTTCTGTCCACCTTCCTTCCATCTCCCCCCACTCTCTTTTCACGTCCAGAAGGCTTTCATGGTCAATTCTATCAATCACTCTCAGAAGAAATATTCCAATCTCATATAAACACTTCCAGAGCATTAAAATAGAAAGAAAAAGAAAATATGTGAGAAGCAAAAACTTAACTCATACTATGAAGCCAACATAACCTTGACAGAAAATCTCATGAGGACAGTACAAGAAAGGAAACTTATGAGCTAATTTGTCCCATAAATATAAATTAAAGGCCTATATAAATTATTAACAAACCAAATTAAAAAACACAAGGATACTTCATCATAACCAAGTTGGGTTTATCTTGGAAACACAAAGTTGCTTTGCCTGTACAATATAATGATAAAGACATTACAAAGGGACGGAAATAAGACCATACATATGAACATGCCTGTATTTCCTAAAAGAACCACTTGACGGATAAGCAAAAACACAGGTGAAAGGGGCAAAGGTGAAAGAGAGGCTTTGAGACATGTGAACATATCGCTGATTTTTAAATTTAATTTAAAAAGTAAATCAATTAATGTAATTAATCACATTAACATAGTAAGAGTAAAATCACACAAATAGCTTAACAGATACAGAAAAAGCATTTGATAAAATTTATTATCCACTCAATATTAAGAACATTCTTAATATTGAATATACTAGAAGAGAATGTTCTTAATCAGATAAAATACATCTATAAAAAAAGAAACAAACTACTATTACATTATTTGAGAAATGTTGTAAATAATCCCTCAATCAGGAACGAGGCCAGAATACCCACTATTACTTCTATTAAACATTATATTTGAGGTCCTATCCGAGGGAGTAAGGCAATAAAAAAAAAAAAAAGTTATAAGGACTGAAAAGAAATGAAAATTGTCCTCCTTTGCAGATAATATGATCATGTATGTAGAATGAACCTATAGATTATTAGAATATGTAGGGGAATTTAGAAGATAATATATAAAAGTTAATCATATTCCTAAATGTATAATTAGAAAACAAAAATGAAAAACCTTTTTTATAATACTGTAAAATTTAAGTATCCAGGAATAAATTTCACAATGTTGTACAAGATCTTTCAGAAAAAAAATTATAAAACTTTATTGTAAGGCAATAAAAAGACCTAAATAAATGGTTTAGAAAACTTCATGCTGCAATGCTATTATTCATATATTGGTTTATAAATTCAATACAGTACAGAAAATGTCTTGTAGGCTTATTTTATATAACTTAATAGTATGAGTCTAAGAAATGTAAATGGCTAAGACTGGCTGAGATACTCTCCTAGAAGAACAAAGTGGAAGAATTTGCTCTACCACATGAAGACATGTTATAAAGCTACAGAAACTGAGAAAAGCATGTCCAC
Organism: Anoura caudifer; assembly: GCA_004027475.1. Taxonomy (NCBI): domain Eukaryota; kingdom Metazoa; phylum Chordata; class Mammalia; order Chiroptera; family Phyllostomidae; genus Anoura; species Anoura caudifer. The sequence goes on along the minus strand of PVKU01000770.1, from coordinate 109,266 downwards.
ACAGGGACATACAAATAGATCAATAGGGCAGAATAAAAAAGCAAAGAAACACATTTGCACGAAAATGGGCCCTTGATAAATGACAGGTGGCAACTGGCTATCTGTATGGAGGGAAAAATGAAATTGAGCCCCTACCTCATCTACACAAAAATCAATACCAAGTTGAATAACACACAAAAAGCACTAACAAAAGGGGAAATTCTTGATAAATTCTACAACATTAAAATGAAGAACTTCATGCAAGGCACACATTTCTAAAAAGAGCAAGAGAAAATAGAGCAGATGATACTTGCGACCTATGTAAACAACAAAGAAGTCAGAAATAAATGTATAAAAACACCTATAAATTAATGAGAAAAGATAGAAAACCCAATAGAAAAGTGAGCAAAAGACCTGAAGGGCACTTCAAAAGAAGACATACAAGATACTCAAAGTTGTCAGTAACCAGAGGAATGCCAATTTAAACCACAAGAAGATATCATTATTCACAAGACTGATGAAAATTAAAAACTCTGTAATAGCAAGTCTTGGTGAAGATACAGTACAAGATCTCTCAAACACTCCTCATGGCAAAGCAAACTGGTACAACCACTTTGGAAAATAGTTGGCAGCATTTGGTAATATTACATATTCATAGTCTATGACAAAAAATTTACACTCTTAGGTTTATAATTTCATTTATATGTATGCAGATGTGCACTGGAAGACATGAACAAGAATGTTTACACCAACATCTTTAAATAATGGCCAGAAACTCCAGAATCTGGGAATCAAATGTTCATTATTGACAGAATAGCTAACTCGTGGCATATTCATAAGATGAAATTCTATACAACAATGAAAATGAAAAAACCACAGCCACCCACCAGATGAATCTCACAAATACAATGATGAAAAAAGGAAGTAAAACCCCAAAGAATGCATGATAACAATATGATACGAATTTGCCAAGTTCAAATAAGTTTAGGAATGCATACATATGCGGTAAAGTATAAAGATAAGCAGGCACGCTATCACTGCAAAAGTCAGGACAATTGTTACCTAAGGCAGAGGGAGATGGTTACAACTGGAAAAGGGCATGGGGCTTTAATACTGCTAATGCTCTATTTCTTAATGAGTTGAAGTTACATCAGTATTTGCTTTATAATTACTTGTTAGACTGTACACATGTTTTTACACACTTTGTGTATTTGACAATAAAAAAAGGGAAAATCTTAATAGAGGGATTTTCATTATCAAACTATTTGTTATCTCTGTGCCAGCAACTGCAAGGTTACCTATGGCATCAAAAGGGGTCATAAGATGCCAACATTCACTAACAGAACTCATCACTTAATAAACTGATCACTCCACTCAACCATTCCTCCCTGGTTAATGCCAGCAGTTTCCCCCACTGAGTATATACATCCATAATTTAAATAAAAGGCAAGTCATTTGCAAATTCATTCATTCAACAAATATTTATTAATGTCTACTACGTACTTTCTAAACACTGTTCTAGGGGACCAGCAAGTCCCTCTTACAAAAGATGGAGGACTGGGGACCCCCACTCCCATCCCAATTTTGCCTCCACCTGTTCATCCTCCCTTCCAAACAAGTATCAAACACAAAGAATCTAAAAGGAAGTCAGCACACCCATGAAGTTATTATCAAAACCGAACCTTGGAGAATCTTGACCTGCTCGGATTCATTTCGCAAAACCATGGTTTCCCATGTTTCCAAGCAGGCAAAGAGGTTGCCTTATCAAGAACCCTAAGTCAAGGCACGAGTCTCCATAATGGTGCTGTTGTGGGAATCGGCTTAAGTGGGGTCAAAATTCCCAAGAAATACTTTATTTGGGATGCAGAGGCCAGAGGCTTGCAATTCTCTGGGCACTGTCTACTAGATTTCGTGTATGCGTGTTTTTCTTGTGTCAGAGTTCAGAACTTTCATCTGACTCTCTGAGGTCAACCAAAAAGGTGAATAAGTCCTGCTCCCAACAAGCTGAATAACGAGCTTCTTAGGGACATGAAGAAAGTGAACATGGCCACAACCACACCACCTGAGTCAAAACCCAAGTGTCCAGACTTCTAGGCCTATGTTCTGAATGCCCAATACTTACTCTTAGCTCTTCGAAGGCTTCATCTAAGGTGGAGAGTTGGTGGCCCTGGTGAGCCCCAATGACTGGGCACAGGACACAGATGAGCTGTTTATCTTCCTGGCAATAGGTGCTCAAATCAAGCCCATGGTCCGGACACTTCCTCTTGGCCACTCTCTCTGCTTCCATTTCTATTTCTGGGTCAAATTCACTTTCTGCCTCAGTTTCTCCCTCAGCCTCAGATTCTCCATCTTCATGGTTGTCTTCCTCCGCCTCGCTCTCTTGCTCATCCTCCATTTCTTCCTCACTGTCTTCTTCGCTCTCCTCGTCGCTCTCCTCCTCACTCTCTTCCTCTGTCTCGCTTTCTTCTTCAGACTCACTGTCCTCCTCAGACTCCTCGCTCTGCTCCCCCGCCTCGCTCTCTACCTCTCTCTCATTCCCCACCTCGGCCTCGACGCCTTCCTTCCCCTGGCCTTCCTCCTGGACTCGGGGGGTCCAGGCCTGGGCGGCACCGTGGACATACTCGGCCAGGTGGTGCCCGGGAAACTTCTGCCTGTGCGCCTCTGCGTGGCGGCGGCAGTAGCAGAAGCCGCATTCTCGACACACTTCCTCCGCCCCGGGAGCCTCGTCGGGCTCGCACTGGTCACACGTGCCGTCGTGCGGTAGCTCCTCCAAGGCCGCGCCCCCTCCGGAGGCCATGTGGGTGCAGGGACGAGGCCCAGGTCGTGGAACCTCGGAGCTCGCCACCTCGCTTTCTGGACCCCACGCGTCCTCCTCCCCACCCGGTCCTGCCCCAGGGAGTCGCCGCCCCCGTTTGGGCCCTGCGGTGTCTCTGCAGGCCTGGGGCCGCGGCGCTGGTGCCGCCTGCTCCCTGCAGCCCTCCGCCCGGCCAAGGAGCAGAGGGCCTTCCCACCGGCAGAAAGCTCCGCGCCGGCTGTGCTTCCTCGGGCCGCCCGGCCACTTCCGGCGCGGCGGCCCCGCGCCCCTGTCGGCCCCACGCCGCACAGCCAGCTAGGCCTCTAGCTACTCCAGCGAGATCTGGGCGCCGCGGCCCCCGCGCCGCCCCGGTTCCACTTTCCCTTTCCCTGTCAGGCTGGCTCCTTTCACTTCCTGAGTCATTTAAAGTGGCAATGGCCCTTTTCTGCGACTCCCGCGGGGGCTCCGCATCCCCGGAAGGAGGGGGAGGATGGATGAGGCCTCCCTCTCACTCCAGCAGTGGGAATTGGGCCCCGCCTACCCCAGTTCCTCCCTAGAGGTGTCAACCCCACTTGTCAAGGCCACTCGGCAGGTGTACGTGTGTATTTCAGTCTCCTTCCCACTTGTCACCGATTCCCACCCGCCCCGCCCAAGTCCTCGCATGCTCTGGAAGGTGCCAGGACCGAATGTTGTTTACCAGAATGTACCCGAGCGCCTGGGATTTCCAGAGGACCCTGGGCAGGATTGTGTTTGTTCTCCTAGGCTCAGGGAATCTCAGCTTCAGCTTGAGCAAACAGACATTTTCGATCCAAAGCAATACTATGCTTTGTCTATTTGCAAAGTCTATTTGCATCCAGCCTCTGTGGGGCTCAGAACCTATAGGGTGACAACCTTTGTACCTTTTTTCTGAGAGCCTGCCATGGGTTTGGCTGAGATCTCAGGTGAGGTAGCTGGACAGACAGTATTGATCAAACGAGAATTCCAGTGTGCAGTCATTTTCCCTTATGTAAGGAGACTGTTTAAGTTCAGATTGGGTTCCAAAGAGAGGATGGGGGCTGTTATTTATTAACCAATACTAAAGTGCCAAGAATTGGGCTAGATCTTTTTGTGGTTCTTTACAAAGGGGGTTTTGGAAATCCACTGCCCAAAGGCTCCCAAATCTTGATAACACAACTTGTTGGCTTTGTGACCATGGAGAATTTAATTGATCTTCCTGTTTTTCGCTTTAAAAAAAGTATGTATATAAAGTGGAAATCATGGTAATACCTATTTCATGAGGTTATTTTCTGGATGAAATGTGAAGGTGCCTGCCTTGTAGAAGTATTCACTCTAACTATTATTATTGGTACGGACTATATTTAATGACCCTTTGAAAGGTTTTAAACATATTTTTTAACACATTAAGCATTTTTTGGCTGGCTGCTGGTAGTGTAATCAACCCCCCAGCTCTATCCCATATCTGTGCCTCTCCGGTCATTGAAGAGCTTTTGTTTTGTATTTATGAGAGAAAAAGGACATTCTAACCTAGTGACAGGAGAGGCTGAGATGTGGTTGAGAAGAATGGTGTCTGTTTTCCATGGACTCCCTTGGATAATTTTGGGCTCGAATTTCCAGATGAACATCATAAAAATGCCAGAGGATGGAGTGGTATAAAAATCATTTAAAGTAATTTTAGTGTCTCCACATATAATGTATACTTGCTCTCTGATTTATTTATTTATTTATTTTTTAGAAATATTTGGTTTTTTATAATCTCAGAACAATTCTGTAAAATGTTGGGAAAAAAGAAAGAAGGGTTTTTCTCACCTCAATTCAATACACATTTCTATTTCTTTCCAGTTCATTTCTCTGGAAATTATTTCTATGTCTGCATTGAAAACAAGGATTGATGCATCATTTTGAAAAAAATATTCAACAAATGTCAACTCAAACATCAACATTAGTATACCTAGAGAATTGTGTTTCTTGCTTGAAGAAACACAGTTCTCTAGGTATACTAATTGCCATCTCTCCGACCTTACAAGGAAATAGTTTTTACAAGCATAATGTTATAACATTTAGAATTTTTTTCACTGAAAACAATTTTTTAATGTCTTAAAACAATTTTTGTGTGTGTGTGTCCAAGATCTTTGGTGGGGAAGGAAGTGTGTCTTTTTGTCGTCTTACTGTTGTTACTGTTTGTTCTTTTTTTTTACCTGACAGAAAGTGAAAATATCATTCTGTGCAGTTCAGTATCTGACACTTCACATTCCTTTTTTGAGCCTTCTGTGATAAGAGGGTTTAGAGGCAGAAGCTGATGGAACTGCTAAAAAAGGACTTTATAAAGTGCTGGTCATGAGGTATGGCAGACTCAGTGAGACAGACCTTCTGTAATCCTTTGCACAGAAATCAGAACAGTCTGATTCCCGAAGGAATCGGAATCTTTGGGAGCATCCAGAGATAAGAATCTTGTTATATTAACCTATTATTGCACAGAAAATTACCTGAAAATGTAGTAGCTTAAGCCATAAACATTTATTATCTCACACATTCTGTGAGCCAGGAATATGGGAGTGGCTCAGCTGATTGGTCTAACTCAAGGTGTCTCAAACGATATCAGTGAAGATATTGGCTGGAGCTATAGGCACTTTAAAGCATGACTTGCAGGATTTGCTTCTAAGGTGGCCCACTTACATGGCTGTTGGCAAGAAGACACTTTCTATTGGGTTGCTTTAGTGTCCTTGTGACATGGCAGTTGAATTCTCCCAAAGCAACTGATCCAAGAGAGGGCAAGATGGAAGATTCAATGTCTTACGACCTAAGTTCAGAGGTCACACATCATCATTTCCAAAACAATCCATTAGTTACAGAGGTAAGCTCTGTTTGTTGTGGGAGGGGACTATACAAAGAGCATGAATACCAAGAGGTGAGGATCTTTGGGGCCATCTTTGAGGCTGACTACCATATTTTGCCCTTTTGCCTTCAACTATTCACATCTCTCTCAAATGTAAAACACATTCACTTCCACCTAAGATCCCCCATGTCTCAACTTATTACATCAGTTTAAAGTACAGAATCTTTTCTAAATCAGGTCCAGGTGTGGATGAAGCTGTTCGGTATAGTGTCTTAAATGCAACTCCTCGAGAATAGTTCCTCTCCATCTGAATACTTGTTTTCCTCCACAATACCAACATACAATGATGAGACAGGCTTAGAATAACTGGTACAGACACTCCTGTTTAAACGGAGACAAGACACCACAGTAACCCTGAAATTCAGTTGGACGCATGCTAGAAGTTCTTCAATTAGAGCTCAATTCTACTTCTGCTCAGGAATGACTTTCCATGGCTTTTGACTTTACCCTTTAAGCTCTTGATTCCACTCTCTGAGTCATCCTTCTTTTTCTATAAAAAGTAGACCATGTTTGCAGCTATATAATTTGTCAGTCTGCTTTCTGCCAGTAGAATATAGGCAATTTAAAGGCCCCTTTTAATTTTGCTCTATCTCCGTTCCATTTAGTCCATGCTGGCATTGTCTCCGCCAATATAATTCCTTTAGAAATGTTGTAAGTTACCTATGAATTTAACTGAGGCACTGCTTCATTGGACAAAAATCATATCCCAAAGTCTACTGTGGAGGGTCCTTCTCCTGAAACTGCTCAGGTACAACACTAATAAGCTTCTTTGAAGACATATTGTTTGTCTGAATGATTCTCTGAATCACTGCTGTAGATCCTTTTGAGGTATGAACAGTGGGGTTTACAGCCACACTCTTAGCTTCACCATTTGGTGGTGTTTTCCTTTCAGCTTCCTGAAGTTTATTTGTGATTGGAAGTCATTTCTTCATTTTAGCATTGTCATTTAAAGAAGATGGGAATGTCCAAATCTAGCAAGTTCTGGATCTCTTTTTAAAAAAAATAAAAGTCCTTTGGGTTATTTCTTCCCTCTTACATTTTTTAATAATCAGAAATATGGCATCAGTTAGCATCTTCGACACTCTACCTAGCAATGTGCTTAGCTGGAACACCCAATTAAATTGATGGGCACATTTTCTACTTTATACATTACTGCGGGTGATAGCGTTGCTAAACTTCCTGCTGCTACATAACAAGGACCCTGTTCCTCCAGTTTCTAATCACATTTTTCTTATTTCCCCTTAAGCGTTAATCTACAGTATTTTCAAAAGCCATCAGAATTCTTCTAGCAGTTTCTTCAACACTCCCCTCCAAGTCCTTCCAGCTTCTCCAACTGTCCAGTTCCAAAGCCACTCCAACACTTTAGGTTTTTGTTATGGAAACACCTTACTCTTTGTAGTATAATATGTATTATTGTCTATTAATTAATAATAAATTACCTCCAAACTTGGAGTCCTTTGGGGGGCAAACTACCACATTTGACGTTAGATTGCCTTCTCATTGGGTTAGTCCCAGCTGTTAGGCGTTTCCAAGATGGTCAGCAGGCAGCAGCTGTGGAGGACAAGGCGGCTTACATTTGAGACTGTTTTGTGAGTGCATGTGGGACTTTGAGAACTAAATGGTCTACTCCTAAAATAATCTGGTGTCTGCTGATTAGGTGGATGATAGCTCTTGAATTATTAGACACTTGAACTCACTGCACCTGTGGAAGCCTATGTTCAGAGCGGTGAAAAACTTTTTAAATGTTAGTCTGCCAGAAGGTGACTGAATTGGGACTCGGACTCAAATCTGTTCAAGTCTGTCTTACCATGTTCACCTGTGGATTAAATAGGGAATCCCCCTCAATTGCCTGACTGCTTCTCAGTAACCTTAACTGTCTCTTCCTTCCAGCCATGAAATCAATTTCTGCCCCTTTCACCTGTTCCAAAGAGATAACCTGGATTTAGTAAGATTCATAATATAATACATTTAATTAAAAACAAAACAAAACAACAACAACAACAAAAAAAAAACAACCCAACCCTCTAAAGTTGAGAGAACATGGTGGAATTTACAAGTTCACTGCTTTGCTGGAAGTATTTGTCCGCCCTGAGTTGGTCCCATTCTTATGTCATTAGATTGTCGCTTCGGTGACTGATTTCCTCCCCCCCCACCCTAAGCCCCTGAAATCCCCTAAAGCTCATCTCGTGCTGTTATCATATTAGCTAACATCTTATCCTATTCCAGCCAGTGCAGTGAAATAGATCCTCAAGCCAGTCCCAACTCTGCCAAAATATGAAGAAAGAAAGCTTTATGGGCGAGCCTGACATTTTGTTCCTCAGAAGCTTATTGAAGATGGATACCCCAATGATTCCTCGGCCCAACACTCTTCTGAACATTTTTATTTCACTCAGTTCTTACAAGTGAATGGTTCACTGCCTTTTTAATATTATAATGCTCTAAACATCCCCAACCCCTTAAAAAATAAGTGTATGTAAAGGTAACCCCAGATAAGCTCTGATCAAGGTATTTTAGTTTCAGTACGTTCATCTAGTATGGTACTTGCTAAATGGTGTTAATTCCATAACCACAACAAATAATAAAAAATACCTCATTTTTATAACCACCATTTCATTGGCCTCAAGAATTCCATTGATACTTATTTCCGTTTTCTTCAGCTACTTTTTACAAAGCGCCTGCCTGTGCATGCCTCAATTTTAACAGTGTGGAAACTAAATGCCAAGAGAGTTATTTAAAAGAACATCCAGTCAATTTGAGTTAATCTTTGACTTCCTCTCTGGTCTTCCAGCCAGCTCCCTAACCCCTGGGTGATGTTAATTCTTTTTGGCAAAATGATGTTTTTTAAACTTCTCTCTTTGTAAATGCCTTCTTACGGGTGGTCCTAACTTTCATCTGAGTGGGCTGCAGGGAATAAGAAGGACACTTAATCACTTGTAAAACCACTAATTTTGGGGAGTGAGAAAAATCCCTAAATTTGCCTTCCATTACTCCAGTTGGGAAAGCAGTCACTTATGGACAGGCAGCAATGAAAGACTTTGCATTTCAGCGGTTAGTGCACTGCCCTTGTAGACCAGGGATTGTGAAGGAAAACCTCCCCAAGGTTTGAGTCCTCCGTTAATTTATTTATTTAGAAACCCAGGTGCAGATAGGCTAGTTAATCATAGCACCCAGATAACTTCAGTTTGGGCAAGGCAGCTTTCTTACTTCATTTCATTTCATTTTAATTTAACTTTATTTTTCCTCTATCGCCAAACCCCACTGCCAGTCCTGCAACTTTTCCCCACAGAAATTCTCTCAGATATGGTTGATAAATGTCCTTGAATGTATATGTATCTTTAAGAAGTATTCAATTGTGTTTCTGTATGTGTTAAAGTCTACAAACATAGGCACTCAAAACTGATTTCTGTTTCTTTTTTTTTTAACCTAATGCTATGATTGTTAAAATCTTGCCTATTCATTCCTTGACATTTGGTATTATCTGAAATTCTACTTTTTGTCAATTTAATAGTAAATTGGTGTAATTTGATAACTCATTGTGGTTTTATTTGCATTCCTTGGGCTACTTTTAAAGATGAATAGTTTTTTAGACCCTAGCTACATGATACCAAATGTCAAAACTAAAAGAATTTAGTCATGAGTTTGGCATCCTTTATTCAAGGGAAAACAATCCACGGGCTGGGGGAGTACAGCACCTCCCAAGCAGCGGAGCATGCTTCCCGAGAGATTTTGGGCAAGAGTGAGTTTTGTAGAACGTTAGAAGCAGCGATAGGGAACAGGGCTGGGGCTGCATATCTGACCTTATTTAGAAAAATCAAGGAACCAGGAAATAAGCATACAACCCAGAGTTGGCTTGGCATTTTTGTTGGCTGACTGAATAACCTTTGTTTCTGGCCGAGCAGTGCATTCACGGGGACATCAAAGTCCAGTTTGCTGGCATGGCACCCTGGGCAGCAGCGGTTCTATGTTGGGCCTAGAAATTTATTTCCATAGTGAATAGCCTATTTTTAGCTCTTGCCTATTTTTGGTCGCATTCTCTGTTGTTTTCTTATTGTTTTGCAGGATTTTCTGGTACCCTCCAGATATTACCCCGGGTTGGTTTTAGACATTGCAAGTATCTTCTCCTGACCTGTCACCAGGCCATTGACATTGTCTGTAGTGAGGTCCTTTTTGAATAGAGATCTCATGTTCTGATGTGGTCAAATCCATCCTGTGTAAGAAGTCCTGCTCTGCCCGGAGATCGTACTTCTATACTCCAACATCTTTTTCTTTCATCTCTATGGTTTTACTTTTCACATTGTGGTCCATCTAGACATCACCTTTATATATGATTTGAGATAGAGATCCAAGTTAATTTTCTTTTCCGTAGAATGAAACAGTTTTCTCAATATCCTGACTCAATTTTTAATTCTAACCGTGAGTAAAGAAATTTCTCTTATGGGAGTTACCATAATGAAGTGATTAAGGGGGAGGGGCAGGTAAACAGGTGACTTGCTCCTTTGAATTCAATTCCTGGAAACTTTTGAGGTAGCCTCTCCTGATGAGGGTGAAATGAAAGGTGAGAACAGGTAGTTTCACAGTGGGCCATTCATTCACTTATCCACTTATTTAATAAGTTTTGATGGCTTTGCATGGGCCAGGCTGTGTTCTTAGCTCTGAGGATGCAAGCACAAAAGAAGATTGTTGAGACTGCAACTTCTAGTGCACTTGTATTTCTAGTATAAGTTGACATTCTTTCATTTCTGGTTCCCCTTCTACTGTCACTACAACGATGCATCCAAAATGCAAATTTAATTAAGATATATTGATCTTAAGAAACTTCATCAGTAATTTCTATTGCTTACTGCAGACTTGGAATGTTATACAATGTCTTCCCTGCTTTGACCACCTGCCCATCTCTCCAACTTCATCTCTTGCTACTCCCCCAGCTCCATAGGCTGCTCCCTAATAGAACAAACTATCCTAAGTGCCAAACCTTTAGTGACCCCAAATGTAAAACAATTTCCCCATTTTCTATGGGAGGACCACCCATAAAAACTCAATGGCTAACTTGAATCTATATAAATGTATGGGAATGTAGCTGAAAATTTTAAATGTCTACTTGAAATATCTAACATATTAATTTAAACATTTTAAATTAAATATTACATGAAATATTAATGTATAAATATTGATTCCTTTTGTCTCTCAAATTTCATGAAATAATTATATTCTAACTCTGTGTTGGTGGCTCTGACAACAGTATTTGTCTTCATCATCACTAAGTTCACTCTTTGTGTCACGGGATGCAGATTTTCAGAGTATGTTGTCCTTACAACTTTGTACAGAACTGTTTGAAACTGTGGGGATGCTGCCACTGGAATTTTTATCACAAGCTAGCCATCCATACCATCCATACCCCTTTATTTAATAGTAGGAGACTTCAAAAAGTCTCCTAAAAATGTACATATGTATTCTTCATGATGTAGCCTTGTGCTATTTTTTAAAAATTGTCTTTAAAACATCAGTTTATAATGAAATGTACTACTAACAATTTTGGGTACATATCCCAGGCAAAGAATAGTACTAAATATGCAATGTGTTCAAATCATTTCTCTCTCTCTCTCTCTCTCTCTCTCTCTCTCACTCAAATAATTTCATCTTCTTCCCCCAAAAGTAATTTATTTTATTTAAAATAAAGTAACCAGGAAATCACTCCACAAAAACAGCCTGGAAAAAAAATAGGATATAAGATGACCCTTTTCGGAAAAATAATTTGGGGGAGAATCTTGCCTTACATTTTTTGGCCCTGAGCGGGGATTGGTCACTACGGTTCTCTAAGCCATGGCGTGCCTTTCCACAACTCCACGCCTTTGCACTTGCCACTCCCTCTGTCTGTAATGCACTGCCAAGTCTCTTCCCCAGCTGCTGCCCACCAGGGCTCCCAGTGTGCCTGTTACTGTGTTTCATGCATCCAAAAGCTAGCTGTCTTTCCTACCGTGCAGTGGCCTCATTGAGGTCAAGGGCTACATCTGCTGACCATGGTGTCTTCAGAACCTCTCAGAGCATCTAGTACCCATTTTACCCTGTGAAACCTGAAGTGGTGGGCTAAGAGTGAACCGTGATTGAGGAGGTCACCTGATGTGGACCCTGGCCCTCGGGGTCCGTGTGCTGTGGCTGCGAGGAACAAATGCACACAGACTACAGCAGTCCTGTGGAGAAAATGGGATGGCATGGCCACTCGCTAAGTGAGGGAGAGGGACCTGACCCCCGCCTGGACAAGCTTTCATTGCTCTTCTGGGTACATTACATCCAGGATGGTCCTCACTTACTATGCACAGGTTCTCTGTAGGTGATTACCTTTCACAGATAACAAAGGAAAGAATGTTGCTAATTACTTCAAAGAAAAGGATGTTTCAGATGCAAGGGGAAAAGTGGTTGAACTGGTTACACTCCATACTTGGGAGGTTTAGCTCAGATGTCAGGAACTTACTTTAAAGATGTGCAGTAAACATTTGCTGCCTCAATCCAGGGTGAGGGAGTTTTAGCAAAAGCAAGCCTAGGTACAGTGCAGGCCTGATTCCCCATGGGAAAACCTATCCATGGGCATGGGTCCTGTGTGCCAACGCAATCCCTACTGGATTTTCCAAGTCAGGGGCTGGGCTACATTCCCCACACCATGTGGAACAGTTCCCTATAGTCACCATATGATTTATCATCCAAACTGGGACCCCTTGAGAGTGAAATGGAGCACTATTGACCAGCATGCCAGGACACTAGGCGTGGACCAGAATGGCCCTGGGTAAACTGGAATGCAGTCATCCTGATAAGGTGGCTAGGGAGGCAACCTTAGGTTTCTAGTCCAAAAATAATAGATCAATATTTTACCCTTCACTTGTTCAGCTTACTTCCTGTTCATTCCTTCTTTTCCATTCCTCCTCCCTTTCTTATTTTCTCTCTGTCTTCTCAGTAGGACTCATAAATTTGCTAAACCACAACCGCTACAATTCTCATCCTTTATTTCACAAGGTAATTTAAGGGTGAGAAGAGCCCTTGAATCCTGATGGAACATACAGAGAGTGGGGGTAGCGTGGGAAGTGCCTTGATTATGGTTCTTATGTGGGATAAAAACTCAAGACTTTTTAATTTCCCTCCTTAGAAAGAGTCTTAGTGCCTCTGAGCAAATGCTCAAGGAGGAAAAACTCTTAGAAGAATTCGTACATGTCTACTCTGGCTTTATTCTGAAATCCCTAATGACCTGGAGGCACGTTTAAGAAATAAGTTGCAGAGTTGGGCTGAATAAGATGCAAAGTTGGGCTGAATAGAAGAAAGAAAAACTTGATTTTTGAGGAAAGGGCCCTTGCAGTGAGTGGGAGCTGTGAATCATGACGGTTAAAAGACCGAGTAGTTCAGAATCTGACCGATCTAGGTATGAACCCTGACTCCACCACCTACTTAGCTGGGTGACTCGACGCATGTTACTTAACCTCTTTAACCTCAGTTATGTTATTTGGAAAGTGGGGGGTTGTGTCACACCTATTTCATAGACTCACCGTGAGGATTAAATGAGAGTGCATTTATCACTAAGCCAAGCACATACAAGCTACTATATTCATGCACATTAGCAAAAGTTGAAAAATGCACTATGTTACCTGTATAAAATAATTATTCCAGGTTTAATGATCAAAGCAGTATACTACGAGTGTAGAAATCTGAGATTTTGCCACACCTGGGCCACTTTTAGACTACGTGGCTCAGAGCAAGTCACTTCTTTTGTTTTACAGTCCTCTCTGAAATGAATGAACTGGCGATGGTTCCTGTTGTAAGTACTTACTGCTCTGCCACACACCACTCCGACACTTAGTGGCTTAAAACAATCATGATTCACTGCTTTTCAGGGTCTTATGAATTGTCTGGGCTGAGCTGGGTGTTTCTTCTGCTCTGTGTGGGGCCACTCGTGCAGCCGCTTTCAGCTGGGTGCTCAGCTGGCTCTGGACCAGCCAGAATGGTGTCACTCACCGGTTTGGCAGCCGTATTTGTCAGCCTCTTGAACTGTCATCCTCTGGGACCATTCTCTTTCTACACAGCCTCTCCAACATGATGACTGAGCCTGCTCTACATGGCAGCTAGCTTCTGCGAGGGCAGAAATGGAAGCTTCAAAGTTTCTTAAGGCCTCGGCCCGATGGCACACTGTGTTACTTCCACTGTGGAGTATTTGTCAAAGCAAGCAGGCCAGCCAAGATTCAAGGGTTGTGGGAAAGACTCCACCTCCTGAAGACTTTCAAAGTCACGTTACAAAAGAGCATGCAGTATGAGAAAGATTGTTGTGACTAGTTTTCAAATCAGTCATCACAATCCCTAGGGTACATGCTGGCTCTGACAGTCCATATTTAAACCTACATTTCTGAGGCAATCCTACTTCCTCTTAACTTGTTTTATGGACTCTGTGAATTCCCCAGTGAATGCTTAGTGCGCTCCTGGCCTTGAAACCTTCTCTGCTCTCTTTGCCACCCAGTATACTCTCAGCTTCCTTCTGGTAACTAAACTCCCAACCTCCCTCCAGGGACCTGGTTACAACTCAGCTGCCATCCTCCCCGTTTCTGTGCAGTGCTGATTTAGTTGTTCCAATGTTCTTTGTGCAGTCCACCTCACATTATAAATTATCTGAGGACCAGAACTGTCTGGGCTTATTTATTCAGAACAGAGCACCAGGAAGCTTAATGATTAAGACCATATTTCATCAAATCTTAGATGCCACCAATTGGAATATGCACCCTCATTCCATGTAGCACTAAGAAAGAAAAAATGCTGGGAATTGTAAGACTTCCCAATTTGAGAGATGTCAAAATGTGGAAAAATATGCATCTTAGAGTCCATAAAACAGAGTCTAAAGATTTTTTTTTTTAATGTTGATGTTGATGAACTGTCAACTCCCAGATTGCTGATTCACTCCCAGGCTGAACAATGATTTAAGTTTCTTATACCTAAACCCAGACTGTTTCAAATGTCTTAGTAAGTTCCCCTTGAACAATTCCCTTGGAAGTTTTTCATTGTTCAAAATAAAGTACTATTAAGAAGTAGCTCCACAAACATTACCAGTGAAACAGGACTTTTAATGTGCTGGATTCTGTGCTACCTGCATCAAATGCATGATCCCTCTTGATTTCTCATGATCATCTTATGAATAATTAGGTTTTTGATATTGCCATTTGCAGAAGAGACAATTGAGGCTCATAGATGTTTAGTCCTTGTCCAAAGCCACCCAGCTGGCACACAGCAGAGACAAGCTTTGAGTCTCTGCCTCTGACTTCAGTGCTTATGCCCTTAGCTGATATTTCTCATATAAGCAGAAGCAGGGGGGAGAACATCTTGATTTTCCTGTATAAAATGTTCTCCTCCAATACTCTTTGCATCATATAATTTAATGTCTGCTTTTTCTCAGCCTTTCGAAGCTACTTACCCAGTTATCCCTCCAATAAGTGCTTTTACCTCCCTATACACATTTGTTCTTGTTCCCTTATAAATCAGTCTCCAGAATTTTAATCATTCTTGGCTCACTTTTCTAACAACCTTACCAAAGACATAGGCTGGAATTGCAGTCAGAAAAGGGCCCTGAAAACTTTCAAAAACGAAACACTTTTACAGTCCATCTGATCTACACAGGAAATTAGAAAGCACCATATCCTTAAATGGAAAAATACTTGAAATGAAAAGCAAGGTTTGCTGTTATTTAGATTCTGATTTAAAAATGTTTATCCCTTATCTAAGGCTCGAGGACACTGGAAATGAGGGATCTGAAAGCTTGCTTTATAGAACTTTAATGATCTTCTCTTATTATGTTATATCACTGTTTCCTAAGCCTGTGGTCAAATACGATAGCTTTATTAAAGATGTGATTCAGTTAGAAAGGGGAATGAATTTTTCTGCCGCACGAGCACCGGTGAGGGATGAGGGAAGCCAATAGTGCTGTTGGGGGGGAGGAAACTCCTGCACAAAGAAAGGGTAGCTGCCAGTGGCTCACTCCACCGGGGTTTATTCTTCCTTCTCCTAGGAGCCAGCTCTCTTGAATTCACTGCTAAATATCCCAAGGACAACCTAGCTTCGAGTCCACTGAGAAAAGAAAAATAAACAAAACAGAAAGGAGGTCTGGGGTTGCAGTTTGGATTTGAGATAAAGCTGTTTATGTTCTTTCTCAAGTTCCTAGGTAGGCGACATCAGTAATGATAAACACTCATGTTTATCAAGCATTTCCTAGGGCCAGGCACGGCCCTAACACCGTCCATTTGTTATATCATTTAAGGCCTTCAACAACCTGATAAGGTGGACACTATGATCACTTGCATTTTACAGGGGTGGAAACTGAGGCAGAGAGAGTTATTTGCCTCAACTTCACGGAGTAAATGGTGGAGCCAGAATTTGAACCAATATTTGATTCCAAAGGCTGTACATGTGCTTGGCCATGACACTACACTGCTAAACACCCACCTGCCTTTGCCGGCAGACCATGCGCCCTGGAGGCTAGTTAGGATTGGGGGAGGGGGAGCCTCTTAGAGAACCAGTAACCTGAATGCAGCCCGAGAAAGGGATTTGGAAGGAAATTGTCGTGGAGCCTCCTAACTGAAGCAGTTCTGGTTTCCTTTGAAGGGAGAGAAATGAAGCAATTTCAAAGAGTAGGGGGAGGTTAGAGGTCAAAACTAAGCCACCGTAGCTAAGCGGTGCAGTAATGCAAGCCTGTCATTGCTAAAGTGACAAAATAGAATATCAGGACCCATTTGAAACAACTTCGCATAATTATTATGGAAATTAACTGTTGCTGTTTCTGAGCCATTTTTGCCAGCTGTGTGAGGGACGTATGACATCATGAACAATCCCTGATGTAACAGAGGCTGAGGGATTGAAATTTGGGACAATTATATGACCTTGACAGGTTAACCTCTCTGAGCCTCAGTTCTCGCATTGTAAAATGAGAATATAAAAGCATCTACTGCTCAGCGTTCTTGTGAGGACTAAGTGATGATAATGTAGAGAATATGCTCGGCATCATGCACAGTGCACAAAAAGTGTCCCAGCTAAGTGGGTTCTCCCTCCTGCCCCCCTGGCAGTTCCCCCTGCTGTAAAACTGAGCCCCGTCTGTCTGGGGGGAAATACATTATTTGCCCGTGAAGAGGTGGATGTGACTATGAATAACAACCAATATTTGTTGAGTGCCCTCTGGGTCCCAGGGAGGGTGCTGGGTGCCAGAGATACAGAGGTGCTCTTGTAGGCCTTGGTTTCTCAAAAAAAAGGGGAGGCCTTTTCTGATTCCCAGAATACCTTAGGCCCCCTGGGATAGGCTCCCAGTCACCCAGTACTGCGCCTTTCTTACTCATTATTTGCAATGACTCCCACCTGAAAGCCTCCCCAAAGACATGACTAATTAATGCCTTAAGGAGGCATGTAAAGTGATTGGAGGTGGGGAGGACCCAGGACTAAGAGGCAGTCAGGTTAGGGGAAGAGCTAGTGTGAAGTGTCAGAGTCAGCGTATAGTGAGACGTCAAAGATCCAAAAGCCAAAGTGGCCCAGCTTGGCTGAAGTGCAGAGAGCAAGGGGTGATCTGTTAGGTCACAGAAAGAACCAGAGATGAGATTATGGAGGTCTTACCGCCCTATTGCTGAAGCCAGCTCCTCTGGTGAGGCCCAGAGGTGACATTAGGCCTCAGAACAGTAGAATCCTGTTTGTGCATGTGTGAGTGTGACTTTATATTATTCCACCCAGCCAAGGTTCAGTAAGGAAAACAAAGGCCACCCCATATATTCGAAGGTTGAAGGGTTATAATACAGGAAGTCATGGTTGTGCAAAACTGAGGGGATGGTAGAGCCAAGATCAGAGAAGCAGCTGATGGGGTTCAGGACACACTACCCTCAAAATATGTCACCTTGGTGTACTGAATATCTAAGCTGAAGGAACCTGAGAAAACAGCTGACCTCCCACCTACGCACACATACTTGTTCCCTGAAACAGGTCATAAATCTCCCATGTGATGCATACCCTCCCTGCACCAGGAAGAAGACATTCTTTCTACCAGAGATGGGGAATTGGGGGCCAAGAAATCTGTACAAACAAACCTTGTAAAATTCACCCTTAATCCTTCTGTTGCTACATCCATTTTCTACCCGTAGCCCAGAACTCTCTGTTCAGTTCTTCACAAATGTGTTGTTTCTCTGCCTGAAGGTATAAAAGTTTTCTGCTCTGGTCACTTCCTGAAGTCTTTATTCTCATGTGAAGGCTCTCATCTACATGTAAAATTTCAATAAAATGTGTATGTTCTTCTCCTATTAATCTGTCTTTGTCAGCTTAAGTTCTAGACCCAGCCAGGAACCCTAAGGGGGTTGAGAAAAACTTTCTCCTCCCCTACACAGCCTCTGATCAACTGGTTTGGCGACCTCAGAGCAGCGGATTCTCAAAGGTTTGCCTGGAAGACACAGCAGACCTGCAGCTTTCTTAGAAGGAGAATGTCTTCTCCTCTCCTGTCTTCCCAATAAACCTGAAACCTCGTAAGGAAGGGGGTCTGGAAAATCTGGTGGCTGGCTTCTCCCATGTGGGGCAGCCACAAAAAGCAAAATATGTCCCTGTACAGAGATGGACTGTGTTTTACCAAATCTAAGGCACACTATTATTTTATGTATTGTGAAGAAAAGGGAAAATACTGCCAATTTCACTGACACATTGCTTTCTTGTTATCAATAGTTAGGCACATGCCCATCTGAAAGTCATAAAAATGTGTGTGTGCATGTGTATTGTGTATCTAGGGGGAAAGGGCCTCTTACAATGGATTTTTTTAATGATTTAAGAAAAAAGTTATATAATGGCTGTTGTGAATTCCTCTTCTGGAACAGCAGTCCCCAACTATTTGGGCACCAGGGACCGGTTTCAGGGAAGACAATTTTTCCATGGACTGGGGTTGGGGAGTGGGAGACAGGAGGCGGAGTTCAAGCTGTAATTAGAGCAGCGTCCACAGACCAGGAGGAGAGAGGTTGGGGACCCCCGTTCTGGAAGATGGTGCACCTTAGGGAAACCGAGGTAGTGCTGCAGCCTGGCTCGTGGTCAGGACCCAGGCACCTCGTTGGGTGGAAGCGGAAAGCCTTGTTTGCTCCTGCCCCGCGCTGACTGCCTTGCTTTACCTCTCACGCTTCCCTGAAGTGACCCGAGAGAAACTGAAGACTCAGACAGAGCCAAGAGAGTCGATTGCCCTTGCTTGCCTCAAGGCCACCCTTAAGATGTTTTCATTTTAATGTTTTATTTTTTTGTGAAATATATAACACAAACAAAAAAATAGACACAACCACCACCTAGTCAAAAAATGGAGTGTGACTAGCAGCCCCCAGGACTCTTCCTTGTATCTGCTGCCAATCAAATTTCCTTCTTTTTCCCTAAAGCCTGACTGCTAACCCCACAGATTAGTTTTGCAGTCTTTGAAGTTGTGCATAAATTGAATCAAACAGTAGGTTGTCTTTTGGGTCTGGCTTCTCTCCCTAACATCATTTCTGAGATTCATCCGCGCGGTGTGTAGTTCGTTTGTCCTCACTGCTGTTCAGCGTTCCCTTGTACTGGCCTGCCATTGCAACGTTGGGCAGCTGGGCGATTTCTGGTTCGGGGCTGCTGCGAAGAGTGCTGCCATCAACATTCTAGTGTGTATCTTCTGTGAAGACGTGTGTGCATTTCTCTTGGGTACATACATCCCTGCGCGTGAAACTGAACGCATATGGCTTCAGTAGAGATGGCCCAACCTCAAGTGCTGTGTGCGAATTACGCTTCCTTGGTTTCATCCCTCAGGAATCACTGCCCCAGAGCGTTTTCAGAGAAGGTTTCAAGTAGGGACTTGAGCCCTTGGAAACATTTCTTTGAGGAAAAAAAAAAAAATGACTTTCATGACAGCAGAGGAGGCAAAAATGCAGCTGACACATTCTCTCCTGTCAGAAGAAAGAGTGTGGTGCAGGCGAATGCACCAGGGCAGGCCTGCAACTGGAGAACTTTCCCCCGGAAACATCTTTTGGGAGGGTCAGCTCTTCCTTTGCCCTATTTCAGCACCTTGCTACCTGGGCAGATCCAAAGTTACTAGCTTCAGAAACCTCCAAATGCACAGTTCGGTTTTGCATCCATGACAACGCATGCCTTACATACCATTTTATTTCAAGCAATGAGAAACTAAACACTGGATGTGAAGCAATGTCAGGTTTCAGGTTGGAGGGTGGGGGAGGGGGTAAGACTGTCTCCGAGTGGCAACTTGTCAGATGGAATGCCTAATGCAATGCACTTAAGGAAAGGTGTTGATAGACTCCTTGCTCTGTGTCACGCATAAAAAATGTCTCTCTCTGCCTGTTTCCTTCAGTCTTCCCTGTCCTTGCATGCCGATTGCATCTCAGCATGTAGACTGTGTACAGACTCTCTCTCTCTCTCTCTCACACACACACACACACGCATGCACACAAATAGTAAACCTTGGGATGAAGCAGAAAAACAAACAAGCAAAAAAGCCCCCTCTATTCAGAATATTTGACCTTACCAGCAAGAAAAGAGTTGTAGGCGCTCACTAAATATTTGCTTAACAGAGATGAATAAATGCAGCCCAGAGCTCCGCAGCAGGGAAAGGGTGACACCGAGGATCGAATTTCACTATGCGCACCAGTTTCCTTATTATGGCTCTTAATGACTTAAGTCGGTGATTCTTTATGCTCTAATAAAAACACTTTTAACAATTAGGGGTTGTCTCTCAGAAGTTGTATTTTAAATTAATTTAGGCAATGTATTTAACAGCTTCTACTGTCTGTTAAGGCCAACATGCTAGAGAGTGGCAGGTGGGGAGGTACATTCTTGTTTATAGTGACAATACTGCTGTCTATCTCTTTTCTGTTCTTTTTTTTTTAAAGAAGTGACAACAGCTGGTGGAACTGGAAGGACAAGAAATCAACTGCACTGTTGAAAGGCAAACAAATGTTGGGTTCTTCGTTTTTGTCTCCTTTCATGTTGAAGTCACCACTGGTATTGGTGTTTCAGGTGTACGGGAACTTCCCTGGCCCAACAGACAGGGAAGCCATCCTCTTCTCCCCACAGCATGTGGTTGAGAAGCAGCAGGTCGCATGCAGCTCCTTGTCATTTGCAGAGAATATTATATTTGGGGGCAGGTTTTTGTTTTTCTCGTAAACACACATAAACATACACCTACCCACAAATGTGTGAATGCTTAATATTTAGAGAATCAAGTCTGGCAGGTGGAAATGAGCCCTTTTGACAAATCTCTATTTATTGTATTATTTCACCAACAAAGGCTAAAATGCTAACTTTGGGAATAATTTGTGTTTGGGAATGTGATCATTTTTCTAAGTCAGCCAGTGGGCGCAGTTCATTGCACTCCCCACCTAAAAATAAATTCTCTGGCTGACTGCAAACATACCGATACTTGCTGCAAGTGAAGCAAACTTATGGGGACCATTAAAGTGCCAGGGCATTGGAAAATAACAGTGAAGGGAATGCTGATTTGCATTTATGTCATAAAATAACTTGTCACCTTCAATTTATCACAGTAATTGGTACCAGAGGAGGGTGTATGATGCTGATACTTGCCTCAAAGCCACCTTTCTTCACCTGCCAGTCCCTGCCTCTCCCTCTCCCAAAATAGCAATGGGTGCGCTTCCAAAGAGACATGGCCTCGGACCTTTTCTATGTCCCTGGAATTTTGAAAATAAGATGCATTCATTTATTGAAAGAAATCAAATCTCGCAACAATCCAAGGAAGCATGCGCTGTTATTATCCCCATCTCACAGATGGGAAACTGAGACACAGAGAAGTGAAGTAACATGCCCAAGGTCATATAACCAGTAAGTGGGAGAGCCAGGGTCTGTGCCCCAGCAGTGGGACCGAGAGCCCATGATCTCCACCACTGTGCGATATCCTGCCAGCTTGGGCAGACTGTAATGTGCATCCCAACATACACATGTGGGTGGGGACCAATACCTGGGGAAAGCATACATCCCCAAGATCTTCCAACCTATAAGAAAAACACAGTGAGAATGACACACCATTACCATTTTAAACCAAGAGAGAGACATGGCCAGGGATAAGTTATTCCAATGGGGTTCAGAAAAATAACCAGTGGTTCGTGGTTGTTACAGTGCAGTTCAGGCGTGGCTCTCTTAATGACTGTGGAATGCTGCGTATCCAGTGATTCTATTTCTATAAGCCAGCCAAAGCCAGACATGACAGGTAGTTGCATCTTTCTTTGGGAAATTCTCCAGGTCTCTCTCCATTTAACTATTATCAGAACATCTATATATTTTAGTTCTGTAAACTAATTGTAAATTGACTTCTCCTACCGATGAGTTCTGAGGTATCTCTGAGTGTGGGTCTCACATGTTTCAGAGAGCACGTAAACTGGGCTCCATCTGATTGTCTGGTGTATGACTATCCTGAAATAGGGGTACTTTTTCCAGGCATTTTGGAAATTGTGCTGCATTTGACGGCAGGCAGATCAACGTTCCTATCCTCTTTCTATCACTGCGGGGCTTGGGTCACTTACTTTACCTCTCTGAACTTTGATTTTCCCTGTCAAAAGAAACTTAAGGAAGGGAAGGCAAGTGTGCACACTTAGCTAACATTCGTAGCTCACTTTACAGATTATGGCAATGCGTATCCAGCTCTTTCATTTGGTTCATGCTGTGTAAGTATTCTGACTACATGCACTGTACTGTTGTCTTCTTAAAAAATTAATGGTAAAATATACGTAACATAAAAGTGATCATTTTAACCATTTTTAGATGGCATTTAAGTTCATTCACAATATTGTGCAGCCATCACTACCATCCATTTCCAGAATTTCTTCATCTCCAACTGAAATTATGTACCATTGTTAGGTCGCAGTTGCTCAAGAAACTGGATGGACGCAGCAAACTAAGGGGAACAGGGTTTATTAGTGGGGAATAAGAGGGAAAGTGGAGCCAACCAAGGGAGGTTGGGGAGCCAACCAAGGGAGGTTAGGACTGGCCCGGTTGTTCTTAGGTCAGGGTTTTTAAACACAAAAACCTGTGGTTGGGGTATTAGAGTCTGACTGGCTAGAGCTGGTTGCCGGGTGAAAGTTGCATCCTGTTATGCTGGATAAGCCGACCCCAGACCCTAATCTTCCTGGGTAGGGTCATCAGGCAGCTTCCCATGAGGCCATTTTCTCGCCTGGTGATTTTCATTCCTCCTAGGCCTGCCTAGATCGAACACCCATTGAACAATAACTTCCCATTTCCCCTTCTCTCTAGCCCCTGGCAATTACCACTTTACTTTCTTTCTCTATGAATTTGACTATTCTAGGTAGTTCGTATAAGTAGAATCATATGACACTTGTCTTTTTATGTCAAGGCTTCTTTTACTGAGCATGTCTTTAAGTTTCACCATGTTATAGTGTATGACAAGATTGCTTTCCTTTTCAAGGCTGAATGATAGTCCACTGTATGTACATGCTGTATTTGTTTATCCATTCATCTGTCAATAGACATTTGGACTGTTTCCACCTTTTGGCTATTGTGAACATGGGCGTACAAATTCCTGCTTTCAATTCCTTTAGGTATATATGTGTCCAGAATTGGAATTGCTAGATCATAAGATAATTCTCTGTTTAATTTTTTGAGGCTGCATGTCATATATATATGTATAAAGTTTGGAATAAAAGAGGTGTTGAGTGGTACCCTGGGAGAGTCTCAGGTGCTCCTACAGAACTTCCCCACCATCAGTTCTCAAATTACTTCAGGGACCTACAAGGCCGCTCCATAAAATCAAAAGCATGCTACTTACTTATTTAGGATCTCTGTTGCCTGCCTTTCCTCCCCCGTTACAGGTGACAGATTGCCAGAGCAGGGGAAAGCAATCCCAAAGATATTAGTATGCAAACCAGAACAGGGAACAATATGGTTTAGAACTGTTTCTCCACTATTTTGTTATGGATTTGTGTCTGAATGTGACACATATCCCACCTCTACCCCACCCGCTCCTCTCTCTGCTGGAAAAGGGAAGGCAGGCACATTGGGGACGTTAACCCTTCCTGAACCTGCATCAATGACTTCCTCGAAGCATTTGATATTTCAGCAGCCCTGCCTCTGAGCAGTAAGTGAGATGAGAAGCTGTCAAATCACTTGATGACTTCAATTGTTCTATAACTGACATACGCTGAAAAGTCTTATTATCACCAATCACTAGCACACCTCATCCATATCGCACCTGTCAAGGCTGTACACATATCCAAAAGGCCATCTCCAGCATCACCCACAAGGAGAATCCTGCTCTCCCATAATGCACCTCACCACCATTCAGCCAGTCCCCATGGGGAAGTTGCAGAAGATCGGAAGTCACCGCTATTCAGGAAACAAACTCATTCTTTGGATGTTGCTTTTAATTTGTTGCTGATTTTAGCAAACAGGTGAGCTTTTCAGAGAGAAAAGCTTTTAGTGATTCATGAGTCAATGCTTAGGAGGAAGCCCTCTGAGCAGTGGAATTGCAGTTGGCCCTTCAATGGGCTCTTGCTGAAGTCTCCTACCCAAGTCACCCAGCTGGGGTTTTCTAGGAAAATCACTTCTGTGTGCTGATCAGGGGGTCTGCTGAGATGGAAGAGTCGCTGATGTGGCGTGACTATCGTGGGCTTTGGCATCAGGACTAAGCACATCACGTAGGAAAGTACTTAACCTCTTTCTGCCTGTTTCCTCGGCAATAAAATAAAGAGAATTTCTTTTTAAAAAACTACCTTTCTTTGGGAACTTACTAGCTATATGGGCTTTCATAGATCAACTTTTAATGAGCCTTAGTTTCCTTACTTGCAAAATGGGTGGAATAACTTCTATCTCCAGAGGACTGTTGTGGAGATGAGAAAAAATGTAGGTCAATGAGATGGTTCAGAGTAGGGACTCAGTAGCTGTTAGATATTGTTATTTCAAGCTGCCTTTCACCTTTCTGATGGTAGATAGGGCATAAATAATCTGAATGCACATACAAAAATAAGATTTGGACTCAAAACGTTTAAAATCTGTGTTGAATTTACCTGGATGTTTGAGCCTGATGCCGCCTCCCACGCTCCGGGGGACAGAAACCTGTTATGATCGGATTCTCTTTGCCAGCACAGCCAGAGGCCTCTGGAGTCGGTGACCAGGGATGAAATCAGGCACCTCAGCTTCTGAACCGTGTGATTTTGAACAATTTTTTTATTCTCTTCGTATGTGAGTTTCCCAATCTGTAAAATAGAGATAAGAAGTGTAGCTGCCTCAGATGTATTGATTAAATTAAACAAGATGATACATGTGAAATACTTAGAATGATGCCCCACACCAGGTAAAGCAATCAGTAAATGTTAGCCATTATTATTATCCAGAAGCCTTCCTGTGCAGCTGCTATGGTTAGAGGGGTGGACGTGGCGCTGGCTCACACTAACTTAGAATAGCTTATGGTGCATATCTCTTCCAGTGACAACACATTAGTTTGAAATTGGGAATATTTACACCATTGAAGTTGGCAAACATTACCCATCAGCTCTTCTCCCCTCTTCCTACCCAAACTCAATTAACAAACATTTACCAACACAATACTGGGTGCAAAGAAACCCATGGTGACACTAGGCCTACCTTTCCATAGTCTCAGAGCCAGGCAAAAATAGGGATGCCAACCAGGTTCAAGGTCACTACCCAATCAAGCTGATGGGGAGAGGCAGACACTCTTCCTCCCATGACTCTGTAGTCTTTACCCCTATGTGTCCCTGTGACAAGTGTTAGTTGAAATATCTGTTGTCAGAGACAATCTTTCCAGACATCATTTCTGCCCCTCCTACTTTCTGAACACTCTCTTTAGTCAGGGATCTTTAATTGTAAGCAACAGAAACAAACTGATAAACATAAGCAAAAGGAGAATTTAATGGTAGGGGATGCTACATTCACAGGCTTAAAAGAAAGTTTGATGTAAGTGGTTTGGAACAGGTAGGTCCTAGGCAGCTGTAGAAATTTCTGGAGAAGGAACAACTTGACTGTCTCACCAGCTGGAATAATCAGCTTTAGTCTTTTTTTTCTCTCTCTCTCTCTCTTAAGACACAGTCTTAGGAGGAAGAAATCAATTGCCTGAGTTGAGATCATATGCCCACTTTGTGGCTATATGGGGGCATCTAGATTTAGGACTCAAGAAAATTACCCACAACTGTGTGACTTCCCAAAGTGAACCACATGCTCTTGAAGAAATGGTGCTCAGTGGCCACAACCATGACAAATGTTCACTCCACCTCTTAGCCCTCCCTCCTGGTGGGAAATGTTTTGCAGTCCCCTTATTTTTTTTGCAAAGCGGATGGTCATGCCAACTGAACTTCACATGCATGGTCTTCCACAGAATGTGGTGGCAGCACAGATGAGTGGAAAAAACCCAAGGCCCATCAGGTTGAAGAAAAGAATACCCCCAAAGGAAGAGATCCTTGCCTATAGCTCGAATAACCCCAAAGTTTATGGAGTTCATGAGCATGCACTTCACCAACTGATCTCTCTGTGGCATCCTCTGGGGAAAGTCTTAAGAACTTAATCAGCCCTTTTCACCTCCAATTTCTCCTATTCTTGCCCAGGGTGATTAATGTGATGGTGGCTTTGATGACAGCTTCACAGAATCTCCGGGGATCTATAAACTTGGGTAGCATCCTAGGGTGATTTGTTTCCTCCCAGGCCTCTGTCCACTTCTCCAGGCACCAACTAAGCGCTCCGGAAAGGCTTTTGTAAACCTGTCAGCAGTACTGCTGGGCCAGGGTGTGCCTTTTCTAGTTTCAATTTCTTTTTCCTTCTATTCCTCATTGTACTTGATTTGGAAAGGTGGTTTTATCTTCTTTAGCTCATTTTTTTTTTTTAACAGTGCTGTAGATGATGGCCTAGTTGCTTTCACACTATCTGGATAATCTCCCTTTAGCAGCAGACCACTGTGACTTTTATTTATTTATTTATTTATTTATTTATTTATTTATTTATTTATTTTTAGGAATATGCTAAGAGATTGGCTCAGGAAAGATCAAAAATGAACCACCAAAGACATACGGGAATCTGCTTTTGATAGAATGGGTCAGGGAGGGGGGTCAACAAGTAAGCTTCTCATGAACTACTTTATTATGTGACAGCAACACAGGCAACATCGGGTGTCCTCAAGTGGGATTATTAAGCTCAGAATATTTTATTTTACAGTCACCTTTGATTCTGGTAGAAAGAGGTGGAAGAGGAGCCACTTATCTGCCTGTGCCTTCTTTATTCTGTCCTGACATCTCCCTGTTTCTTTAATACGTGCTAGGCATTTCCCTAAGTGTTTTGCACGGGTCAACTCATAAAAGGTAGGTCTCATTATTTTCCCTATTTTCCAATGAGGAAACTGAGGGTCAAAGGGCTTAAATACTGCCCTAGGTCACAGAGCCAAAAAGTGGAGGAGCCAGGGGTGGAACCCAGAGAGACTTGCTCTAGAATCTGGGCTTTACCACTATGCTGTAGTGTCTCCCTACAGGGCAGGGCTGTGTTATTCATCTCCTGCTCTCTGTGCATGGCACTTAGCTAGTGCTCGCTCAACTTTGCAGATTCAAATCCTGCAGTCCCCCTTGTGGGACCACATTCTCTAAAACACTGGCCTTCTTTCCTTTTGGAACAGTAAGCTCCTTCTCTTAAGGCCTCAAACCTGCAATTTCTTCTGATTGAAACTCTTTCCACTTTGCCCTCTATGCTGGCTCAATTCTACTCATCACTCTGGTCTCTTTAAATGACACATCCTTCCCCTATTAACACGTTCATATGTCCACATGTTTTCCTGTCATCCCATTTATTGCAATAACGATTGGTTTAATGTCTGTCTCCTCTACCAGATTCTACACTCCAAAAGGTCAGAGACCATGTCTCTGTAGTTTACTGGCCTGTCCCTGCCACCTCACACCATGCCTGACCCCAAACAAGCAGCCAGAAAATATTCATGGAATAAAAAGATGCTCCGTGTCTACTTGCCAGATACATGAATGCTTTGAATAAAGCAGGGGGACCAAAGATAGAACTTAGGATCACAATTCCCTTGTTTCCAGGAATTGGTACCATTATACCTCCCACCAGAGGGTGTTATTCAAACTATAGAAGGAGCAATCAGAACTTACTATTGCACTTAGTGCTCAGGCACTGGTCCAAGAGGCTTCCAGATGGCCCAGGTGTTAACCTTTTAGTGGTTGAATCATGGGAGGCTGTAAGGGGGTGCTCAGGAAAAAGACTGGGGTGCTTGGGAAGGTGGGAGATGCACTCAGGACTCAGGACAGCAGACATCTATCAACCTGGCTGGAGGTGTTTCAACAGTCCAATAACCAACGTAACTGTGCTGATACAGACTACACATAACCTGGGCCATGAGTAATCACTTGAAAATAACCCAACAGGGACTTCACATGGAACACTAACTTCTGAGATGCTAAATGTGGAAGCATTACAATAATTTGTGTGTTGTGAGTCATGCACCCAGGATCATAGTATCAAAGATACATATTTTATGTGGGGTCGGGTCAGACAGGCTATATTATAGGAAGACTATGGATGGGCCTCAACTACAAACAGATGGAAGAGAAGGAGCCACACAGCAACATTTTTTGGACATCTTTTATTGGCTGGATGTCTTGAGAAGGCAAAGATGCTTAACTTCTTCCTTCATTACCATTTTTGATGTTGTTCAGAGGTCACTAGAAGAGGACTGAGTAAACAATGAAGCCAAATGCGCTGGTCCTGGGAATGCAAGGTTGACACTCACGTGTGACGGTGGCAAAGGCTTTGTTTTCTTCACAAAGAGAATGGCAGAGTCTGGTTATCAGTGTCAAGGGGCCAAAGATTAAGGGGTGATGGCTGAACGTGGCATATTTGAGAGCTGTTGCGGAGGCAAGAAGCCAACCGCAGATGGAAAGTAATTTTCCCTGAAGTTACTTGACCTTTCTTTAATCCTAAGTGTAACCCACAGAGGCGCCAGCTTTTTGCCTGCAATGTGGCATCACTTTTGCTCTGTCTGATGATGACTGAAGGTCAGTCTGAGGGTTAGATATTCCAGAGGCAAAGGCTGCCTGTTGGCCGCTCTACCAATGTGAATTTTTTAAACAATCCCTTCTCATTCCCCTTTTCTCTTTTTTTCCAATATATTCCTTTCTTTTTTTCCTTTTAACCATGTTCCTGGTTTATATCTCAAACTTGCTGGTGGCGAACAGAACAGAATTTGTTCTTGACTTCTGGCTCACTTGTTTCATGAATTATTTCAGGTCAGATCCCATTAAAGTAAAGGTCTCCACTGTGGGGAAATCTCTCTGAATAGGGCATCTAGCCCTCAAGTTAGGGCCAGCTTATTTGAGGCAGGATTTGATAGCAGGGTGGAGAAAGAGCTCAGGTGGACGTTGCTTCTAGCAATAAGGCAAATAACCTAAAATCCTTCCCTGTGTAAAATGCCTATAAATGTTTTATAAAATATAACAAACATCTTTTTAAATGCAGAGCTGAGCTCATAAAAATGTAAGGAATATTCCCATGGGTCCAAAACAAAGAGAGAATTAAAATCAGAGTGATAGGTGTGAGCTGAAATCAGGGCTTCCTCGATTGTGTGTGTGTGTGTGTGTGTGTGTGTGTGTGCATGGCAGGGAGAGCAGGGGAGAGAATCTTTATATTCAGATGATTTTTTGCAGGGAGGGGAAGTTAGATCTTTTCAAGCCGAATATGCTGCCCCTGGAAATAAAGGGAGGACACTCCAAGAAAAACTCTAGCCTTTCAGCAAAGGGAGGTGTAAGAGGAGATTGCTTGTCTTAGCCTGAACTCTAGCTGGGGAAAAAGAAAAGTCTCTAGGAAGATTCCTATCATCATATATGTTTAGTATTTAAATTTATGCTACCTGCTAAAACCCCGACTTCCTGGAAAAATAATTAATATGAAAGTGAACCAGTTTTGGCTTTAACCCTGGAGGGCCTGCCACAAGGCAATGAAAATCTCTTGGGAAGGACAAACCTTCAACCCAAACAAAATGGGAGCCACACAGACACCTGGATGAACCCGAGTTTAGAATCCAAAACAACAAAATACAAAGCTCCAGTAAGTCCGGTTGCCCAATTTAGGAAAACAAAACAAAATAGGACACCAAGGTGACTTTGAATTTCAGATAAGCAACACCTAATTTTTAATATAAGCATGTCCCAAATATTGAATATGACTGACTTATACTAAAAATAGCTTATTATTTATCTAAAACTTGTAGCTAAATGGGTACGCTGTACTTTGCTGGGCAACCCCATGTGTGTGAAAGTCAGGAGACACCGCAGCAGGGCTAGACTGCCACAGAACTTCAAACACCGGAGAAATCAGATTATACTTTTAGATAATTGAATACATCTTGACAACATAAGGAAAGAAGAACCAATTATAACTTTGCAAGACAATTCGGCAGTTTCTTGTAAAACGGAGCGTACTCTTACTATACAACCCAGTAATTGCACTCCTTGGTATTTATTCAAGGGAGATGAACACTTAAGTCCGCACAAAACCCTGCACATAAATGTTTATAGCAGCTTTATTTATAACTGCCAAAACTTGGAAGTCACCGAGATGTTCTTTAGTAGGTGAATGAATTAGCTGCAGTACACTTGAACCATGAAATATTAGTTAGCACAAAAAAAAAAAAAAGAGCTATCAAGGCATGAAAAGACATAGCAGAACCTTAAAGGCGTATCGCTAAGTGTAAGAAGCCAATCCGAAAGGGTAGGTGTTATATGGTTCCAACTCTATAACATTCTGGAAAAAGCAAAACTACGGAGATAATAAAATGGTCAGTGGTTGCCCGGGGGAAGGAGGGATGAACAGGTGGAACACAGAGGATTTTTGGCACAGTGAAACTATCCTGTTTGTACTATAGTGGTAGATACATTTCTTTATACATTTTTCCAAACCGGTAGAATGTACACCACCAAGAGTGAACCTTAGAGTAAATATGGACTTTGGAGGATGATTATTTATTAATGTGGGTTAATAGATTGTGACAAATAAACCACTCTGGTGGGAATGTTGATAATGGGCACTTTATGCACGTGTGGGGGTAGGAAGGATATGGGAAATCTCTGTACCTTCTGCTCAATTTTGCTTTGAACCTAAAATTTTCTATCTTCCTCACTAGACTCTACACTCCATGTACGCAGGTACCTTCAGTATCTGGCTTGCCATTGAATCTACAGAGCCTAGCACATGGCCTGGGACTTTCTCGGAGGCACCCTGAAAGTTAGAATCTTCAGGTAGAGAAAAGAAACTGCAAGTTAGGGATGAGACTTGTTTTTCAGGGTTGCTGTGCATACAAACATGGTATTTTTCTAGAGCTGAAAGGACTGTAGAGAACAAACACCTAGTGTTGCCACTGCTTTTCCAGATAAGGAACATGAGGAGTGGATCAATTGGCTGAAAATCTAGGACAATTAAGTGGTGGAAGTCAGGCTCAAACCCAGTTTTGCCAGTTCCCAAAGGGCACTGCTTTCATTCTGTCATGTTGACTTTAGGCTGAAGGTCATGGCTGCGTAAGTGAAAAAAAAAAACAAAAAACCCAGGCATGAAATGACAGATATTGCATGCTTCCAGTTATATGAAATATGTAGACTAGGCAAATACATGGAGACAGAAAGTAGATTAGAAGTTACCAGAAGCTGAGGGAAGGGAGCAATGGGGAGTCATTGCTTGATGATGAGAAGTTTTGTTTGGGGTAATGAATACATTTGGAAACAGTGGCATGGCTGCACAACACCCATGGTATCATATCACTGAATTGTGCACGTAATAATGGTTAGAATGGCAAACGTTAGGATGTGTATTTTATCACAATTACAAAGAGAAAAAGATCATGGCAGTGGTCATTCCCACTCGCTTCGCTTCTCCAGGCCATTTGTAGGATGAGAACAAAGACCTTAATGGGCATTTTAAAAAAGTGCATTGAGAGGAAGGTCTAAAACAAGCAGAGGCAAATGCATGATGTAGGCCCATCAAATAAAAAGTGACACTTCTCTATTATTAGCCTGCAATTTCTTAGCAAAGTAAAATCTGTGAGCTGACACTGGAAAAATGCCAGTTCCATACATAAGCTATTTAATTTTTCTGGATAGGGTGTAAAATAACTGTTAAAATTATAAGAGATACCATATGGCGTCAAAGAAAGGGGCAAGAGAGTTTTTCTGTTGTTGTTGTTATTTGATGAATAGTGAGTTCTCTACTCTCCTAAAAAAAAATAATAATAAAGGTGCCATTAAGAGAAAAATTCCAAAAGTGTCAAGAAGAAATATTCAAAATGGAAAGAAAGTTGAAAAGATAAATAAAGTGAGCATTCCTTTAACTATATTCGGTGGAGTCCTGCCGAGAAGAAAGAGCCCAGCGAGGCGGCATTGAGACATAGTTTATTGATGCCGGTTCCCCCACAGCAGGGCACAGACAGAGAACTTGGTAAAACAATCACATAAAAAAATTACGACTCTTACATCTGATCTTTACGACTACACAGAAAAGAAACTGTCCTCTGGAGCTGTCCGTAGGCCATGTTGAGGTGGAGATTCAAAGAATTAATTTTTCCCCTCCCAAGCCTCACAAACGCGCTGTTTGCTCACACATGGTCAGAACTGACGGAAAGCAATGTCTCACGTTTAGGTGACTTGAAAGATGTTTCTAAAAAGCCCCCGTATGAGATTTCGAGCAGTTCTCCCAATCACATTTTGAAAAATCACTTATCTTGTTTTTAAAGAGTATACACAATTGAAATCTGAATTCCCTTTGGGGGGAAATTGTAGTAGGTGGTAAACTGGCTGTAAGTGGAATCTCTCTAGAATCGCAGATCTGGAAAGGAGCTTGCCCATTGTCCAACCTACACAGGTGCTTTGCATAGTGCGGACTGAGCCACACCCATGAATTGAAATCAGTTTAGCATTGGGACGCAGAGGAAGAGGAGGAATAGAACCAGACTGAATTGAGTATTAAAAGTGTGTGGCAAATACTGCTTTGTGAGACTTTGGTTTCAGCTGTATGAGTGTGTATGTGTGTGTGTACGCCTGTTGGGTCACAACACGAAGTCTGTGACTTACTGTAAGTTCTGGTAAAATTAACTCTCTCTCTCTCTCTCTCTCCCCCCCCCCCACTCTCTCTAACTGGAAAGTTACCAGTCAAATCAAACACCTCCTGTTCCTGGTAAGTCACCTGGAGCCAGAGAGGGGAAATGACTTGACTTTCCCAAGGCGCACGTGAGTCAGAAGTAGCTCAGGTCTCTTGACTCCCAATATCCTCTAGTGATCAAAACATGCTTATGAGTGGGTGTCAACTCTGTCCTGGGGTTTCCAGACCCCCTGGCAGCTTCACTCTATTCTCTTCTGGAGCAATTCTTGTGTTTCTGCATCAAACGGACTCCCCTTTCTCCTTATCTAGTACTACTCCAGACCTTATATGATATAGGATCAGTGGTCCTGCAGGATGGGGCGCATGCGTGGAGAGACAAAAAATGAGTGCCCAGGCTTAGATCACCCATAACTACTGGGTAGCTCAGGGGGTGCAAAATTCCACAGCTCCCTGGAGTCGATAAACCACAGGAGAACTTGAATCACAGCCTCCCTGTGAAAAAGAGGGGGTGCATGTCAAGACTCATATTGAGGGCATTCTCAGAAAGGAGACAACCAGCTGACAACAGTGGGCTTTAGGTAATTCCTGCTAGACTTGGGCACTCTGGCTGATCTTCCTGACCCCAAATGGAAGCATGTAGAAAGTCTTCTACGACTGCAGAGTATAGCAGGATTGTGAAAGAGGATCCTGCCCAGGGCTCCAAGTGCCTCTGGTTTTGCATTAGAGAATTATCGGGCCTGCCAATAAACAAACACTTATATTACATTTACTATGTGTCAGACACTGTTCTGAGAATATCACAAATATTTACTCGTTTAATCCACATAATGAACCTCTAGGCCTTAGAGGGCTCTGTGAGCTACAGTCTAGGCAGAAGGTTGAGAAGTGTTGAGATGTATTAGAATTATTTGTTTTTCTTCCTGATTCAGGAGGGCGAGTACTCTTAATAGAGTTTAGAACTATGTCATTGACAATATGAATTAATCAAGTCAAATCCAGGGAGAAAAGGTCAACTGCCTACTTTCTCTTGGCAGAGGAATTGGGAGGATTGTTCTTCTTGCAAAGATTCATCACTTTTTGATGCTTTCCAGAAGTGGTGATGAATTCGCAAGGAGCTATCTACTTTTTTTTTTTAATCTCTTCATATATTTGTAGTATAGCTCCCTTGGTGCAGGGAGCCTGCTTAGCTCCTGGAACAACCCACTCAAGCCCATATAGAGGTCAAACCTGTGCCCTTGGCTTTTTGATCCAGGACTCTGCATAGCGCTGGAAGAAGTCCTCAATGATTTGTTGAATTAGTTTATTACACTTCAAAAACTGAACCTGACTTTGAATACTTCTGGTTTTGATGATGAAATTAGTAGTTTACTGAAGTGCAAGAATGGAAAGAGCTTTTTTTCCCTCCCCTAAAGATGAATAGGAAGTGAGAGTTTTTTGAAGTACTTAGGAGGTACCCTTATGTTTTATATGTTAACATTTAAATCCCACAATACTCTGATCGAATCTGCATTTCCTAGAAGAGAGAACTAAGTTAAATGACTTGCTGAAAGCAAACAGGTGAGGGGCAGCATTCAGAATATAGTCTCTCTGCAGAACCCATTTCTCTTTCCACATCACGCTGCAGACTGGAGGTTATTCCCCACTTCATGTGAAAAAAGGAGTTGGCCCTGGTGGCATCCACTAACCATGGCAAAACTTTAATTGATCTTTCCATGCCACAGCCTACTGATTATCCATGTAGAATAAGCAACAGTTAAAAGCTATTCTCTATAATTAAGATTTGGTTCCCTTAACAACTCCACCATGTAATTAAACTTATTTCTTGAACAGGCAGATATGATTCACCAAAGGATCTAAGAAGTCATTTAAATTATGTCTAGTTTCTTGCTCTGGGTTAACCCCTGGTCAAGTCTGGGCTTGGAACTGAAGTTTAAGGAGGAATGTAGAGAATGCCGTTGGCCCAGAACTCACCAGCGCAGAAGTTCTATGGGAGTCAGAGTGTGTGTCCTGCACAATTTGTGAAACTTCTAACTTATCTCTGCTCATCGTTTTCCTCAATGAACATGTTGTGTAAAAATGCAGGTTGCTGAATAGTTATCCTTTTCTTGGAGCAGCCTCCATTGACTGAGGCAGCAAATCTTACATAGTTATTCACCGATTATCAGAAATGGAAAATGTTTCTTGTTTGAAAGGTAATTATTAGAGGTCTCACAGTAACAATGTCTTGGAAAAAACATGTATTTGTTGTTATCAGTACATTGTGGCTGTATTGTGAAAAATTTGGCTGTCACCACAAAGTTTATAGATTTTTTTTTTCATTTGAGATAAGATTTGGCTTAGTAGAAGGCATTGAAAACATAAGAATGGCATTAAATAGTAGTTAAATTACATGCAGTGTTGTAATACACAGTGAGAAGGGACCCCACAGAGATTTAATACCTTCAGGAGTCTTTAAAACTCTAGGTTTGTAAATGCTAGTCAAATAAAAAAAATAAAGTAAACAAAAGTTGCTTTGAGTTAAGTCATTAAATCAAAAGAAGATAATAGGCAGGATCACTTGGCCCCAGATATCAAATAAAATGCCAAGATAAAAGACCAATGGGTTGTCAAACAAAAGAATCACCTTTCCCCTCCCCCATGGGTCAAAAGCAGTTTAAGACAATCAAACGTATTTTCTACATTTGCAGTGCTGAAGAAGTAAGAGCCCAAATGTCACACACAAAGTACTGCACACTTTCACTGTCTCACAATGGCTGCTCTGAGGGGGAGCACGCAATTAGCACCTGGAAACTGCCCCCCAACAAAACAACACAGTACAGTCTCTTAACAGAACTGGATGATGACTCCAGATGTTGGAGATTATGATCTCCTGGATGCAATGGAATTTATGCCAGGAGAGCGAAGAATTAATGAATGACTTTCTCTACTTGTTTGCAATGAGTTCAGCTTATTATTTATTATTGGTACTCATTGCAATGCATGGTAATTACAATGCTGAAAATAATGTGCAACATGTGACCACTGAAGTTAAGTTTAAAAGGGGGGGCATTTGTCATTTTAGTCTGCACATCTGGTTCTATCATAGCTTCCACATGATTAATATAGGAATATATTACAGTGAAATCCTTTTATATCAAAGTTTTATTTTCCAGGAAACAGAATACTTTCCTTCCTTCTCTCTCTCTACCTTCTCCCACATTCTATGCTGAACTCTGAAATTTCCAGCATGAAGGTTCATTGCAGTGAGAACAGGGAATCTGTTCTGGTCTTTGTTCACTTCTGTTAAGTTCCATAGTTACAAATGGGGTACATATGCATCCTTTGTTTTAAAAGCACACCCACAAGGGGGAAACCCCAAAGCTCATTCTAAAACCAGGCAGGGCATCAGATACCGCAAACAGTTAAAACCACAGGAGTTGAATTGTACATTTTAAACTCCCTTTTATTGAAATATAAGTTTGTTTAGTATATTTACACCACACTTTATGCACATATATACATACTAGGCAAATTTCGTCAAATAAAAAAGTTTTTCTTATTACAAAATTAAAATAAAAACAAAGTAAAGTGCATGAAACTGATTTTTTTCTTCTGCTGAACATCATCATTGTCAAAATTTTGGTCGACTGGGGGAGGGGAGAGAAATTCATTATGTGACTCAGTGCACACAGCCAGTCAGTCCCGCATTTGCAGCCTTCAGGCCAAAAAGACAAGCGGTAAAGAACAAGTCAAACACACAGTCAGGGTCTGCAGGGCTCCCCGGGTTCTGGAAGTCCTGATCTCTTTGTCCTATCCGGATCCGTTCCCCAGCTCTGTACGGTGATCTCACCACCACCAGCTGGAACAAAGGGAGAAGACAGGAAGGGGGCTCCACCAGCCAATGTCACGGCCGTCTCCGGGCCGCCAGAGCTACGTTTGGTAGGAAACTGCAGAATTAGCTCAAAGGCTCAGACAGAAGTTTTCCTTTTTGGGAAAGGGGGAGGAGGGCAAGGAATGGGATGCATCTCCCACAGAGACGGCCACCGGGGGGCCAAACTCGGCAGCCAGTTTCTTCCGATCCAAACTCCCTGCAGGAGCAGAAAAATAATCTTTTTATAGACTGGGTGGAAGGGATGTTATACTTCTCACCTCGGTGAGTTCTCCCGGAACTTTGAAAGGAAACAGCATGAACAGAAAGAAAGGGGCAGGTGGGTGAAACGTAAGTTTTTAGCCGCCTTCTCGCTCACGCCACTGGCTGGGCGTTGGCCGGCTGGTCCTAGGCGGTGGCAGAGGCGACAGCCCTTTCTTTCACACCATCACCCACTCCCCAGCCAAGGATCTTTCTCTCTCTTCTTCAGGATAATGCTAAGTCCCAGGTCGGCGGCCGTACTTGGCCTTACAGTGTAAAATGTGCTTGGCGAGGAAGTCGAGGCGGCGCTGCAGTAGCTGGGCGTGGGGGTCGGCGAGCTCCGCCAGCTCCGGGAAGCGAGGCTCATGGTGCTGATAGAGGCGCAGCAGCCGGGCGGCCGCGTCCTGGCCGCGGTGCAGCTCCAGGACGCGTCGCGCTGTCCGCTCTCGGAAGACGCACACGGACTGCAGCAGTGGCTCATTATACTTGTCCCACATGCCCGCTACCCGGTAGCCGTGCACCAAGCCGGCCTCGTTGTCCAGAAAGACCAGCGCCCCGCCGGGGCCGCGGTGCAGGTTGCTAGTGGCGCGCTGCATGACGCGCGGGTCCCACTGCAGGCTGAAGAGGTTGCTGACCAGCCGATCGAAGTTGGCCGTCAGGTAATCAAACAGGATCAAGTCGGTCCATTGCACCAGGTCCACCAGCTCCGCCTGGCTGCGGTTAGCTAGCTCGTCCCCGGCGGCGCGCAGGGGCCGCAGATGGCCGTCCTCCGAGCGCCAGGGCGCGGGCACCACCACGTCCGTGAGGTTAGGCAGCCAGCTCGTCAGGCTTACCACGCTGCCCTCCGTCCAGTGCGCCGCACGAAGCTCCTCCTGCACCTGCGCCCATTGCGCGCTCCGAGCCTCCACCCGAGCCAGTGCCAGCGGCGGCACGTGGCGTTGGAGGCCCAGCAGACGTGCCAGGTAGTAGGACAGGGCCTCGCCCTGTATCTGCTCTGGGTTGATGCCGTAGCGCACGCAGGCGCGGGTGCCGTCGGGGAAGAGCGCCAGCCGGTTGGAGCTGCGTCCGCATCCCCCGCGCTCCAGGGCCACCACCCGGGCTCCGCGCACTGTCTCCAGCCACGCCGCCGCCTGGGCCTCCGAAAAGCCCCGGGGCACCTGCTCTTCCAGGCCGGGGCTCCAGAAGATGCCGCCG
Organism: Anoura caudifer; assembly: GCA_004027475.1. Classification (NCBI taxonomy): domain Eukaryota; kingdom Metazoa; phylum Chordata; class Mammalia; order Chiroptera; family Phyllostomidae; genus Anoura; species Anoura caudifer. The sequence goes on along the minus strand of PVKU01000770.1, from coordinate 71,187 downwards.
TGCACCACGGCGCCCACGGCGCGCTCCTCTAGCCGGGGCCGCCCGGCTGGCACGTGCCGCCTGCGCTTGTCCCAGGGCTGCCGGGGTGGACCGTCTACGCTGGCCGCCAAGGTGAGCAGAGACCGGAAAGTTTTTAAGGAGCCGCCACGGGCGTCCCGCGCCAGGAGCGGGGGCTGAGGAAAGCGAGGCGCGGATTCTGGGCTGTTGCTCCCGGGCGGGTGCGGCGGGATTCGGTCTTCGGGCAGCCCGGGGATGAGCAGCTCAGTCCGCGGCGGCAGGAGCCCGCTCCACAGCGCCAGCAGCGAGCCCAGCACCAGCAGCCAGAGACCAGCGGTGGTGGCGGCGCCCCGCATCCTCCTGCCCATGCTCCTCCGGCTATGCTGGTGCTGCCGCCGCTTCAAGCCAAGCCCGGGTGCCCGGGTCCCGGCGGCGAGGCGGGACCGGCAGCTTGCTGGCTTCGGGGCTCCGGACGTCTCAGCCCCATCGCTGCTGTGAGGCGGTGCGGGGCTCTGCCCGGCGCTGGGAACTCGCTTCGCCGCCGCTTCCCAGCTGCTTTTGTATTTCGCTGTGAGACCCTCCGGCGGGCTCGATTCACAGGCGTCCGGACCACGTGGGAGAGAGGGGGATCCCTCCCTCCCCTCCTCCGCTGCGTTCCCCGCCCCCCACTCCTCCGCCCCCTTCTCCTCCTCTTCCCCTTAAAGCGGCGATGGCTTCTTCCAAGCTGAAGAGTCAGCCCCACACTGGGTCCGGGACTTAGGGGCCGGGAGGAAGTCCGGCTGGCGGCGCCCACGCAGGGGCGTCGGAGGGGGCGAAACTGAGCTGGGCTCCGGCGGTTGGGAGAGTCGCACCCCCGACCCTCGCGGGGGTTGGAGCAGTCGCGGGGGTCTCTTGGCCTGGGCAGCGTCTGGCCTCCTCAGCACTTCAGACCAACCCTCACCGTGCCCTGGATGCTGCCAGGAGAGGATTAGGGCGGGTCCCTTTGCCTTCTTCGTTTAGGGCTGTGTGATTCACTCTGCCTTATGTAAACCTCTGGGAATTTCTCCGAACCACCGAGGAGGCGACTCCAGAGGGGAGAAGAATCAGTTTCGAACCGACACCCACTTTTCCGGAGCGTGCTCACCACCACTGGTCCCTGAGGCTTTCCCAAGACACTGACAGGGACTTAAACCTCTCTGTGCAAGTAGAACACCTAGGTCAGCGCCAATTCATTCGTTCATCCGTTCAAGCAAGCATCTGCCCTCGGTTCTGGTCTCAGTAAAATCCACAGATCCGGGACCCTAGGCTCATGGAGCTCACCTGGTAGGGGACATTCAAGTTGCTATGAGAGGCTTATAACTCAGGATCTGACCTAGTGTGGGGTCGCGGGCTGGGTGTGTGTGGGGGGAAGGGGTGTCAGGGAAGATTTCTCAAATGATACTATTCTATGAGGAAACAGACACAGAATAGGGATGATGTTTGCTGAAGATCCCACAGTTAGCAAGAGGAGAAACTAAAGTTCAAGCTCGGGTCTCCTGGCAACATGCCACTTGATTTTCCCTCCATGTTTTTGTCAAGTTGTTAGTATTTCTTTCTCTCTCTCTTTTACTATGATTTAGTCAATCGCTGTGTTACTGAACTGTGATTTTCAACTCAACGAGTAAAGAAAATCCCTATATTGCATTTGACTTAATACTGTAATGATTTAAGGGGAAAAAAAAAACAATTGGGGGAGGGGTGGAGGAGCAAAAACTAAAAAACAAACAAACAAACAAATGAATAACAAAACAACAAACCAAGTTGTCTTCCAGGCACCTTTGGTTCAATCCACCAGGATAGCTCTTGGATAAGGACGGGTGCCCCTCCTTCCCTCTCTGTATCAGAGTGTGTTCCAGACCCAAACCAAAATTCCCAGGTAAGACACATGGTTGCTGGTGGTGGTGGGATCCACCTCCTGAAAGCAGGAGTTTTAAATGTCTCCTTACATGTGTTTCCTTCTCTCTTTTTATTCCCCATCAGCTGCACATGGGGGTTTCAACGGTATTAGGTCATCAGTTGGCACTGGGTGTATTTTATTCACCAAAGAATGAACGTTCTGGAGTTGTAGGGCAGACACCCTAATGTCTGTGGCTAAGCAGAGGCATCAGACCACACAGAGGGCCTCCCGGCACCGACTCAGTATACCCTGAGTGTTTCCATATTGATCTTTGTTGCATCTGTTCTGCATCATGCAGTGGCTATATCATTGCCTTTTTATAGATCTTATCTGATGATGAGATTACTATTGCTCCCATATGGACACATCAAAATGTGTTCATTCATTGAGGGGTGCTAGTCTTCCTGCTCTGTGCGAGCTCCCTACCCTAACATTCCCTGCAGGGCAGGCACTATGTCCTATCATGTTTCTATTTCTCCTAAAAGCTAACATGGTATATTGTACTAAAGAGGGGCTCAATAAATTTCTTTTTTTTTTTTTTTGTCTTTTTGTTGTAACTTCCGCTGAGAATTTTTTTTTCCTTTCCCCAATGCATTACTTTCAACTTGGGTAAACTGTAAGCAAGATCTCCACCTTGTGGGCATAAGTAGAATATCATCTAATTAGAGGAAACATACATTTTTAACGGAGCAATTAACAGTTTAAGTTCAATTCTGAGAATATTATGTGGCTACCGTGGCCCACACCGTCTCCTAGATTCTATGGGGAAATCCCAAGCAGTTGGGGTCTCTCTCTCTTTAACTGTTAACAAAAACTACACATAACAGCAGGGACAGTTCATTGTAAGCTCCATGAGGAGTCTGTCACTGCTTTATGGTTGCCTGACCTGACATAATGTGTGGCACTTAGTGTTGTTCATTAGCAATTTTCTTAATAAATCATTGGAATGTTAATGACATGAAGCTCTGCAAGTAGCAAATATGAAATCTTTTTTTAAATGCCTTACTACAAAAGGATATAAAATAAGAACTAAAGGGAACAAATATTGATGAAGCCTCTGCTTAATGTGGGAGGAAGCATATGAATTTTAGTCTGGGAAGGCTGGCCTCAAATCCGGATACCCCAGCTTGCAGAATCTTCCAGTCATGTGACTGGTACCGATGAGGAAACTGAGTCTTACAGAAGTCGGCCAAGATCTTATACCTGAGAAGACAGACTGACTTGATCACAGGACCTCTGGCAGGACTGAATGCATGGAGTACCAGAACAGGAGGCACTAACAGAGACTTGAACAAGTTCATTGACGTGCAGAAATTACAGAAAACCAAGGGAATAAATCAAAAGCAAAAAGCAAAAGACAAACCCAACATGCAATGCTGTTTTAAGGTGGTGTTTGCTTATTTTAGACTGTATTTTAACATGCTCTTCTTTTTACCTGTGAGAGGAACACAGTCCTGTTCTCCTTCACTCCTTGGTGTGAGGACACCCCACCACACACTGTGGTCAAACCACCGTGGCTTCTGGGGTAGCAAAGCTCATCACAGTGTGTGACCTTGGTCCCATCTGTCCCTCTGTCAGTTGTTTGGGGATGAGGCAAGGTGCTGCTCATCTGTCACTACATCGGTGCTGATTTTCACCTTGAAAACTTTCTTAATATAATTCCTCAGAGCTTCTCCCCGAGCCTCAACTTCCAATTGCCTCAAAGTTTTTCACCGTCTTGTTTGAAGAATGATCTGGTTCATATAACAGTGCCTCCCGGGGAAGAGAGAGGAGGTGGAGTTGAGGGTTGGGAGCAGGGCAGCAGGCTTGGAGCTGGAACATTTTCCAAGTCTGGTGTTTCCATTTTCTGGCTGTTTCCTTTCTGGCTAGTCATTTCTCTGCTCTGCGTGTTGGTTTCTGCACCTGAGAAATGAGGACAGAAAATCTTACCTCACACTGCTGCTATGACGTTCTAGTGAGATATTTATAATCACCACAACATTAGCTGCAAACACTTACTGAGTGCTTATGATGGGCTTGGCCTAGGGCTTTAAGCCTCCTAACAGGTGTTATTGTCCCCACTTCACAGATGGGAAGACTGAAGCTTAGCCAGTAACTGACATGAAGTCAAGTAAATGGTAGGGTTGAGATTCCAGAATGATGGGAACAAGACTCTAAACAAATTATAAACGGATAGGAAAATGTGGGATGTCAAATTATTGCATTAAATCAAAGTAGACTCAACTCAGATTAAATGTTGATTTCAAATGTTCTCTGGGGTTGCTACTATGTGAAATGGTTAAGAGCATGAACTCTGAAGCCAGCTTGGCTTTAAAACAAACCAGGTGTGTGACCTTGAGTAAGTTACTTGACCTGTCAATGTACTCATCTGCAACATGCAGTAATAATAATGTTATTGTTATTACTGATACTAACTATAAGAATTATATAGCATCTCATAATTAATAGTAATAACTAATAGTTACAAATACCATAGCTTATTGTGATGATTAAATTAGTCCCTATTAGGTACTTGAATGATTGTCAAAGGGTACACTATTGTCATTACCCCCTTTTCTTCCTTGTCAGTTTCATTGCACAGATGGGGTCTCCTCCTTTTCCTGTGGTGTCCCCCAGCAAGCATTACTTGGGTCTTGAGAGACCTAATAAATTGCCGTTCCTGCCCAGGATACCCTCTTTATGCCCAGATGGGCATCTTCTCTGAAATTTTTGCTCTTGTCCTTCCCCATGGAGCTGGGCCAGCTGGACCCTACCGAGGTTCCCAGGGCAGCTCTCCTTGAAAGCTAGAGCCACCAGCCAGCCAGCCTTGAGCAGCTGGCTTCCTTCCTCTCATTACTCTGCCTCCTTCAATCCTGGCCTTTTCTGAGTCTTCTGAGTTACAAGTCCCACCCTTTTAGAGGGACTTTTAGAAGTGTCTAAAAGATAGAGGCTTCTAAACACACCCTTCTAGATGCTTCTATGAAAAGGAAGAGACAGAAAGAGCATGTCAGAGAGAGGACTATAGTATTCCTTGAAACTGGGTATGGCTCCTGCTTCATCACTGGCTCTGTGACCTTGGGTAGCCTTCTCACCTGGGTCAGCTTCATTATTCGTGTCTCCCTCTCCTCCATTCTTTCTCCCGCCAGGGTACATTATTTTTGTGCTTGGAGATCATTGTCTTTTTCTTGGTATTTCTTTATATGACCATGATCTGGATCTCCCAAGAATTGCTTAAATGATCTCATCCTCACATACCTGGCTATCGGGGGCCGGTGTGTACACATCTGGTTCCAGGTGAATCCTACTGGATACCTAGAAGGAAGTCAGGAAATGTAAGAGTCTTTGCAATTCACCTGTCTGCCCGAACAAGTCCCATTTTTAAGAATACACTCTGTTGTGGAAAGAATGTCAAGGTTGACACAAATCCGTATTTTATGAGGAGACTAACGTTTTTATGATTCTCTTCATTCCGTGTAGCTCTCCTTTCGACCTGATTTTGAAAAAGTTTCCTGTTAGAGACCAGAATCTAAAGGTTAGAGCTAGTGAATTTAGCGAATTTTAGAGCAGTGGTGACACACACCTCAGTCACATGTCGTCACACCCTCATTTGAGGGGATGATGGTAAAAACTCTGGACTGGGCATTTAGGGACATGGCTTTCTTTCTCTGCTGCAATTTAGTTCAACTGACACTTATTGCTCACATGCCAAAGGCCAAAGAACTGGGCACTAAGTGACAGTGCATCGAATTTGCTATCTGAAAGGCCCAATCAGGGAGTGTCGGCTGTCTCCTCTTCACCTTCCACCTTCCCTTCTCCGTGGGTGTCCTTGCCCTCCTCGCCCCCGCCCCAGTGCCTCGTGCTGGAGGGGAGGCTGGATCCTGATGGGGCTAATGTCATGGGGCCTTCGGTCCCCTTGCCAGTGGTTGGTTTGGGCATGGTCATAAGCATGCGGCACCATTCTGGCCAGTGAGACCCGAAGGGGAGTCCACAGGGAGGTTTTCTGGAAAATATGTGTGTGCTATGACAGAAAACTGCAGACAACAATACGGCATCTTTTCTCCGTGGTTCAGGTCCAGATCTCAGGCCTGAGTTGGGGCCATAATTGCACAAATCCAAGGGGTGTCAAGTACACACTCTGAGGATGGCAGAGCAGGAAGATGGAAGGAACCTGGAAGGAACCTGGATCCTTGTGATGTCACCGAACCCCCGAATTAACCAGCTCTGGAGCTGCCCTTCCTCTGGACTTCTGCTATAGTTTAACCCACTTGGAGCTGAGGTGTCTGTTGTTTGCAGCCTCTAGATTCCTAATTATATACCTTTCAAATGGTTAGCTTACCATGCAGAGAGAGGGGCAAACATGTCAACATGTCTCCCGTCACAACTGTGCTACTGGGGAGGCAGTGTGGTGAGGTCGTTTTGCAACATGTGCTCGGCAGCCAGGCTGCGTTGTGCACTATCTTGGGAAAGTCCCTGAACTCTCTGGGCCTGTTAACTCATCTGAAGAATGGAGATGCCAACTGCACCTGCCCCATAACATATTGTGTGGATGAAATATACATTAACCACTTAGGAAGTGCTCAGTAAATACTATCGATTAGAAATACAAACTATATGAGGGCACAGCGGGAGGCAGCAACAAATTCTACCAGGGAATCCAGGAAGGCTTCACCAAGGGGACGGATGTTGTGTCCTGAAGGGCAAGTGGGGTGGGTTTGCAGGTCACGGTCTGGGGGAGAAGGACATTTGGGCGAGCAGTGGGAAGAGCATGTGAGCTCCACAGCCACATGCCACCTTCAAGGAGTTCAGTGTCCTTGTCCTCACAAAATGCTTGAGTGTGTTGGGTTAGCCTAATCCTCTCCACAAAAACAAATCTCAGGTCCCCTGCCCAGATTGCGAAGTGCCAGATCAGAGGCTGTCCACGGCCCCTTCATCACTCACTCAAGTGCCAACCCACCCTGAAGAAATCCTCTCAACAAACATTTGCCACTAAAGGGGGCTTCGTTGATTTCTTTGTTCGTTACCAGCCAGAGCCTTCACCGTGCAATTAGAATGCTGCTCTTCCTCAGTTTCCGGAGGCCCCACACACCTCATCAGTCAGATAGATGCTGAAGCTTAATTAAGCTTGTAAAGCTTTCTGATTTCCTCAGATGAAAGGTGGCCTGTGAGTATGTACCAGGTTTTATTTTGGTGCCAAGTGTTATTATAAATAGGACTGGTGTGATGTGGCTGAGCTCTTAGGGTGATAATGTGTCAAGACCAATCATGGCTGCTGAGAGCTGTGATATTATCATAATGGTTCCATCATAGGCAGTGGGTGTTAATGGAAGTGGCTGTGGGGGGAAAAAAAAAGAGTATTGCAGTGAGTGAAGCCGGGATAGAGGTGGCTGCAAGTGAAATATCGGCGCTCGTGGGACCTCCATCATAATCATTAGCTATATGAGTCTCAAAGCCATTTTTTTTCTGTCATCTCTTCTACACCAAACTCAAATTCAAATAAAAAATGGATGCCTTAACTCCAAATGAAAATATATGCCTTTGCTGCTTTTTAAAATCCATTTACATTAAAATGACGGCCAGCAGGTAAGTAATTTGTAACTGGGGGCTCACAGCAGTGCAGACGCATGTCATCAGAATAGTGAGCAGGCTAAGAGGGAGACTGGGACGTCCAGACCCAGGAAAAGCCATCGCTGTTGGACTCAATAGGCTGGAAGAACATGCAAAGGCAAAGGATGACTTACGGGTGGGGAGCAGTGATGGGAGAGATGGACGGCTTCGTATTTCAATGATGAGGTGGGTGAAAACCAGGTAGAAGTTCTTCAGTAATGCAGTCCTTGTTAAGAATGTCCTAACTTCCTCAGCCCAGGCTTCAGTGCCTAAAACCAGTTTTCTGCATTCTCTGGGCAGATGATCCATACATATGATGATGATGATGATGATGATGATGATGATGATGATGGTGATGGTGGTGGTGATGAAGGCATGGACAGTGATGATGAAGACAATGGTGCAGCCCTGTTGTTAGGACCTTTCCTACTCTTTTGATAGCCAGTTATTTTTGACCCAAATTCCTATCTCATTGCCTGGGAGGGTTCAGAGACTTTCCCTCTAATTCTGAGAGTCCCTGGGGCTTTGTTTCTCAAGTTTGTCGTTTTGCTTCCACTTCCTGCTTCCATATTTGTTGTGTTGGCACCAACACACATTAACATGGGTGTGCACTTCAATGCCTGAACCACTCCCTGCCTCCCCGCATCCACTTGGACCTAAGATAGGAGTCCAGTGACTTTACTGAAGACTGCAGGGAAGAGGGGCCTCCTGGGGTGGGGGGGTCGTATATCACTGTGCCAGGCCTTCCTCTGTCATCTAGTTGTCCCTTCCCTCCCTTCCCTCTTCACATCCCCTCTGTGGACACACAGATAACATTTCCCTCTTACTTCAGGTAGCTCAGGGCTGCTCCCATGAAGCCTTCTCAGGACTTCAGATGCTACCTGAGCTCAGCAGACTGTCAGGGGTTCTCTTGTGATCGGATGGGGAAGGGAATCTGGAGGGCACAACATTTCCAGGGTCCTTCCTACATGCAAGGCAGTGTGCTGAGAGCTTTCCATGCACTTAATCATTAAGACCACCCCACTTCTGCCCCTGGAGGTGTTGCCATTCCCTCATTTCATTGATGGGAAAACTGGAGCATCATGAGAAGTAAGACTTGGCCCAGGAGACTTCTGCTAAGTGGCAGGAGAGGAATTCCAACTCTGGTCTACCAGAAGACTGTGGGTGTGTTAATTATAATACAGCGTGCCCTCTGGGGCTGAGAAACATGCTGGGGAGTTAGCAAAGGGACCTCTTACTGGGAACCGTCTCTTCCTGGGTTCTGGCACGTTATCCTACTCCAAGAATGTTTGGAACAGGTGCTTGCTTACCTGTGCCCTCTTTGCCGCTGTGTGATTGAACCCATCTACTGAGAGATCTGTTGCAGCAGTGGACGCTCCCTGTTATCTTAGCAGGGGTAATAACAGTGGTTGGAAAGAAGTGGGCTGCTTCTAATAGTCTTGGGAATGGCACTACCCCTGCCTCAGGACCAGAATGGCCTGAAAAAGGATGGCAAGGCAAGAACACCCACTGTAATGTCCCCTCTGGTCTCACAGATTGCCACAGGGAAGCAGGGAAGGTGCCTTTGTGGGGCAGGGTGTGGATGTTACTCACCACGCACTGAGATTCACTCCTGCATATTTCTGATTCCTTTCGGATTCACCCAAGGAAATAAGGACAGAGGAAACCTCAGAGGTCATGTTTTGCCTGCCTGAGTTTAAAGAACAACATCATTTTTAGGGACAACATGGGCCTAAAGAATAGCAGGGCAAGGGCTGAGGAATAATGATGGTGATCTATTTATATAGCTCCTTGCAGTTTGTCTCAGCGCTATCCCATGCCATTCTGGCTGTGTTTCCACAACAACCTGCTAGGGATGGAGAGTGCACAGGTGTTAGTGACTGTTTCTATCTGATGAAAGGGAAAGCTGAGCATCAGAAGGTTGTGTGAGGAGCCCAAGGTGCAGAGCTAGTTCCTGGCAGACCTGGAACTTGAACGCACTTTACCTGGCTTCCACATCCGGGCTCTTCCATGACATTCTTCTTTGTTCAGTTCTGTTCCCATCTGCAGACTCTGTCACGACCTCTAGTTTTCCACATGGTTACATGTCCATGTCACGTGCATGTTCTATTGTTCACTAAAACTTCAATTGGAAAGGCAGAAAAAGGAACTCAGGGACCATTCCTAAAAAGCTGGAATATTTAAAGCTTTCCTCCCATCTAATGGTGCTTTGTCTTTCTCTTGTTAGCAGCCAGGATGGTAGGAGGAGGGAAAGAAAAATCAGAAGCATTAGGGGAAAACATTATTTTGAATTTTTTCTTTTTGCTTGCCTGTTTCTGTTGGTTAACAAACAGAAGATTTAATCAAAGGGAGTCGGAGAGAAAAAGGGAACAATCACTGATCATTGGATTTTCTAATGAAAAACATCATAAAATAACTCTCACGTGGCAAAGAGGAAATGTTAAGGAAAAAAGTTCATTCTTCTCTACTCCCACACATGATGCCCTTGCTCACACAGGGTAAAAACCAAGCCAAGAGGCCAGAGCAAGATGCTTGACCTTGTCATCTTTCCCCATTGAGAGGGCCATTTAGGTAGGGATGATGACAGGTCAGCATGGCTGTTTGGACTCCATGGAAGTCTCCCTACCTTGGTCTTCTCATTTGGAAAATGAGATATTATTTTTGCCTCACAGTGAGAATTAAATGAGATGCAGGATTAGATAAAACAGAGCAACTGAAAAGTTCCAATACCAGTTCTGGCTTATAGTAGGAACTCAATAAACATTTGTAACCACATACTCAGCTGTGTAGAAACATGTCTGGGAGGATGCACGCTAAGCTGTCAACAGTGTTATTCCTCAAGCAGGTCTCTGTGTGTGGGAGGCACTTTTTACCATACACATTTTTACGTTAGACATCAGAGAGCATTTCGGGGAAGCACGCTGTGTCAGAATTAATGGGTGTGTGTGTGTGGAAGCTCAAGTTAAAATAAGATCAGATATAGAATAATAAAGAATGTGACATTTTGGCAGCCCTGTCTTTGTGTGGTTGTAAAATTTGTACTCACTGCACTTGAATCAGCAAAGACACCTTTGGCTAAGTCAAGAAGCAAAAACGGGATTTGATGGGATGTTGGAATAGTTCTCAGCATCAGTGGAAGAACTGAAAATTGGGCGTTGGAAAGTACCAGAACTAAGCATTCCCAGGTAGGTAAGCACCTTCCCTCAGAAGTGCAGGTAGAGGATGTCTCAGCTCCAGTCACCTTCCATTCAAGCTTTTACGTTCCATGGAGAGGGAATCTGATTGGTCCCTTTTGGGACAGACGTTTCCACCATTGACTCATGCAGCTTTTGCCACGTGACAGGGCAGGTAGTATGTAAGAAAAAAGCTCTGTGCTGAACCCTCATTTTGTATGTATCCACCCCAACACTTCTGCACTGATTTTTCAAAAATTATCACCCTGCATTACTTTTACATAATAATGAGAAAACTCTAACAACTAATAAAAGAAGTAGAGCTATGCTATAAAATCTCAACAAAATGTATTTTGTGCATCTTTTCTAAGGAGCCAATGAAAACCAAAAGCAAGCAGTATGATTCATCATTTCTGTGCCTAGTGATGCATCACAGCGACGCAGCTGCCCATGGTCTGAATAAATGTTGAGTGGATGGCAGACACCCCCACACAACAGTAACAATGCTTGTCTTTGGCTCCAACAGTTAGCAGGCCTAAAATCTCCATAAATTTGTTTAGTGCTGCCTCTCAGATTACAAAGGGAGTTTGAGACCTTTATTAGGGTAAAGAAAAGTAATGGTGCATTTCTGATTTTTCCATCAGTAGCTGTTATTTTATGGTGATTGAGAGGCAGGGAATATGGGCACATGGAAGGTATGCGCGGGTGCGTGAGAGAGAAAGAGAGAGAGAGAGAGAGAGAGAGAGAGAGAGAGAGAGAGAGAGAGAGAGAGAGACATTTCATTGCTCTGGGGCAGTATGATTTAGCCAGTCCGGTTATGAGGCAAGCTCAAACTCAGACTGCATTTTCGGTGCTGACCATCTGTGTTTCCCAGGAAAGAGGAACCCAGTCAGGGTCTGAGAGGTTGAGAAAAAAGTGAGGGGCAGGGAGCCCAGCCACTGGGAGAGGGGCTGGGTAGGGGTGCTCGGTGTCCTAGCAACGTGTCCTGGCAAAGTCAACACCACTGAGGTGGCTTCCCTTGCTCAGCCATAAGCATCATTCCTGGTGTTGGTACATCCTCTTCTCAGGCACCCACCCTTTCCTTGTGATTTTTTTTTTTTTTTTCTGGGAGTGAGGGTTGCTGGGGAAGATGGTCAGAAACTACTTATTTAAAAGTAGGAGCCTCACCTTGAACAACCAGGAATAGACTAATAATGGATACATTTCCTGAGACTTGCTACCTGCCAAGCAGCTCACATATCCTCACCACCTTTTCAGATGGGTTTTATAACTCTCATTTACAAACTAGGAAACTAAGGTTCAGAGAGCTGAAGTATATTGCTCAAGTTGTCACAGCTTTGGGATGGTAGAGGCAGTGTGTCGCAGGTCACCTGGTCCTAATGCCTTCTCCATGTTGGGAAGACAGCTCAGACAGACCCATGGCCTGGCAGCTCTGCCACCAATCCCTGGCTGCCCTGGGATTAGTCACAGAACACAGTCTCAAGTCTTAACTACAACAAATTGGGAATTATGATAGAGTTTGCTTCCAGAGCCAGCACTTTACTAACATAATTTGAAGCCAAGCCTTGGAGTCTGCTCTTTTGGGCATGATTGAGAGACCAAGACACCCTGAACCACCAGGAGTTTATACGAGTTGTGAGAGCTCATGGAGAAGCGCTTTTCTAAGACACGCAGGCAAAGCTTGATTCCTCTGCATCTTCAGACATGAGATGTTCTAAAGTCTATACAGTCGCTGGAACAGGACCATTCGACTGAGTAGTTTGATGGGAATTAAAAATACTGTGAATTTTGTGCTGCCTCTGGCCATAACTGGAATAAATATGACATTTCAGGCAATATTGTGCACCAATTAAACCAGCAGAGAATGAAACAATGGAAATACAATACCAAGTTGCGGGCTGCAGAACACTCCCCCAGCAGGGCAGTTGAACTAAATTTCCAATATTTTGAGTGAATGTGGACCTATGAATTGTGTAGGGATTTTTAAAAAATGTGATTTCAGGAAAATTCCTCTCTTGCAGGTTAGTAATTTTGATAAAGCTATATGATGTTTTGTTGAAAAAAAGTATAAAATATGTGGGTCCGGGTAGATACTGTTCATAGCAATGACATTAGGGAAAGGAAATTTGAAGAGAAAAGACTTTTTCCTTTTTCTTAATTTTTTTTGTGTCTATTCTTGGCATGCTTAAATTCATTATACTCAGTACGTATTTTTGAGCAGACTGGGATGATCAAGGGAATGCTTCAGAGTGACTGATTCATGCTTCATGGCACCGGGTTATCAAAAGGCAGATTAGTTAGGTGACCATTAAAAAGCCACCCCAGTGGGCCAGGAATTAAGATGGGAAGCGTCTGAGCTTGGCTGGTGGCAATGGAGGTGAAAAGGAGGGGAGAGAGACTTGAGTGTCATTAAAAATCAGGAGCATAGAGCAGAGTGGGATAAAGGGGAGAAGAAAATGGGACAACCATCATAGCATAATTGATAAAATATACTTAAAAAAAAGCCAGGAGCCAGGGTGTAATAGTTAATTTTATGTGTCATCTTGGCTGGGCTGAAGGATGCCCAGAGAGCTGGGAACACATTACTCCCGGGTGCGTCTGTGAGGGGGTTTCTGGAGGAGATCAGCCTTTGAGTGGTAGACTGAGAAAACAAGATCTCCTTCCCCAGTGTGCGGGGCACCATCCAATCTGTTAAAAGCATGACTAGAACAAAAAGGTGGAAGAAGAGTGAATTTGCTCTTTTTGGTTGAACTGGGACACCCATCTTCTCCTTCTTGGTTCTTAGGCCTTTGACTCAGACAAAGGCTCACATCATCGGTCTCTTGGTCATCAGGTCTTTGAACTTGGACTTACATCACTGACCTTCGGGGTTCTTAGGCCTTTGGATTCAGACTGAATTACACCGCTGGCTTTCCTGGTTCTCCAGCCCCGGTCCACTCTAGAACAGCACCTCCAAAGCTGTGGGCCCCTGTGGAGGAGAAGGATTATGTAGATGGCTGAGAGGACAGGGCACAAGAGACTGAGGTCTGGGGCTCCTATACAAGGGGCCTCCAGGGCTTTGCTTGTCTCTGCGAGAGCTTGGCATGAGCAGGGAGGTGGTGAGTGACACCCCACGGAGGCATGGAACAGTGTCATCAGACAGCACATGGGAGGCCATGGACCCAAAGCAGCTCTGGGGACCTTGAATGAGTTCATTTATGTAGGCCACGTAGAGTGCACGGCGTAGAGGGCACGCTTAACTGCTGTTATAAGTATTCATACTTATTGTTTGAAGAAGTAACAGTACAGCAGCAATGGAAACAGGAGTCCAAGTGATTCAGGACTTCTTCCTCCTTGACAGTGACAGGTTGGTGAACCTCCTTTTAGGATTTTATGACCCTGGGGAAGGGAGGCCTCCAAAGTGTGATGACTGGGATTCCTTCCAGTCTGGTGTGTGACTGAGAACCTTGTGTTGTGTGAGTGTGGAGTAGTTCACACATACAGAACTGTAAATTACATGCACGCATACTTCACATACATGATCTCATTCGAGCCACACAACACCCTACAAGGTAGCCAGGGTTCTCACTGTTTGACAGAGGAGGTGTTCATCCATGATCTAAGGTCCAGAGCCGGAACACGGTGGACCTGATCCTTGAACCCAGCACCCACACCCACACACACCCTTGTGCCTTCCTAATTGAGCCTAAATTCGGCTAACTCTTCCACCCTCCCCCATGGAGCCAGTGCTGGAGGGTTGTCCCCTCACCCTCGCCTGCAGGGGAGAGGCCATTTTTTTTCCCCCAGGACCTAGTTCTTATCATTGGAAATCTGCCAATGGGGTTTTGGGAGAGGTTTTCTCACTTCCAAGGGAGAGCTGTAGGGGTTGTTTCCCTCTTCTTCCTCCAGACATCATCGCGTCTGGGTGAGACATGCGGGACCACTGCATAGCCACTTGCTACCAATCTGAGGACCAAGGTAAGATGGCGAGGCTGAGAAAGAGAGAATCTGGGTCCTTGGTGGTGGGGTGAGTCACTAAGTAGCCCATCCTCTGTGCCTCCAGCAGCAGAAACTGCTAGGTGCCTTCCAATGTCCATTTTCTTCTTCCCTAGTAACAGGAAATCTGTGTTGATAGATGTACCAATGTACACAGATATAAAGCCACATTTTTCCAGACTCCCTTTTGTCAATGCATATGTCAATGCAGGCAGCTAATGAAATGTTACATGGCCCTTTGCCCTGACCCTCTTGACCTTCGTATGTCCTGGAATGTGGACATGATGGCTAGAGCTGTGGTAACCTCTATTTAACCATGAGGCTAACTTGAGGATGGATGCCACGGGCTACAGATGGCAGTGCAGAGAGTGCAGGCCCCTGCTGACCACAGCATTGCCATACCAGCTTTGACTGTACTCTGGGCTTTTGTGTGGGAGAAATATAAACCTCTGTCTTATATAAGCCATTGTTATTTGTGTTTTATATGCAGCTGAGTCTAACCCCAACTGAGAAACCTATATATTTCAGAATTTCTTATTGGGTGAGAATCAATTTCCTTAATGTATAAACTGTTTGGAGATGGGGTGGCTTTTATGTGCAATCAATAGCATCCTAATTGTTTCCTCTTCAAAACCCATACTGTTAACAACTGCCCTGGGTAGTCAATTATTACAACAGAGGGCTGAATTCTTCAATTCTTCATTATTCTTGGTGTGAGAAGCCCTAATGTTCTACATACCACATTCTACATACCTCTCCTGCCTCTAAGCCCCATGTTTGGGCAATAAAAAACTTCCAGAAAACCCAAACAAAAAGCAAGTGTTCTAGCTAGCTGCTACAGGGGTGGTGCAGCACTGGTGGGGAACACAGTGGTTTCCTTGGCACCAGCCTAAAACTGGCATAGTGAGGACCCTACTCCCCACCTGAGCAGGGTCTGGCTTTCAATAGCCTCCTGGCCATTCCTCCAGCTTCCACATCTCCCACCCGTCCGCAATCCCCCGGCCCCACCACGCGGTCTGCCTCCCACATAATCCTTGGGGAGAAGAGCTTTTAATAACTGGCGAGGCAACTATTGACTCAGGCTTTGTTTGCTTGCCACTATGTTAGCATTTTATAAATGCAGGGTTCTTGGCTTAATAGGCCAGTCATTGTGTATTATCAAAATAGCAAATTAATTATTCAAAGCTGTGCTTGAGATATACCAGAGATTTCACTGAGGTGGCCTCTCTTGTTCCTGATTCGCAGTAAATATGGCATTTCTGGTCAGTCAGTATTTATTTAAAGTATAAAAGTGATCTCGTTAAATCCAAGTCTATTAAATCTAAATGAAAGTCAGGAATTCGTCCTGGAGCGTGGGGGAGGGTTTAGTCAGCCTCTGTGTGGAGAATGTGCCAAATTACCAGCTCCATGAATCCCATCTTGCCCTGAGGATGCCCAGGTCAGCTCATAAGTGTGGCTAGATTAATCATTGCTGTTATCCATGGACGAAGGCACCCACCACCCTTAGCCCAAGCAGCATTCTCTTGGATGTGAAAGTGTAATGTAGTGATCATAGTGACAGCCACCACTTACCAGCACCTGCGATGTGCCAACTGCTTTAGATCCATGATCTCCAAGTCTCAGGGCAGTCAAAATCTACAGATGAGGAAGCCAGGGCCTAGAGGGATTACGTAATCTGCCCAAGGTCACATGTACGTTAGTTGCCAGAGCTGGGATTCATACTCGGTTATTTGGGTTCTAATGCTCATCCTCTCTAGCTGCAGAGACTCTGAGGCCTGGAACTTCGTTTTTGTGTCCCACTCAGGAGGGTTCTGCCCCTTGGCTCTTGGCTCAGAACCTGATTACCAGCACAGTCTGTTTTACCTCCCACCCTCCCACCCCATAAAGAAGCCCCTTCTTGGCACAGACATGCATACTTCCCTTCTCCCTTCCTGCAGCGCATCACTGAGACTAATGCGAGAGGAGGCCACCTGGTCCTACCTTTGTGCATCCCTTCCTTTTCCACCCCCATGTGCAGGACTGCTGGGTTTGTTGCCCAACTCAAACGAGAAGGAAGAATATTCCCAAGGAAAATATTCCCATAGAAAAACAATTTCCAATGTACTCTGAGTCATTGTTCTGGATTTTCCATCAGTGTGTCTCCTGCCTTGCTTTATGAGCCAACCCGTGCTCCTTCACTGTGGGCCTTTGGATTACAGTGGAGACCCAGCAGCCCCCTCAGTGGAGGGAACATTAAGACAGGAACAGCTGACTGCCTGGGGCTGTCATTGTGGCTCACAACATAGGATGCCAGATGCCTAGTTGGATCCAGGGCATGATGATGCTGAGCACACAGGCCACGTGGTTCAAACCAAGGACCTAAGAGAAGACATTATGTTCAGCTTCTACTTAAGGGAGCTAAGTCATTTGTTTCATTAATTAATTAATTCATTCATTCACCTAAACTGTATCTGTTGTTTTCCCCCTATGTGTCTGGCACTGATGTAAAGCACAAGGGCTTTGACTTGACATGAGATGTCTAGAATCCCAAGGGGAGGGCACAGAAAGGACCATTGACTGGAGAGAGTTAGGATATCTGGCTGAGTTAGGGTGGCCAGTTCTCCTGGTTTACCCGAGACTTTCCGGGTTTTTGCACTGGAAGTCCTGCATCCTGGAAAACCTCTGGACACCAGCGGGACAGGTGGTTGCCCATCAGAGAGCCGGTTCTGTGATCTACTCATTGGCCAATCAGAATATATTTCCTGGGGTTCATTATGTGCCAGGCAGGGTTCCATTACTGCGGGAATAATGATAAACAAAGCCAAGTCCCTGTGCTCAAGGAGCCCCCTTCCAGTAGAAGTCCACAATATGAGTAAAGAGAAGTAAGATAAAGTGTGTTTATGTGCCATCAAGAAGATAAAGCAGGTACTGTGATGTAGGTTGAGTGCCTGGTGGGAGGGGCTATTTTAGCTGGGAAGGGCAGGGAAGGCCTCAATGGCAGCTGACAAAGAAAAGAAGCCTCAATGAGGAGAAGGAGGCGGGCATGGAAAGATTGTGGTGGGAAGCTTTCTGAGCACCAGGATCATCAAGGGCAGAGACTCTGAGATGAGAATGAGTCAGCCATGTTTGAGGTCAGAAGGAGGGTTAGTGTGGATGGGTAGGGGTAGGAAGGAAAGGGAAGGAGGAGGTTGGAGGAGCAGGCAGGGACCAGGTGATGGAGGGCCTTGGGCTCTGCATTAGGTTCATGTCCTGGGGGAAATAACTTTCAGGTGAGGAGTCAAAGGTTCAGAGAGGTCTGGTATAGCTGGGAAACATATGTCATAGGGCTGAGGTGGGGATTCCTAGCTTCCCCCACCAATCTGCTTTGTGTGTTGGATTTTCTATCCTAGGAAGAATGTCACCCTTCAGAGTTGTCAGGGCTCAGAACTTCAGTGTCATCTGAGCCACTGAGCTTCACGTCTACCTCGTTTTCTCCATTTTCCTGGACTCTGCTCTGCTACCGTCTCTCACCATCCCTCACACGATTCAGTTTCCTGGCTGGTTTTCTTGCCTTTAATTTCTTCCCCATGTTGATATGCACTGCTGAAACTCATTCTAAAATGTAAATCATGCTGTGTCCTTGCTTAAGCCAATAAACAGTACTTAGCACATTTTTCTCAAGTTGGATTTCCCAGAAGCAGATTCTGGGTTGGAGATTTGTGTACAGGAAGTTTATTGGGGAGTGTTCTTGATTTTGATACGGTGAGTTATATGACCTGGTTTTCTATGACCTAGTGTTTCATTAACCTTGATTCCTGCGACAAAACCCTCTTGGTTGTGACGTGTTATGTATTTTTTTGTATAGTGCTGAATTCAATCTGCTCATATTTTGTTAAGGATTTTTGTATCTGTGTTCATGGTTTTTATCTTTTGTAATGTGTTCACCTGGTTTGGGTACGAGTATAACTCTGGCCTCCTAAAATGATGAGAGATTGGATTAAGGGGTGGGAATAGTAGGACAAGAGACTACTGTTTTTCATTGTAAGATGATTGCATTATCTGGTTTATAATTATTTTGCTCTAGTTAATTTTTTAATACTAAAAAAATTAAACCTATTATTTTCCCTGACTTGATACTGTTTTATTTTACTTTCTTTGGAGTGGATGTAGAGGAAGTACTTAGGTGGTGGGAGGTGGGCTGGGTAACAGACGAAATGTAGGGGTAGGTAGACCTGGACTTGAGGCAAGGTGATGATTACCATGTATAGGGTTCTGTCTGTGTCAGGAATTGTGCTGGGTACTTTGCTTACTTGATTCAATCTTGATAAGAGCCTATATCAGTTAACTGTTTCTACATAACAAACCTGCTCACAATTTGGTGGTTTCAAACAACTATTTATTCTGCAATAAACACAGTGATGCAGCATTCTCCCTTGCAAGAAGCCAGAGAAGGGGATGGGTGGATTAAAAAATTCAGAACTTTCCAGCCTGCTTGGTCATTATCTTCTTGTAATTGAATACCAAAAGGATGATTACAAATTTGACAGTTTGTACCAGGAAGGGGCATGGGCTCATCTCATTCATTGAATGATACAAAACTTGAAGGATCCTCTCTGCAAACGTGATGAGCACTCTGCAGTTTGGGCTGGACAGTTATTCTTTGGTTTTGCATGGGGTCACTCATGAAGACTGAAGTCATCTACCTGTGGGGCTCAGCTGGCGTAGAATGGTGGTCACATTATATCTGATGATGAGCTGAGGTATCCTGGTTCTCCTCCCAGTGGCCTTCCCAGCAAGATATCTTAGGTTTCTTAGATGGTGGTGGCAGTACTCCAAGAGGGCAAACCCCACTAGGCAAACACCTATCAGATTCTGTTGGTGTCCCATTTGCTGATATCCTATCAGTCAAAGCAAGTTTCTCAGTGAAGTGCAGCATCAGCAGGGGCGGGGGATACATAAGGGCATGGATCCTGGAAGGTAACTGGCGGCATGGGGTGTAACAGTCTGTCACAGGATGCTATGAAGCAAGTATTTGTTTTTATCTTTGTTTTATAGATGAAGAAACCAAATGAAATATCTTGCCCAAGGTCCTCACTCATGTCTGGTGAGGGTGGGGTGCAGCTGGGTCTCACACCCCATTCTCCATCTCCAAAGCCCACACCTTAACCAGCGTAGTGTCACTGGCACCCCATCTTGGCATTGACTTCTTTTGCATAGTCCATTGTTGAATTATCCAGATTTACATGTTGACTCACCTCTTCTCAGGTCTGGGGCTGGTCTCTGTGTGTCTGCCCTCAGCTGTCCTCCCCAAACACGCATAAGTGCGCACACACACTCAAAAGAGCAGTGTTAGCGTGACTGACCCCTGTTTTCCCTTCGTATATATCCCCCTGAAGTCACTACATGGCCCTTCTCATTCTCACTTCCTTCGCTTATAGGGCCTTGGGCGGATGAATGCCCCTCACCTTTGTATCTTATACCATTCAACAAATGAGAGGAGTCTGTGCACCTCCCTGGCACCATTTGTCCTCCTTTTAATCGCCCTTTTAGCATGCAGTTACACGAATAAAATGGCCAAGCAGGCAGAAAAGGTCTGCATTCTTTAACCCACCCATCTCTTTCTCTGGCTTCTGGCAAGGGAGCCTGCTTTGTTACTTCTCTCCTTCCTTTCAGTTGACTGATGGAAATGGGTGACATGGGGTGCTGTCCCCATCATCACCATCAGAAATCTTGTAGCATCTGACAGACCAAAACAGATTGCCTTTTACTCAGTGAGGCCTGTCTTGTTGACAGGGTCTAGCCTGAAGGCCCCGAGCACCCTTTCAATGTTGTTATACTCAACGTGATTGAGAGGGAAGCTGGATTGTTTGTCAACTTGGCCTTCACAAGACTATTAGAGTGAAGCAAAATACTAAAATGTATTTTGTTTTCAATAAGGTTCCATTTCTGTCATATACATGATCAGCTCCAAAACTTGTCATAAAAATATGGCTCGTTATTAGCCATACTTTTAGGGCACTTTAAAACTGTTAGGAGAGGTGCAAGGAGGGACCTGTGCGTTAATCCTCACAGAGGAGTGTGATGCTGCTTTTTCTGAGATCATTGTTTGTGGTTGATGGGAAGACATTCACTTCCCAATCCCTGGAACCTGTGAGCTTGTTATGTCCATGGCAAAGGGAAATTAAGGTTGCAGGTGCAATTAAGGTTGCTAATCAGATGGTTTGAAAATAGGGAGATTGGCCCAGGTTATCCAGGTGGGTTCAATGTAATCTAAAGGGTTATTTAGTGTGGAAGAGGGAGGTCAGTCATTGAGAAAGAGTCAACTGGCCATTGCTGGCTTTGAGGATGAAAAGGGTCAGAAGCCAAAGAATGTGGGAAGTCTCTAAAAGCTGAAGAAATGCAAGAAGAAAAATTCTTTCCTGGAGCCTCCAGAAAAAGAGCAGTCCAGCCGACACCTTGGTTTTAGCCCAGTGAGACCCATTTTGGGCCTCTAACCTTTAGAAGTGAAACCTAATCAATTTGTGTCATTCTAAGACATCAAGTTGTTGTTAATTTGTGACAGCAGCAATAAAAAACAAATACACTACTTTTGGTTAGCTCCTTGAATAATGGTCAATATTTAAAGAATACCCTTCCACTTATGGAGGAGTTTGGCATGTATCATAGGAGCAGAATTTATAACTCTTGGTGGGGATATCACTCCACTCTCCAATTATCAGAGAAAACCATCTTAGAGTCACAATACCCTTATACCATCAGTGAAGCTGAATAGCAATGTCTGAGCATTCTCTGCTCATGTGTAAGTTGTTTTTTCCCCCCTCAAGATTTTGTGGGCTGGCGGTTTGGGCAGGACTCAGTTGAGATTGTTTATCTCTGTACTATGTGGTGTTAGTTGGGGTCACTCATGTGCACGTGGTCACTTGGCATGTTGACATGGTGTTGGCTGATCCTGGATGATGTCATTCACAGGTCCAGCAGTTGGATGGGATTTTAGTGGGGGTACTTTGGTCTTCATCCACATGGCCTTTCCACTGGCATAGCTAGCTTAGGTTGCTCCCTTGGTGGCTGCGTTCCAGGGGAGTACAGAAGTCTCTTGAGGTCTTGGCTCAGAAATTGCATGATGTCATTCTGCTACCTCTGATTGTCCAAAGCAAGTCCCAAGGGTGGCCCAGATTTAATAGAGAAAAGAGACATAAATAGACTGCACATCTTGACGGGAGCAGAGGCAAAGGGGCATGCATGCAGGGATGAGAGGAATTTGTAGAAGTGTTTTTCAACCTTCTATACTCTCTGTGGCTCCCCTTCTTGGACCGGATGGCCTGAAGCTGGTATACATCCTTCCTTCTGCTCTTGCCTCTTCCCATGCTGTGAGTCCAGGAGGGCAAACTCCACCCTTGAGGGGTGTGGCCTGCAGCTGTCCAGCTACAGGTGGCTAAGTGCAATTCAGAGAGGAATCAGTCCCCGTGCACCAGTCCGGCTAGCCAGCACTACAGCTATTATTAGGATGTCTGTCTGACTCCTCTGTGTATTATTCAATTGCTTCAAAACTTGGAGGGAGGAGAGGCATGATTAATTAGTACTTCAAAAACTTAGCAATAACTATTTGAAGGAGACAGAGAAAGAACCAATGACAAGCAGGGGAGAGTACAGTAGGGACAAAACCAGGACATGCTCTGAAGGAGGAGGTACAAACGCTACTAACATGAATGGCAGACGCACAACGGAAAAGACGTGCGCCACCCTCATGGACCCTCTGTAAAATGTTACGAGCAGGATGTTGAAAAAGCACTGACAAAATTCTGGAAAGCATTTTGCTGGTTTTGCATTTACATTCTGGTGAAGTCCTTTTTGCCCAAGAGTTGATATTTGGACAGGTCTCCTGAGACAGCAATGGTGTATAATATAAACTGGCATTGAAACATTTCAGTTGTCTGGAGTTCGTCTGTTTTCTTGGACAACCCAAAGGAGTGTATACTGAACAGACACAGACACACATTTTCACTGCTGTTGGTACCACTGCTAATGGGACACAAGAAATGAAGGGTCTCTGGGGCGGGTGAGACTTTTTGAATTAGTGCTTAATCCAGAAGTTGTTCTCTTCCCTCAGAGGTGACAGTGATGAGAGTTACACAGACACTTTCTGCAGGCTGGAGAGGAGGCAGTGGTACGTGGCCACAGGCAGCTTGTGGTTAGAGCAGAAACAAGAGGAAGGAGGTAGTGGAATGGACACACACTTTGGTTAAAGATTGGCCTTGGTTTTTTTTTTATTCCTGGATTTACAAATCACTCTCTTTGAAACCTCAGAAAGGTAATTCCACCTTTCTCCACCTCCATGTCTTCTGTAAAATGGGGCTTGTGATCCTTGGTTCACATAGCTGGTGGAAGGATTAAATAAGATGCATTTAAAGCGTATACTACTCTGCCTAGCACACCATAAGTGCACAATAGTGATGGCCATATGAAAACCAAATTTGCAGAATTGGTGGGAGAGAGTTGTGCCGCAAGCCCTGGCATGGATCAGTGCAATAGCCAACAAGAACAGAAGACTGTACTTGAGATGGTAGAGATAGGGTTGAAGAAAGTACTAGGTTTTAAGAAAAAATGCATTCTTAGTAACTACGAAGTAACTAGTTACTTAGTAACTTAGTAACTTAGTAAGGGGCAGTATAGAACTAACAACCCTTTCAGAGAATTGCCTAAGAACTAATGGGACTAGTCTAAAAAACCATGGACCAATGTGACAGGGTCAAGGGGACAGAGGCGGATGGTGAATAGGATGGCAACAGAATGCACAGAGCTGAAGGTCAATTGGATGCTGAGCTCTCCAGGCTGATTCTGAGCTGAGCAGAGAAACAAGTTTGGTTCCCACAGGCTACCCTCCAGTCTTCCTTCTCCTTGACTTGGAAAGAGCAGTTCTTCTGCACCCCTCAGCTCCAACTGCTCTTGGAATGTTCTAGAAGAACGGCTAAGTAAGCCGACACACAGGAGCCAGGGCACACTCTCCCAGTGGAGCCTCTCAACTGGTCTCTCAAAAGCTGGGAAAGGCCACATTCCGACCCAGCTTTCCTGCCTGCACCCTGGATTCCCGGTGCCTCTCCCAGGTCTCCCCTGTACAACCTGCTGTCATAGCAGGAGGAGGGAGAGATTCACGCCATCTTTCCAAAAATCAGCCCTCGTGTTCCTGGCTGCTTTGTTATCATAAAGATGGCTCCTTACAAACAGCAAGTCACATGCCAGAAGTAACGATGTCCTTGGGGCTGTCCCTGACTCTCTCTCCCAACAGGAGGGAAGAGCACCTCTCCTTCCAAGGCATGGAGGCAAGAAAGGCTTCTCTCCTCCTGATTCTCCATCACAGCTGTTGTGGGGCCAGACGTTACATACCACAGCTCAGGTGAGCAAAACCAGAAGGGAACTGTCTTTACTTTAATAACCGATCTCCTCCTCTGAAGCCCCCATAGGAGTAGAGGGAAAAATACAAACAAAAACAGATGTGTCCATGGAAGAGATCTCAATCTCTTCCAGTTCAAAAGAGGCCCCCTTGGGTCAATATTCCAATGTTCTGTTTCCTGTCAGGTCTGTTTTTTCTCTTTTCAGGAAGTTATTCTCTACTCTTTTCCAAGGTGGCATCTGAGGTGGAGGGCAGGAGAGCCTCAGGCCCTCTCATGGAAGATGGGAGGAGGGGAGGAGCCTCATGTGGTCCTCTGGGCCTCACCTTCTGGCCTCACAGCCTCAGGGTGAAGCCTAGTGTATCTGGTGGAGGTTCACTTAGCCTAAGGAATGCAAACTCAGCTACCTCTCCTGTGGTCGGAGGCCCACCTGTGATTTTGCTGGTTCTGCTGGTGCTCTCGGACTTGGTCACATCCTCCGTCAGGCCCCGAGACCTGAAGAGAGCTCCCTGTGGCCTCTGCCACAGGTTTCCCCATCTTGTGTCTCAGTGAACATTTGCAGGTAAGTTCTGTAGTTGTTAACTCTCAGCTACCTTCATCATCCCTTTCAGTGGCCCCTGAGAACTTTCCAGATCTTCTCTGTGTTCTGCTGACACCAAGAGAGACTTGGTGTGGGAGTGAGGGTGAGGGCACCCTAGGCCCTGTCTGTATGGGCACCCACTTCGCCCCTGATGGTACCTATCCCTTGATGGACATGGCGCCCTTTGGAAATGCAGATCTATCCCACAGGCTTGTGGCTCTCCCAGTCTGTACCTGGGGAGGCAGAGCACTAGCCACGGCCTTTCCAGATTTCTCCAGCTCTGCCTTGATGTCCTAGGCCATGCTCAGACCCACCCCACCCTCGAGGGTTTTATCTGAATGGGGTGGTGAATCAGGACTCTGTCTCACAGGCCTTCCTTCTCTCTTCCTCCCTCTTCTCAGCCCCTCACTCCCCTGGAACATCTTTCTGCTCCCCACTTCTGTCTGCTGAACTATCTCCATAGCATCCTTCTTCCCTACTCTCTGGCCTTTGCTTCCCCATGCCTACCCCAGGTTCAAAATGGCAAGGGACTGCAGGAAAAGAAATGAGATTTCCAACAAGGGGAAATGCAGCAAAGATAGGGGACTGCCATCTAAAGCTCTACGTTCCAAGGCTTGGTGAAGGCCAACAGAACAGGCAGTGACTCTCCCTTCATTGACATGTTAGGGTACCTTTTGTGGATTTTGAAACTAGGAGGACCCTCAGGAGTCTTCTCCAGTGATCTAGAAAGAAGCCAGGAGAAGCAAGTGATTGGCTCAAGTTCACACCACTTGTTAGTGGAATTGGGTCCTATGTTTATTCTATTTTGCCACATTCCCTCCCTATCACCAGTTAACATCAACGTTAAAACATTGCCAATAAACACAGGAAGGAAGTAATAGTAACAGTAGTCAGAGATCCACTTCTATGGGTGAGGAAGAAACAGAACCAACAGGAACAGAATGTGGGCTGTGTGTGTGTATACATATATACATACGTGTGTGTGTGTGTGTGTGTGTATGTAGAGAGAGAGAGAGACTGATTTTAAATAATTAGCTCATGTGTATGTGGAGGCTTGGCAAGTCCAAAATCTGTTGAGGTATGCTGGCAGGCTGGAGACTCAGGAAATTGTTGCTGTTCAAGTCCAAAGGCAGTCTGATGGCAGAATTCCTTCTTTCCTGGGGGAGATCAGTCTTTGTTCTCTTCAGGCCTTTAGCTGATTTGGGTGAGGCCCACACACAATATGAAGAGTGATCTACTTCAGTCAAAGTCCACTGATTTAAATATTAATCGCATATAAGAAATACCCAGAATAATGTTTGACCAATTATCTGGACACTGTGGCCCAGCCAAGCTGCAACTGGATTTCCTTTTTAGATGGCTGACTTGGCCCATGGACACCACATTAAGAAAGGAGGGCAGGTAAATAATCTTTTTTGAAAAAAAATTACTTATTTATTTAGTTTTAGAGAGAGGGGAAGGGAAGGAGAGAGAAAGGGAGAGAAACATCATGTGTGGTTACTGCGTGTTTGTCCCCCACTGGGGACCTGGCCTGCAACCCAGGCATGTGCCCTGACTGGGAATCGAACCGTCAACCCTTTGGTTTGCAGGCTGGCACTCAGTCCATTGAACCACACCAGCTAGGGCAGGTAAATAAACCTTGATGAAGGGGATAGAAAAGAGATGTTTCCTTACCTGCCTTGCTTAGGTCATGTTTATAAGTAGCAAAGGCCAGTTCAAGCTTACTTTGCTTAAAGGGGGCATTTAATTATAAAGACACAGGAATGTCTTGTGCTGTCAAATAACAGGAACAAAATGGAGCTGTGGCAAAGGTCTAGGATCAAGGGCCAGAACACAAGCTGGACTCATTCTGGGTCACTTGCCTTCGATCTCCACTGTTCTGTTCTTCTTATTCCCTGGAGACTTGCTTCCTCTTCTTGATTCATGTGGTGACTGGAACATGCCCATTGTACAGGTCCAGTCATTTAGATAAAGTCATACTCCAGTTCTTGGTTCCTTTTCCAGTTCCTCAAGGATCTTTGATCCACTCGATGTGGGCAAGTTGCCTACTTTAGGTCCAGGAACTCATGGCAGAGGATTGAGGTAATACGTTACAAAATGCCTGCCAGAGGCTCACTGCTGTGGATGAGGAGGGAGCTGAGGTTTCACCAAGAACTTTGGCAGATATTGCCAAAAAATGATCTACTACCCCATCTCAGTGGGTGAGGATTCCAAGAAGTTAAAGATCGTATCTGTGAGAATGGGGATGGGGCTGCCTTCCTCTCCCTGGCACTCTACCCATCTTCCCTCGGACATTTCTCAGTAGCTGACAGTAGCAAAGAGAGCCTGTGGGAAGTGCCAGCCTCCCTCCTGCCTTGAGTTGAGGGCGCACTGGAGCTTGTAGCTGATAATAGCTGCCAGGAACTCCAGGTCATGCCACTGCATTGCCTGACACGGAAGCTCATTCGCCATTCAGTTCATGGCCGGAGAAACAAAAATAATATTTAATGAGCAAAGTCTTCTTTGTTTAATTATGGTAAATGTCAAGGTTGAATCCAAGTGCTTTGCTTAAGGTCAAATGCTCAGTGCTATCAAAAAGCATTTAAACCACAGCTGATGGGCTATTAAAACCCAGACGAGTTAAAACAAGGCACTGTCCTTGTTCAGTGATTTATTTCCCCCTCTTGGAAGTGGTAATGTTGGAGCTGGAATAGTCTTACAGAAGCTTGTGTGCTTCTCTTCCCCAATGTTCTCTTTAGGCTGATGAGGGACTTACTAATGAGGTCAGTGCCCCAAGGCTCCCGCAGAATTACCTCTAACGCTAAGGAATCTTGTTTCCATTAGATCAGTGGCTTCCAGGGGGACAGCTGCCCGGACCTCCCTCCCAGAGCTGCTGATTTACTAATTGCACTATGGTGAGGCCTGGGCACTGATATTTTTTTAAGACTCCTAACTAAAGAGTTGCTAATATGTAGAGGGGGTCCAGACCGATTGGGGTAAATGCTCTATTTTCTTAACTAAAATACCCTTGTATGCCATGTGCTTTTCTCCACATTGCATTGTCCTTTCTCATAGTTTTCATTCCATCCAAATTTATATTCTTCCCTGCTGCTTCTTATTCTCAGCATCCGGAGCTGTGTCCTCAGAGATGTATTGTCAAGCTCCAGAAAGGGCAGAGCTGCAACGCCCCTTGCACGTGGCAATGGACAGATGGGAGATATCCCCAAAGCTTCCCTAGCTCTATACCAAATGGCTTAATGAAGACCAGTTCTGAAGGCTCAGGAAGGAGATGAGGATTCGGACTATGGCAGGCCCCTTCAGGTAGTCTGAAAAGGGTGGGACCACAGGAGTTTCCTCAGCAGCGAGGAAACCTTTTTCCTGTTATTTATGCACACTGCCCCATGGTTCCTTCTTTCTTTCTTGCCATACAATAGAAATAATGATCTTGGTGCTGGACCCTGTGCTGTGCCAAGACAATTAATCACCCACCCAGTCATTTATTTCCTCATGCTCTCGTCCACCAGGACCATTATCCTGTAGGTAAACAGAGGTGCCAGTAAATCACATGCAGAACACAAGTCAGTGGGAGAATAGTTGATTAAGTGGCCCCATAACACACACTTCTGCAGCCCCTCTCATCTCGGGGGATCTCCAAGCACCATGTAGGCTGATGTATGCGAGCTGCCCAGCCCTGATATTTGTCATTTCCTACTCTGTCGCCTCAGGGGGTGGAATGTTTATTGCCCTTGTCATCTAGTTACCCTCGAAACTGCAGTCATGGGTTAGACAGGAGGGAAAGAAAGAAACTTTTCACTTCCTTGTCCTTTTAGGCAGCAGAAATTAGCTCGCCAGCAGGAAACCAACAGCAGTCAGAGAGTAACCTACTGACCTCTTGGGAAAAATTTCTTTGGCTCATGAAATGCTGTCGACATTAGAGACTTCCATGTTTATTCTTCTAAAGTTGGCAACAAAAGAGCAGGCGTCAAGGTTGACTGGTGAGGTAGGACAAGAACTGAAGTGTTACTCGGGCAGAAATGTTTTAGGATCTGCTAGAATCATAGTCTAGGGGAGAATCACTCTAAGGAAGGATCACTTACAAGCCTTTAGAACTATTCACAATAATTCTGCTCTTTAAACTTTAGGAATATGTGGGCCCCTTTGAAAGAAAAAAAAAATCTCCACTTTCTTCCCAGTGTTTACTACAATTCTTTGAGTACAATGCCACTATAAGGATATCAGAGCTATCCTTATACCTCTGATATGAAGCATGTCTGGAAAAAGTCCAACCATTGTTAATATAACGAGAACGGTTTACACATTGACGTAACCTGGCAGCCAAGGAGAGTGGACTGGAATGCACATGCATGGACAATGATGACTTCACTGTACTAGTTAGTGGGGTGGTAGATGCTGTTGAGTAAGCATATGTACTGAGTGGCCATCACATTCAAAATGGCTGGGCAAGTAGAGCAACAAATCTGCATCAAATTTTGCGTTAAGGTTGAACATTCCTCCAAGGAAACTGTTGGGATGACTTAGAAGACCGCAGCTATGGGCAACTGGTGATTGACAGCTTTATCAGGTCCCCTCCCCACCATCATGCATTATGTCTCATTAAGAGTTTTTCTGCAAAACATAAAATCACCCAGGTGACTCAGCCCCCTGTCAGCCCAGATTTGGTGCCCTGTGACTTCTGGCTTTTCCCCAAACTAAAATCACCTTAGAAAGGGAAGAGATTTTAGACTGTCAGTGAGATTCAGGAAAATACAACGGGGCAGCTGATGTTGATTGGGAGAACTGTGTGAGGTCACAAGGTGCCTAATTTGAAGGGGACTGAGGCATCATTGTTCTATGTACAGTGTTTCTCGTATCTTCTTCAATAAATGTGTCTATTCTTCATAGCACATGGCTGGGTACTTTTTGGACAGACCTCATATGTCTAAAACAAAACCAAGTTAAATTCAAACAAGTTAAGTTCAGTTGACTGTACTTCAATTAAATTCCATAGAAGTTAAATACAAATAAAACTACCAAGCCAAGGTGATTCAATTTAACAACATTAATTCTAAAGGAAAGATGATATTGTTTTGCTGAAACCAAATTACTTATCAAATGAGAACATATTGTTCTTTTAGGTTTGGCACGCTTACCTACTGGATGTCACATGGTGACTCAAGTTTTCACCATTTCTCTCTATTTGAACTGCTATGGAAACCTCCTTTGTACAGTACGCCATGAATTCATTTTGCCTTAATCTGAGGTGAACCTAACATTTCCGTGCTAAGTCTACCTCTGTGCCATAGGAACAAACAAGGCCACTGGGATCCCCAGGCATAATTTGATCATGTGTAGTCATTAGTACGATGCAAAAGATGGTAAAAGTCAATTTTAAAACTATGATCAAAAGGAAAACCCCCAATTAAAAAAATCCTCATAAAAATTTTTAAGACTCTCCTGAGGGTCTGTGGGAGTTGTGGACCCCATATTAAAAGGCATATGTCCAAAGTCATTAGGTTTAGGCCAATCATAGGCTTAAAGCTGGAATCAATGAAGAATTCTGAGGGGGAAAAACAAAACAAAACAAAATAAAATCAGAAGGTAGCATGACAAATGAAATTCATTCCGTATCAGAATCCTGGATTCAAGTATGGACTCTTGTCGTGGGTCTGGCAGACTGCTCATTGTCCAAGTGCATCTGTCCTTTCCTTTTCCTTTTTAATAAGAGGTCCCCTCTGCCCCCACTGCGCAGGTGCTCTCAGGGAACAGGCTACTCAGCTGGAGGCCACATTTCCCAGCCTCCCTTAAAGCTCATGTGGCCATGTGGTCAGATTCTTGTAAATGGAGTAGGAGCAGAAGTGTGCAAAGTGCACATCACTCCTCTGAAAGGAAATTGCTTGCTTCCTCTTTTCTTTTTTTCCTTTCCTCTGGCTGGTGCTCAGATGTGATATTGATGAACCAGCGTCAACCATGCAGCCTCATCCTAGGATGATCTGGAGGAAGAAAGTTGAAGCAGGCTGGGTCCAGGATTGCCTCGTAGAGCAGAGCTGTCAGTCACCCCTGCTTGTTGGGAACCACCCTGCCTGGTTTCAGAATCTGTAAACCCCCATGGCTAAGGCTGAGTGAGCGACCTTCGGACCGTAAGCCACTAAGGAGACAAAGCTTATCTCCCTGGCAGGAGCGCAGCTTCGCTCCTTTTTCTTCACCCTGCCTGGCCCCCAATGCTTGATCAGTTAGCCAATGATGGGTAAGATTCCCCAAGGGGGGAATAACCTAAGACAGGCACGATCACATGGAGGCCCTAAGGAAGGACTTGGGGAGCACAGCA
The DNA here is from genome assembly GCA_004027475.1 of Anoura caudifer. Taxonomy (NCBI): domain Eukaryota; kingdom Metazoa; phylum Chordata; class Mammalia; order Chiroptera; family Phyllostomidae; genus Anoura; species Anoura caudifer. The sequence continues at coordinate 40,316 of PVKU01000770.1, read as the reverse complement.
AAAGGGGGTGATGGATCCTCACCCCTCAGCTATGACATAGCCTGAGTCCTCATTCTGTCTGCAAGAAGTCTCCTAATTTCTTGTCTGCCTCACTTCCCCTGCCTGACTTAAGCCTGAGACAATGCCTTAAGCCTGAAACAATGCTGGTGGTGGGTACTGCCCTGTGCTGGAAAGGGCGGGTTCCCCGGGTGATCAGGCCTAAGAAAGAATGTGTAAAATCCTGTGAAACCTGCTTTGTTTAGAATGCTCTCAATTGAATAAGAGTCCAAGCAAGAAGTGAGCTTGTTCCTCAAAGTTTTATAGCTCTTTAACTATCTGAACCTGATTCAAAATAGGTCCTCAGAGTTCTTCTATGTTATGTATTGTTTGATCCTTATTGCCTGACAATGATTAATGAGCTTTACCTGTATTCCTGTGCAAAACGGACCTAATAAAAGCCTATTGAGGAAAAGGCTCTTGGCCCTTCTCCTTCTGAGAGATCGGCCACCTTTCTTCCCCAAGCAGATCATGTCTTGGTAGACTTACTCTCATCCATGGCGGCCAGGGGGGCCCTGCAGGCAGAGCCCCCCCCCCCTCCGCCACCTGCTTACCATTATTCTGTTATATCAGAGACATAAACCCATCTGTTGTTTAAGCCACTGTATTTTTGGGTCTTTTGTGGTAGCCCCTTAATCTATACTAGAAGTGTCAAATTCATTTTCACCAGGGGCCACATCAGCCTCGAGGTTGCCTTCAAAGGGCTGAATAAAACTTCAACTCCTTAACAGTTAAGGAATAGTTACATTTATACAGTTCTAAAATTATTTCAGCCCTTTAAAGGCAACCACAAGGCTGATGTGGCCCCGGTGAAAATGAGTTTGACAACCCTAATCTATACTGTAGTTGTTACTGAAAGTGATAGCCTAAGATCCTGTTCCATTCATTCGACAATATACATTATGTACTTACAGTGTACCAGGAACCCAAGAGGAAAGGCTTTATTTCAGATTGCACATTTAGTTGATGGTAAAGCCAGGACACAGTACAGGTCTTCTGACTCCCAGCCCAGTGACCTAGCCACTTCATGCCTCCTCCACATCTAGCTGTTGACTAATGCTCCAACCATTGCGATTCATTAGGGGAAGGCCTAATGTTCCCAGAACTGAGGGGGGCCTGGTAGGCTTTACTCTCAGATGGCTTGTTTGGCCCCTGTTTATTGGGGCTTTTTTTTTTTGTAATGGAAAAATAAGGATAGCCCAAAACAAATTAGGGGAGTTAGTAATGCAGGAGAAATGTGTATTCATTCCTGCAGGACCAACCCTATCCCCTGTGTATAGAGGGATGTACAGGGAAGCTCATGATATCTCAGGGATGTGACTTGCCAGAAATAACATTGTTAGGAGAAGGCAGAAGTTGGAGGGAATAGATTAAGCCAGTGTTTATGCTGGAGAAGAAAACAAACCAGCGTCAGGTTAGATGCCCCACCTTAGTGTTCCAAAATGCTGTCTGATGCACAGGAAAGGAAAGTAGCAGAAGCATGGCTGGACACAATAGGTTTGCTTTCCCCTCTGCTCGAAAGTCATTCTTCATTGCATCATTCTGTTGTTATTTTCTTTAAGATATTTTCATGATCAGAAATTTTCATCTTCACTTTGTGTTCACACTTTGGTTGTTTCTTTTCCCTAAAACAACATATTTCCACGGTTGACTTGTTTACCATTGATTCTCTAATGAGCAGAACAGTTAGGCTTTCTAAAGTATTGCTGAGTAAATAATAGAAGAAATGAATGAGTGAATAGGTAATGTGACAATACAGAAAATGAGCTCCATAAATCAAGAAATGTCACAGTTCTGCTTCTTTAGTGACTGCAAAAAAAATATGTTTTCAATAAAGGCAAAGAAAAACTGTGGCTGTTATCTCTTAGAGAGGTGCTATCATTCCAGAATAACACCCCTGCTCCACCACTTCCAGAATTTTCATTGTCATATGCCTTTGTGGTGGCCAGGAGAATGCTCCTTCAGACTCTCCTGCAGGGGTTGTGCTTGACTGTAGGCTCCAGCTGCTGCACTTCGAAATCCGTTGCTTTGGGTGTGCTGATGCCATACGTCCTACTCCTAGTCAATGACTGGCGTGTCAGGGATACTGAAGAAGACCTGTTCCTGGGAGACCTAGGGCACCTCTGACAGCTGACTAGGGCTTGAAGCCTCCCTGAGAGCTTTGGTGAATCCTCCTTGGACTGCATGGTGATCTAGGATGTTCCCACCCATGTTTCTTTCCTCCTTCACGCAGCACCTGACTCACATCACAGTCTGATGTAGTTCTCAGCCTTTTCTGACTCTCTCCCAGTTTTCTCTCACTGGTGGTTCCCCAACTAAACCCTCACATATCTAGTTTTGTATTGGAGTCCAATTCTTGAAGGTCTTGGACTCACACAGCCTCTAAAGAGGTCCGGGCCCTCTGTTGGTTGGAAGGGTGACTAACTCAAGCACGATCCAATTAGAACACAGTATCAGCTCTCACAGAGTTATCATCCAATTTGCCTGCCATACCTAGATCCAGCCTAAACTTGGAAACCCTAACGGAAGAGCGGAAGTAGAATGCAAACACTATTTATTAGTCTACACTCAATACAAGCACTGACAGGGAGAGTAAATATCAGAGGAAGGATACGAAGTTGAATAGAAAAAACAAAGACATAAAAAACCTCTATTGAGTTCAGAGCCTTCCTTACCATGGGGAGAATGTCAGGTTTGACAAGCACTAGCATGTTTATTGAATTTTTAAAGGCAAAAGTAGAGAGATTAGGGAATGCAAGTGGATAGTAGCAGCTCTTGGAGTGGGAACACTTGAACATCCAGCTTTGCTGGCTTTGTGTAATCACAGACATGTCAAAAACAAAATTTCACAACATGCCTTGGAGAAAGACAACAGATGTGAACGTTTGTTTCCGAGGACCTGCTGCATTGTCAGGAGCACTGGCCAGACGCAGATCTTTTTCCTCGTTTATGAAAGGTGAAGACAATTTTACCAATTTGTAACATAACAAAAGAGAACGTATTTGTTATCTATTGCTGCCTAATAAATGACCCCAAAGTGTAGAGACTTGAAAACATCATTTTTGATCTCTCAGTTGCTGTGGGCCAGGACTCTGGTACAACTTCGATGGTCCTCTGGCTTGGGGTCTGTCATAGGCTGTCGTCGAGGGATCGTCTGGGCTGCTGCCCCTTTGAAACTCCACTGGGAAAAGGTCCACTTCCTTGTGGTCACTGGCTAGATCCAGTTCCTGGTGAGTTGCTGCACTAAGGAGCTTTGTTTCTCGATGGCTATTGGCTGGAGGCTGTTCACCCTTTGCCAGATGAGTCTCTCTATAGGGAAATTCACAGTGGGTGGCATTGGAATTCATCGGAGTGAGCAAGTAAGAAGGCCAGAGAAGGGATGCGAATAAGACAGAAGCCAGAGTCTTCTGTAACCTAATCTTGGAAGTGACATGCCATCACCGTTTGCCATATTATATTCGATAGAAGCACATTGCTAGGTGCAGCCCACACTCAAGGGGAGGGGATTCCACAAGGGTGTGCAGACCAAGAGGAAAGGACCACTGAGAGCCATTTCAGAAGCTGCCTACCACACAAAACACAACTGAAGCCTAAATCAAAGTAGGCTTGACTGGAGGGCATACTAGGATGACATGGCAGAACGAGAAGATGAAACTACACTTCCAAGGGTATGAATGTTTATAGGGCTTTATTGGCTTTTGCTGAGGACAAATGATTGGTTAGCATTCAAACAGTGCTAGGCAGACTTCTCCACTGAAATACTAATAACAACTGAAGCTTATAAACATATAAATGAGTCCCAGAGCGGTTGGTAGCAAACAGAAAAATTTCCTTAAGTTTTATGTTTTGTCACCAAGATTCTCATGAATTTTGTACTTTAGTCCATAATATATGTGTTTGTTTGAATATGAAGGTATGAAAACTACTTTTCACGGAGCGAAACTGATTTCCAGGGTGAGGCAGCACGGGGATTTAGTTTGAAGAGCCCGAGACCTCGTGCAGCAGCAGTTCCCCTTCGATGGGCCGTCTCTGCTGAGCCATCAGCGCCTGCTTCCCGTGACATGCAGAAGTTCACTACTGTCACCTGCTAATAGGGAAAAAACTGAGAGATTTCACAACATCGATTTATTTCCTGTTTTCCAGGCATCCAGCTTCCCTGTTCACTAATCCTCGTGTGGTCCACATAGCAGCCACGTGAAGCACACCCTTGCCCTTCTCTGAGAATAGTCATCTCCATCCCGCCTCAGGTTATGTGAACATGTAGTTTCTCTCTGTCTGGACTCTCCTTCCCTGCCCAGTTTCTCTCTGAGATCCCTCTGACTCTTTTCTGTTCCCCTTAGGCAGTCAGGGGTGGTCTCAGAGAAACAGTGACACTTCATATGAGTGAAGGAAAGGCTGGCCCTGCTCTGCGTTCCCAAAGCCACCCTGTGGACCCTCATTTGAGTGTTCAGACCAATAAATCTACAGTGACCATCTAATTGTCAGCATTTCCTCCCCTCTGGGTGAGCTGCTTAGGGACAAAGACTGGCTTTTCTCCCTAATACCCCAGCCTTGGGCATGAAGTACCCGCTGTTGGGCGTATAGTAGATGCTCAGCAATGACCGTCAACTAAATCAGTGGTTCTCACACTTTTTGTTCTTAGAAGCTCTTTATACTCTTAAAATTTATTCAGAACTCTGAAGATCTTTTGCTTTTCTGCATTATATCCCTTGCTATATGCTGTATTGGAAATTAAAACAATAATAAAGCATGCATATTAAAATTTTTATTAACTCATTTAAAATAACAACAAACCTATGACATTGAACTAAAATAATATTTTTTATTAAAAAATGCTTTCCAAACAAAGGATCAGTTTAGTTGGAAGAATGATATATCTTTGCATTTTTGCAAATCTCTTTAATGTCTGGCTTAATAGAAGTCAGCTAGAGTCTCATCTCTGCTTCTGTGTTTAGTCTGTTGTGATGTTTTGTTTTCATTGAAGTGTAGAAAGGAAGGCTGGCCTCACACAGATCTGTAGCTGCGAAACGGAAGAGCATTTTAATAGCCTTTTTAGGTAATTGTGGATATTCTTCTTTGGTACTATTCCAAAATTTTCTAGCTTTAATTTCTTAAAGGTTATTTGCAGCGTAGAATCTACAACCATATCAATTAACTTTTCATACTCTGTTACACTAAAATCTGTTGTTATTGATTGAAATTTGAATGGATCTTTTAACCATGCATGATTTTGTAACATTATGGAAAATACCCATTCACTGAGGTTATGCATATCTTCCAAATATTTACACATTTCACTATGTAATGTCAAAATGTCATGTTTGTCAAAATCACCACTGTCTCATTAGAAAAGTCCTTAAGTACTGGGAAACTCCCAAGCTCATAGTGATGGATAAAATTTTTCCAAAAATTCCAATTCTCAGATGAAAATGTGAATTTTATTGTTGGTGACATGTGCTGTCAGTGACCTTCCTTCAAGCAACAAAGTCATTTCACTTTCTATAAAATTCTCAAGTTTAAATTACTAACATTTATTTGTTAATTGTTATGGGCTGACTTGTGTCCACATTTGTAGACTGTAGCCCTAACCCCCAGACCCTCACAATGTGACTGTATTTGGAAATAGGGCCTGTAAGGAGATGGTTAAGTAAACTGAAGCCATAAGGGTGGACCCTTATCCAATGTGACTGTAGCCTCATAAGAAGAGGAGATTCGGACACAGAGAGACACCAGGGACATGCACACACGAAAGGTAACACCATGTGAGGACACAGCAAGAAGGTGGCCATCTACAAGCCAGGGAGAAGGGCCTCAGGAGACACCACCCCTGCTGATCCCTTGATCTTCGATCTCCTAGCTTCCAGGTCTGTGAGAAAATGAATTCTGTCATTACAGCACCCAGTGTGTGGTATTGAGCTATGGCAGCACTAGAGAGCCAATACAGTGGCTTAGAGAGGAACAAAAACTTTCCAGGGTGAGACCAGCCAGCTCAGGAAGACTGCTTGGGGAAGAAGTGAGGGGAACACATTGCTCTTTCCCCTCCAAATGTTCTGGGGTCCCCACAGTCCAAAGCAGCTGGAAGCCAGAAGGAATGGAGTTCTGTGACATGATCATACAGGTGGGCCTCCCAGGATGGAGGTTGGTGGCTAAGGAAGGAGGGTCAGTCAGGAGGTTCAAGTGGAACACCACTGGTACTTCTCTTTGGTCAGGGATTCTTAGAACTGCCAATTTGAGGACTGGAAGGGATTTTAGAAATCTTGCTGTTCAGTGACTTGAAGTTAAATCCTCTCACTTTACAGAGAAGAATCACTAACATTTATTGATCGCTCATTAAGTACCAGCCAAAGTGCTAAGTGTTTTACTTGTGGCATCACACTTAAGCCCTATAACAATCCTGTGTAGTAGGCACTCTTACTGGAGAAAAATAACACTTTTGACATATGAACAAATTATTCCAATCTACCCACTCTCCAACCCCATTTTCTTATGGTTCTCTCTGCTCTCTCTCCTCCATGTCCACATCTGCCATCCAAGTAGCTCAGCCATTCTATGACCTCAGAAAGCAAATGGGACTGAAGACAATATAAAGAGAAAAGAATATTTTTCTGGCTTTTGTATTTTAGGAACGGGGGCCTTTAGAGGAACTTGAAGATCTCAAGTTGGAGGTGAAAGATTGGGCAGAAAACTTCCTAAGTCTACACAACTGAGTGCTCTGCAGTGCTGTACTAGGGGTGGGTGGGTGGGTATAGGCAACAAGAGTGTGTTGTCTGCAGAAAAAGTTAAAAACAATAGTAAAGTTGATGAAAAGTAGGTCTGCTTTTTATTATCACCATGTGCCTGCAATTCTAAATCATGTCAGCAATAAAATATTCCTCACATGAATACTTTTAAGCACTCAGATTCCTGTGCCCTCCTCTGGCCCTCTAAGTCAAGATTTTCAGGGTGTGGCTCAGACCTCTGAATATTTAAGGAGCCACTCAGATGCTGTGGATTGAATTATGTCCCCCAAAATTCATATGTTGAAGCCTTAATCCCCAATATGAGGGTATTTGGGGAATGGGCCTTTGGGTGATAAGTAGGTTTAGATTGAGGGCATGAGGATGAGGCTCTCATGATGGGTTTAGTGCCCTTATAAGAAGGGACACCAGAGAGCTTATGAGATGGTCGCTACCTATGAGCCGAGAAGAGAGGACTCCAAGTGGAATATCCCTTACTGGACCTTGATCTTGGTTGGCCCAGCCTCCAGATTTGTGGGAAAATAAATGTCATTTAAGCCCCTGGTACATGGTGAATGAAGACACAAGGTGAATCTGAAGTTCATCCAGGTTTGGGCACTCTTGATCTAGACCAGGAACAACCAGTCGAGGTCTGCCATGCTCGTTGGGAAGGACTTTAAGCCCTCGATGGAAACAAGTACTCTACCTAATTGATTAGTAATATTTACCAAGGATGGCAGGGTGCAGGTGGGGGTAAGGGAGCTGGGGGAAAGTATCTCCCATGTTTGTTTTCCCTGTCATTCTTTAAAGTTATAACAGCTTCTGTTCTTATATCCTTGAGTTCTCTTCTTTTCCTTCTTGGCATCACAGTTTTCATAGCAATTTAAACAAATCCTCAAAGAACTTTAATGCCTTTACTTGACTCACTCATGCTCCCTGGATTGGGAAAAACATGTAGAAGAGCCAAAACTCACTGTCTACATTTGCCCATTGGGCTTTTCCTTTTGGCTTATCTCGTGTTTTCCATTTCTTGTCTTCAGAGTTCTGGAACAAGCTTGGGATTGATTCATTAGTCATGTGTTCTAACTTTAAAAGAAAAGAATCTCTGGCATTGGAAATAAAAGAAGACAATGAAAATGTAACATTATTGCATTCCTTATCTTTGCCGTTTATTTGGCTATTATTTTTGAGGACCTTCTAAGGGTCAGTCCCTGCTACTGGGCACTGGGGAGACAAAGATAAATGGAAGATAAAATCCCTGCTCTTGGGAAGCTCCAAGGCAAACCCCAGAGTTGGATTTCTGTGAGTTAATACAATGTGTTGAGTGATATGCTTGGGAGGTGCTGAGGGAATGCAAAGGAGAGCCCATTTCTGTCTGGAGGAGATGATGGAGGGTTTTCTGGGGTGCTCACTATGCCCCTTCCCCTGTGGCTTTCTTCATTCAATAAATACTGAGCCCTTCCTATAGGTCAAGCTCCGATCCAGGCATTTGGGATACCTCAGTGAACAAAACAAAAATTCCTGTTCTACTAGAGCTTATAGTGTAACAAGGGGACAAAATCAGTTGAGGCATCAGATAGGGACCAACATGTCTGATTTATTAGCTGCTAAGATGGTGTGAGAGATCGTGGTTTGGACTTGTGGCTGGAGTCAAATGATCCTCTTTCTACTCAAGTCCCCTTCCCTGTCACCATTTGCAGGGGAGTTGAAACCTGCCTCATCTTGCCCAGCCTCAGGACTGACCTTAAGATGGGAGGCCCTAGGCTCTAACCCAGATGTGCTTACCTTCTTACTGCAGGGAAGGAGGGCGGGATGGAGGAAGGATCAGATTAGCCTGAAAGAGAGAGCTTTTTCTAATCTCGACATTCAGATGGACTACTCTTCACACGAGAAGAGTGTAGGAATGGATGGTGGTGGTGTGGTGTGGAGTGGGATGGACAGGAGGGCAGAAGTCCCTGCTTTAGGGGGCTGGAAAAAAGCAAGGGGAGGGGAAGAGAGCCTCCTCTTTACACCTGGAAAAAGTGCAGAGATCAGAAATTTGGTGATGAGGAATTGTTCACCAGGCAGGTAAGGAAAGAGGGGGTTTCAGTTCAAGGACTGGCATATGCTGAAGCATAGGCTCTGCAAACGAAGCCCCTGTAATGGTGGTACTTTTGCCCCCATTATATAGGTGAAGAAAAGGCACTGGCCATCTCCTGTACTCCCGTCCTCTTGGGCCCACTGTTAATTCCAGTCATGGCTGCAGCAACCAGTGTGGCGCTGGTGTAACCTACCCAGCCATACCCTGTTTGGGTTGCAATTCACTTCTCTCACTTTCTGCTGTTGGGGAGGAAAAAATTTTTTTCTCTGCCCTCTTAGGCTCTGTTCTGGGGACCTGTGAATTAAACTGACAGAGACAGATGAACAGGAGAAAAAAATTACTTGCATGTGGAAGCTAACAAGGAAATAAGTAGCTAAGATACCTAACTTACCATAGTAGGGGAAGGGAAGAGGGAGAAAAGGCTCCTATGAATAAACAGATTTCTTAAGGAAGGACAAATGGGTTTTAGGAGAATAAACATAAGATCAGAGTATTAGTGATGATGTTTGTTTAGGCAAGTGCAAGTGGTCTTTCTCTCTTCTCTTTTTTAAAAAAAGATTTTATTTATTTTATTTTTAGAGAGAGGGGAAGGGAAGGAGAAAGAGAGGGAGAGAAACATCAATGTGTGGTTGCCTCTTTTACACCCTCTACTGGGGACCTGGCCTACAATGCAGGCATGTACCCTGACTGGGAATCGAGCCTGCGACCCTTTGCTCCCCAGGCCCACGCTCAGTTCACTGAGCTATACCAGCCAGGTCTTCTCTCTTTTTTAGGGCCGCTTACCTCCCCCAGAGAGTGAATCTGTGGCAGCCTCATTTCCCAGAAGTTGCTGCTTTTAATCAAAAGGGGAAACTCTGAGAAGGCTTCTTTGTGCATTTGTTGATTCTCAGTTGCTTTCAGCTCAAAATAATCCTTATGCCAAAGTAGTCTATTTTCAGGTGGCATGTTCCGATCCCCTTCACTGCCTCGGGACTTTTCTGATAGGCTGTGTGGGAGGCCTGCAGGACGGCACGGGGCCCTCGTGCATTCCTGGTCTGGGAGGGGATGATGCATAAGTGGATGATGGAACCGATGTCGAACTGCCCCCTCTTATGTTCCTTGGGCATTCAATATGGCCCCCAGAAGGCCCCTGCACTGTTGGACCCAGCTGCCCACAGTGGTGGCTAGCTCTAGAATAACCCTTGTAATGGCTTTTTCTCTTTTCCTGTCGTACTTCTTTCAGTTCCTAATCCTTTCCCTAGGTCATTTTCCAAAATACCTGCATAAAAGCCTTTGACCAAACTCTGCTTGCTGGGGAAACCAGCTGAAGACAGAAACTGTAGTTCAAAAATGGATGGGACGGTGCCAAGATGCCAGAGAAAACTGACAGTAGGAAAATAATTCAAACCCAAGCTTCACTCAAAAACAAGCCCTTTCTTCCTCCTACTATGAAATTTTTCCTCCCTAATGTTTTTATTTGCAACACTATACTTACACTCACTGTTTGAGTCTTCTAGGCCAACAACTAAAATAAACTAGCAGTGGAAAAGAATAAGATAGCTTCTAAAGTTTGAAAATGTGAAACTTACATCTGGTTTCTTTGAAATTTTGAAAGTCATTTCCATCAACAGTTAAATTTGGAAAGTTTTTCAAAATACTGGTTTTGGAATGATTTCCTTGAAATTATTTGATGTAGAATTCATTTTTTATGGTTTTCAAACATATAAGTGGTTTTTTAAGACAGGGCAAGCCTGTCTGGTTTCAAACTGTTTTTTTTTTTCCCCCAAAACCAGGCCACTTAGGCAAAATATTTTTGTAACATTTTTATACTATTTAAAAATTAAAGAATTTTTTAATCCAAACAATTTAAAAACTCTTTAGAAACCAATTTATCTGAGTACCAAAATTTCTGGATTAGTTTCACACTATTTAACTTCAAAACATTTAGTTCAAATAGCTTGGATCCAAGACAGATTTCAAAGCTGTATACTTTGAAAATGGCTCATCTAGATAACATGCAGTGATATACGGACCATTTTATTGCCTCAAAACATTGGTTTCCCATCATTTTAATATGAGCTTCAGCAAAAACTTCACATTATTGCAAAATCAGCTACATATTTTTTTAAAATTAAAACAGCAATGTGCAAGTGGATTGAAACGTTTTCTTTACAATATGAAAACTGTTTTTGCAAAACTGTCATCCCAGCCTCCTCCTTTCTGCCTGTGGGGTTAGGGCTGTGTGGCGTGTACAGCCACTCCCTGGGTAGAGCCAGCACTTTGTGGGTTTCCTTTGTGCTTATTCTTTCACCAGTGTCATTGCTTGTTATTCACACAACAATGCTGCGAGGCATATACTATTATTATCCCTTTAAAAAGGAACTCCCAGCATCAAAGTAAGTTTTAAGTAACTTGCCAACAGTCTTGAAGTTACTAAAGGGCACAACAGGTTTCAAGCCTCATCTGTTGGGCTCCATACCCCAAGCTCCCAACCTTGGTATTTCCTGCCTCGTACCCAGTACTCATAACTTTAACTTACCGGGCCACGCTATCATGTCTGTGTATTTCCCTCTTTCTAGTCTCTTTCCAGTAGATCTCAACCAAAGAATTGCCATGTACCTGCAATCAGTTGCCAGATATATTGCATGTAATTTACCATCAATGACAAATGCTGATATGAGCTAATACTGATTTACTTCTGCACCAAAGGTTGCTGCAGAAATTTATGGGAGAGAGTAACAGGAGGTACTTTTCAGGACCCAATGACAGAAAGCAAGACTGGGGATGGTGGTGTGTCCCTTCCCAGGGCACTCCCTAAAGGGCTTAGAGACAGGCCACTCCAGAATATCATTTGTTTTCTTCATGAATCATTTGGCCCTGATACATCAGAGGAAAAAAATGTCTTGGCTCCTAAATTGAGCCCTAATTAAAATAATTTGTCATGGACAGATACATCTTAACTGCCAGTTAGGGCTCATCTCCCAGAATTAAACCATTCTGACTTGGTATAAACCTGTTAAACTAAGGGAAGAATTGAGACAATTATACGAATGATTTAGTCTTCAAAAAGAGTTTTCCCTGAAAAAATTCATCTAATTAAGGCAAAGCATTATTCTTTTACTTGAATTTTCCCAAACTGCTCTTGGGTTCTGTTCATAAAGCTATTGTCTGTGGGAGGAAATGCTGCTGGGAGAGGAGGGGTGGTTGAGAGTCTTGTGTAGCCGGGAAAATGATAATTTAACAAATGAAATGGTTGGCTGCATTTCTGCACCCCAGAGGAGGAGCTATTGTGAAGGAAATCACCCTAACTGGCCCTGACAGACCTTTGGATTGAGAAAGGTAGACACCCCCTCCCCTCACTGAACTTGGAATTTGAATGGGCAAGCCTGAGTAAATTGCTCTGGAGTTCAAATCATACGAGTTAGGGCTTGGGAAGCTGACAGCTGGAGCAGAGTGGAGATCTCCCTAGGGAGAAGGACCCAAAGATAAAAGAAACAGGAATTCCTCTGGAGGAATTCCCCATGGCAGAGGATGACAGGCAGATTTTAGGGAAGAAAGGTCAAATATTGATCTCTGACAATGTACGATTAGAGGTGCTTTCGTGTAGGAAATACGGGAAAAAAAGTCCAACCGTACAAAGGATCTAGAACGAATCTGAAACGTCCATTTGGAAGCCAGACTGCCTTTGTTTAATTAAACTTCTGGTCCAGCACTTCCCTGCTGCGTGATCTTGGGCAGTTGGGCTCCCTAACCTCCCTGTGCGCTGTGTGTCCCCAGCCACGAGCAGGACAGCGATGGCCCCTGCCTCACAGAAGTGTTGGGGGACGCTCAACTGACTTCACATCTGAAAAGGGTGAGGAACAGTATTTTGCCTCTAGTAAGCACTTCCTCAGCATCATATTTATATTAGTATTAAATATTTCAGAGATGCTTCTCTTGACCCCCTTTTGCCCCCCAGCCGCTGCTCCATTTCTTTGGTTTGTAGTACAATGCATCAGACCACTGTTTATCTTCTCTAATTCCTCACACTGTCTCTGGAGCCAGTGTTTCTCAAGCTTCCTCCCCACATTATTGTTCCCCTAAGGAATCTGTTTTGGCCTTTTTTAAAATGGCCACCTCTTCCCCATGACATTTTAATACCACAGATGTACTGTACAGTTGTTGATGCACTGTATATTTATCTATGCTTTATACATTTAAAAAAAAAGCAAGATTATTTTCATTCTCCAAGAACAGATTTTTTTTCCCTTTCTGGGGACTAGCATCAGCCCCACTGAGAATACATGTCTTAACTCTACTCCAGCCCTTCTTTCGCCTTCACTGCAAAACAATTCTTGAGTTCAAGGTCAGGTTGCTGACCTCCATGTTGCTAAACCCATGGTCAATTCTCAGTTCCCATCGTATGGGACCTCTCTCCAGCGTTTGGCACAGACGATCACTCCCCCCTCCTTGCTACAGCCTCTTCAGTTGGCCTGTGGCACACCTCACTCTCTTGGTCATTCCCCTGTTCGCTGGTTGCTCCTTCTCAGGTCCTGGCTGGTTCCTTTTTTTTTGCCTTCCTCTGAATGATGGAGGATCCCAGGGCTCAGCCCTTGACCTTCTTTTCTGTCTGTGTTCATTCTCTTGGTGATCTCGTCAGATATCCTGGCTTTCAATTAAGCCGTGCACCAATGATTCCCTGCCTTCCCCAGTGGCCTGAGGGTTCCTGTGGGAACACATGTCAGATCATGTTTCTCCTCCGCTCGGCACTCTCCCATGGCCCACCATCCTGCTGGGAGAAAACCCGAAGTCCCAACCATGGCCTTCTAGGCCCTCCATTCTGCCCCAGTCCTCCTCATCCTCCTCTCCCTCTCATTCACGTTGTTCTTGGAATGCTCTTCCTCTGTGTGTCCTCGAAGCTGCCTCTCTTACCTCCTGCCAGCCTTTGCTCAGATGCGGCCTTCTCCAGGGGGCCTTCATCCTGTCCATGGACTTGAGGCCATCCATTTCCCACCCGCTGTGCTCCTGAGCTCCCTGCCCTGCTCTAGTTTTCACAGCATGTCATTAACTTACTTTGTAATTTGTTGTTTATTTCATCCGAGGGCAGCGATTTCTGTCTGTTTTGTTCACTGATGTATCCCAAGTATCTAGAACAATGACTCGGTACATGTTAGGTGCTTAAGCAGAAGTTGTGGGATGAATAAGAGTCTCTCTATCCCCTCTGACTCCAGGTCCTTCTGTGTTGTTTATGCTTCCAAGGATGTTCTGGTCATATACAAATATGGGGTTAAAATGACATAACCTTATTAACCAATGTTGCCCTGATATGTTTAATTTAAAAAAAAATTAAGCCAAGTTTTATATTTTGCTATGCTGTAAATCTGTTGCTTACAACCTTCCATTAAGCTACACACAACTTTAGTGGTACTTGCAAGGACTGAAGTAATGGAGTGTTCAGAGTGTGGCAAGTGGGACAGAGAGGTGACAAAAATCAAAGAGGTGAGTCATGAAATGGAGAAAAATAATTCAATAGAAAGACAAAATGAGGTAAGAGGTGGCCAGAAGAAACATACGGTCCCAAAGAACCCTTGGCATCCTTTGAGTAATAGTATATATTCTTGTTGCTGGTTCACTCACTATTCTGCGGGAATGAGAAGTGAAAGAGCCACCATCTGCTGAGGCTGGAAGACTTGGTGATGCCCAGACAGCAGCTGTCTTGATGAGAGCTGAAGAATTGCCCCGAATCTTTGTGCCATTGCACTGGTTCAAATACTGGGGCAATTTTCTCTTTTCTTTTAAAATTCCTTTTAGTAGACAATCTCAGTTCTGTGGCCAAAGGCGTGGGTACAGGAGGATGGGAGATGGTGGGACTGGTTGAAACTCTTCAGGGTCTTGTCCTGCTGGTGCAGAGACTGGCCCCACTCCCCCCGCCTCACGATGCAGTGGTTGAAAATGTGAGGACTCAGACTGCAAGGCAGGGCTGGCCCTCTCTGTTGATTTTCAGCCGCTCAAGTATGTTTCCTTCTGTCTGAAATGCCTGGGATTGCAGGTCTGGAACATGTATTAGTGGAGTAACGTCTGGGGAGAAAAGGACGATAACATGGAAACACTGACTGCTATGGCAACAGTTGGAATAATAACAACTTTCTCCCCTTGGAAAATCATAGAATTTGGCCTTGTGGCCACATTAAGAAGGCAAATAAGTTTTGCCTAAGTTAGATCTCATGTTTAGCTTTATTTTTTTTGCTCCTCCATTGAAGAGATTTGCCAAGTGCCTTTGTTGGGCAAATCGAGGCAGCTATGCATCTTGCAAAACCTCATACGTCTCTCCAGGAACATTTTAAAACAAAAGTAACTCAGATGTATGATTTGAAACGTCCAAAAGCCCTTCTCATTCTTACTTCTCTGTAGTAACAACTACTATAGGAACTGTCATAACATCGTACATACATACATAAATACATACATATGTACATACATACATATGCACATGCATACATGCAAATGTATTGCTAATTGGCTTGTTTTTTTGGTTTGTTATTGGGCAGGTGAGACTTGGTTCAATTTTTCCCTCATTACTTACTTCAGAGGAGCTCTAATGATACCCCTTTCAGTCCCTTGAAGGTATCTTAGATGATCTCAAAGCTTTTTGATCTTGGGCTGGAATTAAAAAGTCTAACCCAATATATGCAAACTTTAGTCTCTCATTTCATTCAGTTTCTTGCCCCACCAACCCTGACCCCAGCTCAATGCTGACCTGTTGGAAAGGAACAGTGGTGGTGATAGGATCTGATGTTTCAAACTTCTTGCACCCCGATGTCCTTTGTAGCTTTTGGCTCCTCCAGTGTGGGGAAGAGGGAATTAGAAGGAAAAGACACTTTTCGTATTTGATCGGCACTGTTGTAATCGTGTGGCACATGTCCAAAGGTTGGCTCTTCAGAGACCCCATGATCCTTACTGCACAGGGAAATCAATCTCCCTTGATGAATTTATTGCCCCCCAAACCTGGGCCCTACCCCTGGGGTACACTCTGAGCCCTGCTTGCCTCCCAACCTCCTTCATCCTTTGTTTGGCCCAGTATCGTCCTCAGATTTGGGCCAGATGTGTAGCAGCCTGGACCTCACCCTGTAGAGGACCCCACTCTCACCCCGTTTTATCCAAAACTCTGCACCTGGGTGAGAAATCACCAGCTACCGGAGGACATTCCCACCTGGCACTCAAGCAGCATCTTGGGTAATGAGATCCCAGAATTCCTTGCCCGAATGGCCTCAAATGCCCTTTCAAAGCCTCTGTAGGACCTTGTTCTCCAGGTTCACCTGGGCCTCGGTGAAGGTGCACACATCTGGAGACCCAAGGAGTGGCCAAGGGGTGCTGCTTGCTGGGAATGTGGATGGAACTCATGTGTGTGTTGAGGGAGAAACCCTGGGTGGGAGATGGAGGGAGGCTTGGTGGGGCCAGTTCTCACTGTGCTTTGCATTGAGGAGTAAACGCCAAGGATGGTGATAATCCTGTCTTTGAATCCAGCTTCCCAGGTCATAACAGAAGCATATTTGTCAAGGTAAGATGACAGAACATGTTTTATTTAGCTTGATTTATACTTTAAAATATTTAGACATAGGGTACGTGAGCCTCCATTTGTACACTTGGCCTGGGCCCTTGAATGTTAGGGGTGGCCATGACTTAGCCCATAGGAAAACTCAGATGTCCACGACAAGTTCAGCCTGGGAAGTACAGGTGGGTTCTGCTGCTGTCCCTTCTCCTCTCTCCATTACAGGTAGCTTCAGCCAGCCTTCCACCTATACTCTTTTCCAGGCTAGAGGCAGGGTTTCTAGCTCCCTGTCCATACTTCTCGTGCTTTGAGAGTTACCTTCTAGATTTGCCCAGAACACTCTCATGCCATAGTCAGCTAGCAACACCTGGTGGTGGGCTTGTGACTTGTTCTCAGGATGCATTAGGTCAAAGGGTGAGACATGGATACTTCTGCTGGTGGATGAATTCAGATTCCATGAGTGGTTCTCTGGGATGGGAGGCATCACCCTCAGATTGAAGAAGAGGAGAGGAGAAACATGACTGTGTTCTTTGTTCCCGTGAATTCCACTCCAAAGGTCTTCTCTGATGGATGGCAACTTTTTCGTATATGACCTGGAGGTGGGCGAGGGGGAGTGATAGTAAAGGGCCTGTTTGGGTACCTTGTAGTGAGACCTGCATGGATGTGTCTGGAACTTATATTTAGAATGTGTGTATGCCTGCCCCCTAGTTGTTTTCAGCTTGGGGCTTTAGCAGAATTCAAAGGCAGTAGGAAAAGTCCCATCTAGTAATCTGTTACACATATGTTATCTGCTCATGTATAGTCCTAAACTTGGCTTTTGCATCTGGATGACAGTTTATACATTTCAACAGCTGCACAACATTCTATATGGTCATATGGCTGGCTGTAGCATAATTTATTTACACATTCTCACATTGATAGTTGTTTACATGGGGTTTTTATATATTACAATGCTGCAATGAAGAATCCTTTAACATCTATTCTTGTGCCCTTATGTAAATATGGAAGTGTAGTTGCTGACCAAAGGTTTCATGCATTTTGATAGGAAGCTCGTTTTGTGTTTTAATAAGTGGGACCAAATTACCCCTAAAAAAATTGTAGCAATTTATGCTCCTACTAAAAGTATAATATACGGGTGTGTCCTTTTCCCCACACCCTTGTCTACACTGAATATTGTCAAATTGTATCTCATTGCTACTTTAATCTGCATTTCCGAGATCACTAGTGAGGTTGAACATCTTTTCATACATTTGCTAGTCATTTGTAAATCTGTGAGTTATGTTTATACCCTTTGATAATATTTTCCTTTCTGATATTTAGATCTCTATGTTTCAGTCATAACTGCTTGACTATAAAATACGTTGCAAATATTTTTCTCCATATTTAAATCTTAAGATACTTTTATCATCGATAGACAGATTGTTGAGGCCCAAGGATTATTCTATCTTGAATTGAGTTTAGATTAGCGTCTCTGGGAAGTGGAATAATGAATTATATGAGTCAGACCAGTCCAACAGTGATGTTTCTGTTTGAGTCATTAGTATTTACTAATTACTAATTAGCCCCAGCACCAAGCAAAAGAAGACAGGAACTTCTCCCCAAACTCGTTAGGCTCCAGTGACATCGTTGACCTTGGGTTCCTTTCTTTCTTCCCCTGGGACTGTTATTCCTGTCTGGAAAATGGAGTAGTGTCTCTGAAGATTTGCTCTTCCAGTCTCAATGTTTTAGAAATCTACAGACAATGTGTAAAAACCCGAGTTTGCAGGAAAAAGTGGGTTCCGCCACAATGTGATCAGGGTCTACACCTTACTGAGTCTCTGTGCAGCCCAAACCTTAAAGTCTTCCTCATCACTGGTCCTGGAAGACAAGATGTCCAAGGGGAGTGCTTACTGCTCTGTCCCACCAGCTTCACTGCCTGGTTCTCCCCAACCCGCCCATCCCAACACATCTCTGATTTCTTTTGTGTGGCCTCTTCTTTTTGTTTCCTCCTTTCAAGTAAACCCATGTTGATGGTTGCCTGGCTTTACATTTTGGTCCTTCTCTATATCACATACTCCCCCATTCTTTCTAAAACCATACACCGAAATTCACAGTTACGTTCTTACCAGACTTGCAAAGGCTCAGTGAGTCCCAGGTGTCCCATGGAGAGTAACTGGGCACCAGAGCCCTTGTCCTTGTTTTTCTGTTTGACGAAATGTTGGAGAGCAGCAAGCAGATGGTGGTCAAATGTACCTTAGCTCTAAAGGGCCGAGAATCAGTTCTGTAAGAAGGTGATGTGAACAGTGGCCTTTCCGCTGGCTAGAGATGTGGTAGACAGGTCCTGGGGCTGTGTTGGAGAATTCATCTGCCACAGTTTTGCTAAGATGTGAGGAGTCTGACAATCAAATATGTATTAGCAGCAGCCAACAGGTCTTGCAGCTGAACGAAGACTAGAAGAGGTCCTGGCAGATGTTCTCGCCCAGTCTTGAGCCATTATTCTCTGAAGTTCTCCCAATATTTGCAGGTCCAGGATGTTCCTATCATTACCCAAACATCAGACTACACTGTTTGGGGCCAAATGTCAGACTACACTCGGGGGTGGACAGTCAAGGTGACTAAACATAGAGCTGAGCCTACTTTTCCTTATGCCACTCAGCTCCTTCTAATTCAACAGCTAAAGAAGGACAACAGTTATTGAGAGAAGGGTTATATTGGTTAATTAGCTTCCTCAGAGTAGACGACACAGTTCTCAGCTGATACATTGTCCACTATGACCAGGACTTCATTTCCTCTACTTTTTAAGGGTGCATCTGGGAGAGAAAAATGAACCTCTCAACCAAGAGCAACAACTGTGGGAGAGAAGCTCCCAGGTGGCAGAGATAATTTTCTAGCAGAACTTTCGTATTCAGGAAACCCACCCTAGGCTGTGGGCTCCTCGAGGGCAGAGTCCATATCTTAGTCACCACTGTTTCCCATGCACGTTGGTGGCAACATCTGGAGTGACAACAACAGGAGAACCCAGGGCTATCCTTGCTGCCCCCTCCCCAGATACCCATGACACATGCTAGCAGGGCTGAGGGGCCCTTTTTGATGAGTAAAGTTCCACAGCTATTGTCCCTTTGTTTGGCACATACTCTCCTATTCTTTTTTTTTTTGGGGGGGGGGTTAGTTGTCTTTCTTGCATTTTTTTATTGTTGTTCAAGTACAGTTGTCTCCATTTCCTCCCCACCACTCCCCCCAACCCCAGACATCCTCACCTCCCACCCTCAATTGTATTCCTTTTGTGTTGTCCATGTGTCCTTTGTACATGTTCCTGACAATCCTTCCCCCCTTTTCCTCCCATTATTCCCTCCCACTTCCCCCATGGCCACTGTCAGTTTGTTTTTAATTTCAGTGTCTCTGGCTTGCTTGTTTGTTTTCTGATTAGGTTCCACTTATAGAAGAGATCATATGGTATCTGTCTTTCACTGCCTGGCTTATTTCTCTTAGCATAATGCTTTCCAGTTCCATCCAGGCTTATCACAAAGGGTAGGAGATCCTTCTTTCTTTCTGCTGCATAGTATCCCATTGTGTAAATGTACCATAGTTTTTTGATCCACTCATTTACTGATGGACATTTAGGTTGCTTCCAGCACTTGGCTATTGTACTATCCTATTCTTTTGTGTTTTAAATCTCACTCTGTTTCTTCCTTTTTTTTTCATTTAACAAGATTTTTGAGATCTATCCCTATTTCTAGACATAAATTATGATTTTTGACTGCTATATAATATTTCATTGTATATTTATACCAAACTCTCCAGAGATGGATACCTAGGTTACCTGCAACAACTTGACTCCAATTCCTATCTACTACCTGGCTCAAAGTATGTTCTTGCACTTCTTCTGAAAGGCAGTCTGTCTCTGTTTAGTGTTTGCTCTAATGATTTCAAGCATGAATTCATTGCTTTCTTAACAACTTTGTAACTTCTTCTTGAGCTGATAATCATGTATCTACCTCTCAGGGTGGTTGTGGGTATAGATGAGCTCATGTGTGTGAAGTGCTTAGCACATTATCTGGCAAGCAGAAAATTCTCTGTAGATAGTATCCGCCCTCCAGAGCCTAGAACACATTAGGACTTTAATAAATACCAGTTACAATAATGAATGCTTAAGTACCTCTGGCGATTTGCAGTCTCCTTCCCCATAAAGCTAGGTCCCAGAACACTTGAAACATGAGGCATTCAGGAGATAGTAATTATGATAGTCGCTATTAATCCTCTCAAATTATTCCCCTTTTACAGATGATAAAACAAACTCAGAGAGATAATGCATCTTGCTTATGATCATTCAGTGTAGCTAGTGGAGAAATTGGGGCTTCAACCCCAACTTCCAATGCTTTAATTTTGAACTACTGTGTTATATTGCCACCCCCACTCCTCTGGAGGAAGTATATGTTTGGATTATTACTATTTCAGCAGCAATAGCTTTTGTTTCTTTGGATGTGGATAACAAAGAATTTAAGATCTAATTAATGTTTACTGAGACTTTTTTGCTAGATCCTGGCAGGACCACTCTTAGGGTGCATTTGTATAAATTACTGAAAGATGCTCCATTTGGGTGAATACAACTGTGCACACATGGCTGGGTCAGGAGAAGCCAGGCTGGATCCTGGCCTCTGCTTGTCTCCTAACCTGGGCACCTGTGTGCACTAACTACACCAACTGCCCAAGTGCATGCTGATCCCCTGGGAAGCTGCTCTGTGTTTCGTCATTGCCAGGCCTTTGACTTTTCTTCATCACAACAGTCCTATGGGCAAATACAATTCCACTTGACAGACGAAGAGACTGAGGTTCAGAATTGTGACGCTTCCAAGGCTACCTGGTCTCAAGGTGCAAATCCAGTGTTCAGATTGGGGTCCTTGGACTTCAAATGCAGAGACTGATCACGTAGGAAAGGAAAATAAATTCAGGAATCACTGGGCAAGTTTGACAGCTACTGCTCCATTGATCCTCCTGCTCTGATGTAGCAGCCTCTTGGGTGAGCGATGGATGTGGTGCCACAGAACTCCAGAGGAGACAAAGTTCCAGGCAGGCTGAAGCCCTCTGGTGAGACATCACCAGTGAGCTCCAGGCTGTGGAATGTGGCTGTTTCAAGGACATTATAAGCTCCTGGAATAGGCTGCAGGTTTCAATGCACGTACTTCTTCTGCACAAGGGACTAGTAAATATACCTGCATTTGCAGAGCGGTATGTGCTTAACAAAAGGCCAAAAGATCCTACCAGAGGCTGAGTGGAGCCAGGCAGGTTGAGGGTAGTGTGACGGACCTGCTGGCCTCAGAGAAAGTCAAACAGGGGTTGCCACCTGGCTTGGCACATACGAGCCAGCCTCTCAGAGCTCTGGTTTCCTCACCATCTCCCTTATTCTTTTATGGCTTTTTTTATTTCTTTGGGAACTGAGTTTATGACCTCCCTGAAGATTCTTCTATGACCCAAAGTCAAACCAGGACCTCTGATTTGGGAATGTTCTATGAAATCATTATCTCAAAGAGACACCTGCAGCCCCATGTTCATCAGATTGTTATTCACAGCAGCCAAGGTGTGGAAGCAACCGAGGTGTCCACTGACAGATCCATGGGTAAGGAAAACGTGAGATATATGGAATGTTTTTTATTCAGCTGTTAAAAAGAAGGAAATTCTGTCATTTGTGATGACATGGATGAACTTGGAGGGCATCATGCTAAGTGAAATAAGCCAGACAGAGAAAGACAAATAACTCACAGTATCACTTACATATGGAATCATTAAAAAAAAATTTGTCAAACTCATAGAAACAGAAAGTAGAAAGGGGCTTGGAGAGGAGGAAATGGGGAGAGGTTGGTAAAATGGCATAAACTTTCAGTTATAAGGTGAATCATATCTGAGGATCTAATGTATACTTTGGTGACTATAGCTGACTCTGCACTATATAATTGACATTTGTTAAGAGAATAGAATTTAAATATCCTCACCACCACCACTACCACCCCAAAAACAGAAGGAAAAGGAAAAAAAGAAAGGTAAACATGAGGTGATACATATGTTAATTAAGTCTTTGAGAGGAATTCTTTCATGATGTATATGTATATCAAATCATCAGGCTGTATACTTTAAATATCTTACAATTTTGTCAATTACACTTCAGCAAAGCTCAGGAATTAAAAGAATATTGTTCTAAAACACTGGGTTTTTGTGTTTTTTTTTTTCTACCAGTAAAGGAGAGTTTATTTGGATGAGCTATTTGCAAGTAAATCTTCATGTAGGTATTCTTTTTCTCCAATGCTGGGGACTTTTTTCTCTCAAAAACCTGCTAGGTAATGGAAACATCATACTAATAGGTCCTACTTTGAGAGAGATTATATATAGAGGGAAGCAGACTAATACACAAGCGTTCATAATCCAGTGTAATAAAGGCTACAACAAGGACTGCAATGCTCTGGGGGAATCAGTAAAGGCTTCCTGGAGGAAATAATATCTAATCTGAGCCATGAAGGACGAGTAAAAACTGGAATGGGAAGAGTTTCCTGAGGAAGGCACAGTCTGTGCAAAGGCCTGGAGCAAGCAAAGCCAGCTTGTGTGGAAAATAGAAATGGTGGGAAATGAAAGACCCCACAGAGATTATATATATATATATATATATATATATATATATATATATATATATATCCTCTACATACATACATACATACATACATATGCATTTGGTCCCTATTCTGGGGGCAATAGGAGGCCTGGAAGCAATTTGAACAAAGATTAATCTGTTTTGAAGTTGAGAAAAACCATGTGGACCAATGGAGAAGGGCATGAGGATGGGGCAGAATTGTGGGCAGAGAGTTCCATTAGACAGCTGCCCAACTGTGGGATTATTATCATTATCATTATTATTATTTTATTGGTTGATTTTTAGAGAGAGAGACAGGGAGAGAGACAGAGAGAGAGAGAGAGAGAGAGAGAGAGAGAGAGAGAGAGAGAGAGAGAGAAACGTCGCTTTGTTGTTCCACTTATTTACGCATTCATTGGTTGATGCTCGTGTATGCCCTGAGCATGGATTCAGCCCACAACCTTGGCCTATCAGGACAATGCTGTAACCAGCTAAAACTACCTGGCCAGGGCCTATGGGATTACTTAAGGGAACCTGAAAACCCAAGTCTAACCACGCCCATTAGGAGAAAAGCCCCTCCACCCCAGAGTAGCTACCTCTGAAATACCAGGAATCTGAGGCCCCTGAGGCAGTGGGAGACCACCCCGCCCCCCAGCTCTGCTCCAAAGCTTCCCCTATCCCCTTCCCTTCCAAGAATCAGTCCTGCCCTGTTCCCCACCCTGCAGCTAATCTTTCCTTCCAACATCCCCGCGGCCTCTGGACCAATCCCACCTATTCTTCCTACGCCCTTTAGTTTCCCTTCTGACTCTCCTCTGATCTCTTTACTTCCCTGGGAGCAGACAGAGAGATACATCCATCGACTTCTTGGGCAGGGAGCTTGGTCTGGCACTTCCCCTTAGCTCAGTGGAGCAGAGGCAGCAGCTTCACTCTAGCAGGGGACTGGGCAGAGGGGCAGTGAGAGAGTTAAGCAAGACTGAAGAGTCTTGCTTAGACTCGAAGAAGGAAAGAGAAACAGATTCTGTCTCTTTCATGGGTAGTGTGGTACCCTGTCTCAATGGTTCTCTACGCTGGCTGCCCAATAGAATCACCTTCAGGGAACTTGATAAAAACAACCGAACACCTGGTTCCTACCTCTGAGATATTGATTTAATTGTCATGGGAAGAATGCAGGCATCTGTCATTTAACAAGCTGCTCAGCTCATTCTAAGGCACAGGTAGGATGCAGAAGCACAGCTCTCTCAGCCTCATGTTCCACAGATAAGCTGACACGAGGTGGAGCGTCATCTCTGGCTAATTTTTTTTTGCTGGGCTTACCTTGGACAAATCATAGCCTCTCTGAGCCTCATCTAGTCCCTCTTATGTATGGGGAGATTAATAGCATCTATGTTTTAGGATGGCTATAAACCTGCCAAGTCAAGCATTTTCACATAGTTAGTGCCCAACCACCAGCACTGACTGGTTATTTTCTTACTATTATATTTTCAAGTTAGGCATTGCCCTCCCCCTCCGGTTCTTTTTCACGCCCAGCTACTGCAGTGTGAGTTAGATGATCAGATTGCTAACATTCATCTGTGAGAGGAGGTGTTCTAATTGAGAGAGAAACATGCAGTGTCAAAATTCTTGCAAAATGATTAAATACAAGTTTGTCTATATGGGTCCTACCCCCTGCCCTCTCTCTGTGCCTTAAGGTTTTTAGACAGGATTTGGGGCCAGTGTAAGTTATTACCAAGCATGCATCCCTAAGGAGAATGGAGAGAGAATTCTTCTGGATAATTTTTCTTTAATAGCTGGTTTCAATGCCATTATAAGACTTTCCATAGCTTTCCTGCCAAAGCATGTTCCATTGGCCTCTCAATGACTACATCCCTCCCGGTGGCCTGTGTGGTCTATTCTTATGGGTAGATTCTCAGTCTCCTCCCACTTCTGTCTTCCTCTGGGTGCTATTAAGGGGAGCTAAGGAAGGCGGAAGTGAGAGTCCTCCCCGGCACACTCGGTTCTGCAGAGAACTCAGTCCGCTTGGTCCTGCTGTCACAGATGTTTTGCTGGGCACAGCAGAAACATCAACAGAGGAAAGAATGATCAGTACAAACATATCACTACTCCAGGAAAAATAGCTCGCAATACACTCTTCATAATGAGTCTCTCGCCAAAGATTTGAGACTTGAATCTTTTTTTCCCTTACAGCGGTGCTCCACAACAGCCGAAATTCGGTGTCAGAGAACCATGACAACTGATGGGAGAAGCCTATGCCTTTGTAGCAGTTGTGATAATTTTTTTCTCTGAAGAGGTAGCTTTCTTTTTTAAAATATATAATCTTTCTTATATTTTTTTCCATTACCATTTAGTCTCCTTATATCCCCCTCCCCCCAGTAGTCATCACATTGTTGTCCAGGTCTGTGCAAGTGATAAAATTTTAACCCAGCGGATACTGTGTTGCCTTTCCATAGAGATGGGCTCTCCATTAAGACAGAAAACAAACACTGCTTTCAAATATGAGCCCTGAATGGATTAAGCTGAAGGGCCCAAAAGCAATGCAGTTTTTGGAAGTTCAGCTATTTTAAGAAATGGCGCTTTACCCCAAAGAATTTTAAAATGCTGTCATAGCACCTGGACGTCCCCTGTGTCGAATCACTTCATAGCTCAACAAACATCAGTTGAGCCACTGAACACTGGTTTCTGCTGCACTTCCGCAGAATCAGCACAGGGACACGAGCCGCAGGCATTGACCGGTGATGGACCTGCTGCTCATGCAGGCACCTCTACGGAGCACAGTGCAGGCCGAGCAGCTGCACGCATCCTGGGGAACGCAATGACCAATTCACTATTTAAAGATGCTTCCTTGTAAAATTGAAAACTATCATAGCTTGATATTAATTATTAACAATTATCAAAAATTATGACTTCAACACTAATTTTTTTTGTTGCCATCAAACTTTATTTAACGAAGGTTAATCATTTTCCCTGAGCCAACCCGGCAATATAGCTAGTGAGATAAAATATTCCAAGTTCTTATCACAGTGTCAGACATTTAAAAAGCAGATAAGAAATGAAGGTCATTTTATCATGGGGAAATCACAATTTCTCCAAAAAGAAAAGTATTTTGGAAAAACAATTTTTTTAAAAAGGGAACAAAAATGATGCTAGTGTAATGGCTAGTCTGGTTGTCTAGGAGTCAGAGTGTCCATGAAGCTCAGGTCTACATATTCACCGACTGTCTTTTTGATTGATTGCACCCTTTCTTCAACCACCAATAATATTACCAGCAACTACCACATTATTATTGTTATAAATGTCAATATTGGTGTAATAGTGGTCATAATCGTAGTTGGCACCAGCTGTTTTGCTCACCCAGAATCCCTGGTTTTGGTAATATCTAGATTTTTTCTTTGGGTCATTACTGCCCTCCCATGGGATTTGGTCTTGGTTGGGATGTCAAAGTGGACACCCATCTTTAGAGGGTGACTCAGGATTGGTGGAGCTGTTTCATTCTGAGAGCAACCCCTCGAAGGTGCTGTCACTAGTTCCTGCGACTTACCTGAGGCATCTCCTGACTCCTGCATCCTGGTTCTTCCAAAGCTTGGCCGTTCAGCGTACCCTTTGGTTTTGCCAACTCTCTCAGAGCCACCCAGTGTGTTTTCTTGTATCTTCACACGTTAGCCAGAGATTATTTGTTTTGCTTAGTAATCAAAGAATCCTAAATCATTCTTTGGGAGGTAATACTAGTAATTGTAGCTGTGTTTGTTATTTTCATGATTTTCAAGGTCATCATCATCATAACTAACATTTACTTATTATTTATGTTCCGGGCAGTGTTCTAAGCATCCTTGTGAACACCCCGTGAGGCAGTGGATATGCACCATTATTATCCCTTTGTGCAGAGGAGAGCATTGTGGCATGGAGAGATTAAGCAACTTGCCCAGAGCTAGTAAGTGATAGAGCCAAATTCCAAATACAGCATCACCTCTGGCACTTATAACTTTGAACACTATACTGCTTCTCTATTAAATGACCGGGCTGGGATGTGCCTGACAATCACTTTACATCAGTCATCTCGTTTAATTTTCATGAAAGCAATCCAGTTTCACTGTGGGTTCTGACTGCAGCCATCCAGATGAGGAAACAGGGGTTCGGGTGGGTTAAATACATTGTGCAAGGTTGCTCAGCTACTAACATTCCGGGGCAAAGCCATCAAGCTGAGAAAGGCCTGAGCCTGTCAGGAGAGGGATGAGGAAAAGGGCCAGGTCTGCTCAGATTTAACCTCACTCACTATTAACAGAACAAAGAAATCTTAAAATATGTTGCAAATCAGGCCACCTTTGGAGGGTTCCCAGGAGGCTAAAGCATAAAGAAAAAACTTCCTTGTATTGAGATAACTTTGAAACCCTCATTTCTAAGCCAGCTGTTTTTTTTCCCCCTTCCTTTCTTCTTTGAGAATTCCAGGCCTGATTAGATCATGATCTGGACTTGAGTCAGCCAAGGGCCATGGTTTAAATCACTATACTACTGATGACCTTACAAGAGCATCTTAACAAGATAAATCTATTTATTTTACAGTGAGATAATGGAAAATAAAGCAATCCCTGCTCCTCTCCAGGAGACCTTGCTTGCCAAGTTGGTTTTCATGACATACTTTTATAGTTAATTTATCTTCTCTGAAGAATGAGATTTAAAAGCTAAATTATAGTTAGTAATGCCTGTGCCAAAAACAATGGTGAAAGCCAAGAGGGTTGTCACAGACCCTGTCACCAGCATTGGCAGGTTGATGTGTCTCCAGACATGGGCACAAAGACCCCCAAAGTTTCCACTGAGTCTGGGGACACTCTCAGTGGCTGTGTTTTCAGTGCAGTGTCGGGAAATGAGTGATGTGGGGGACCCTTGTGTGGCTGCCGTTTGGACTGCAACCATGACACCAAATCCCATCAGCGCTGGTGGCCCCCACCCCCAAACTCCTAATCCAGGTGGGGTTGGACATTTGAAATTTGTACCCTGGAGGTAGCTAGCACCATTTTGAGAGGATCATCTGGCGGCTGGGGTGATTTTCTAGAGGAGGCTGATGGGGCTGACGTGGAGAGTGGGCAAGGTGACGGCAGAAGAACAAGCGGTTTCTGGCCTGCCTTTTTCAGCAATTATTTCTCAACCCCAATGACTCTTCACAGCTTTCTGAAGCATGGAAGGATGGGATTGCCATTGACTTAATGTCTCTGTGCCTCATTTTGTGTTCTGTAAAATGGAGATAATCTAGTGCCTAACTCAGGCTAGATGGGAGGATTACATGAGACAATGCACGTACAGAGGGCTGGACATAGGGTAAGTAGTGAATAAATGGTAGGCTCTTATCATGTTACCCCAGTCCCATCTGCTCCTGAGCTGTATCATTCAGGGTTGTCATCGATGGCCACTGGTCTGACTTCATGGGGCTCATGGCCTGCTTGGATTATCTCTACGTCCCTACTTCTGCTAACATTCTATTACCCATGTCCTTTCCCCTCATTTTATAGGTGGGAAAAGAGATTGGTGCTTAGGGAGGTTAAGTGATTTGTTCAAAGTCACACAATTAGCAAATCTAACTCTATTGCTGTTCTTGCGTATCAGTTATCTATTGCCACATAACAAATTATCCAAACCGTATTTGGATAATATATTTTGGAACAATGTGAGGCAACATATTGCCTCACATTTTATGAGGGTCAGGGATCTGAGAGTGGCTTAGGTGTATGGTCTGGATCAGGGTCTTTTTTGACTGAGTTGTGGACCAGGGCTGCTGTCAACCAAAGGCTTGGCTGGGCTGGAGGATTTTATTGCAAGCTCACGAACATGGCTGTGGGTGAGAGGACTCAGTTCATGTGAGGTTATTTACAAGGCTGCTTGCGACAGTCTTTCCCCAGAGAAGTGATCCACAAGAGCGCAGATGGAAGCGGCAGTGCCTCTTACAACCTAATTGCAGGTGTGATGGACCAACACTTCTCCCACATGCTGTTGGTCACACAGATCAACTCAGGTACGCTGTCGGAGGTGGGGCTATACACGGGCACAACTGTCAGGAGGTGGAGATCATCGAACACTGTCTTGGAAGCTGACTGCCACTTAAGAATGGCTACCATGCAAGACTTACGGACAAAAAGTCCTTAACGTGGTCCATAGGGACCTGCTTTCCTCACCTGCCTCCACTTATTGTTTCTCTCTGGGCTCCAGTTTGCACTGGTCTTTTCATATTTCCTCACGTAGACCATGTTCCTTCCCAGCTTACCTTTGCAAGTGTTGCTTCCTCCACTTGGAGCACTGATGTAGCTCTCCCACGCCTCATCCCCTGGAACACTACTGTAGTGCTCCCACGTCTCATCATTCCCATGTCTCATTAGTTCCTCTTCTATTCACTCTAGTTGTCTCCACCTGGAACACTAATATATCACTCCAATATCTCATCAATTGCTCTTTATCCTTTAATACTCGACTCTGCCAACATGTCCTCCAGAAAGCTTTCACTGATTTCCTAAACTAAGTCAGTATTGATAATACTCGAGTCATCAACTAATTAATTGGTCTGACTTGTGTTGTGTGGGTTGCCACCCAGGAGCACGGAGATGAGGCTAGGCCTAGATTCCAGATTTCTTTACTCAGAGTCCTGCATCCATACTCTTCATAACCACTTTTTAACTCCTATCCCTATGGGGAGAAAAATGGCTATTACTGTACCTTGTCCTTTCACAAGGCTCTTTTCATTAGTTCTAAAAATAGCATCATGCTGATTTTCCAGCCTAAGCATGTAGCCTACGTTTTTGCTTGCAGGTCCATCCATTAACCATGAGAAACTACTTCCTTTACAATATGTTATTTTATTCCCTTTTCACTTTGATTCTTATTTGTCATCAAGTGCATAGTTTGAAAAGTCACCAAAAGCCCTCTTTGCCACAGGCTTTCTTTGGAGATCAAGTCTTGCTTCTAGACTGCATTGCGGGGAAGAGTTAGGGAAGAGAATTCTCTGTTTATACCCGGGTCTGTGGTTTTGCATTCTGGACGAGCCACTTGGAGCAGAGCAGTTAGTTCACTACCCTTACTCACACACATACTCTCTCTGTCTCCCCTTTATTTATTTGCAGGATGATGGAAATTATGGAATCATATATATGTTTGTTTATGTGTGTATGTTGTTGGGGCAGAAGGCATGTCTTAGCTGAGCCGAGAATGGAATTCAAGCATGCCTGTAGAAAGGTGTGGGGACCACCAGCAGATGATCTGAGGGAGGCTCTGTCACCCTCCCTGGGAGGAAAAGGGCAGGGAGCACCCCATGAAGTCAGGCATGGATTGCATCTGAGTCCTGTAGTAAGGAGGCTTTTAAGGGAAAGAATGAAGAACTGTTTGTACAATAGACTCGTGACCCTTGGCTGCATAAGCAGGTACTTTTGGAGGTCTGGGTGACCTCATATGATTGTAAGTGAGGGAGGGGACAATCACCTCATTTCCAGGTGGATCAGAACCTGTTGTCACTGGGAGGCCCAGCAGCTGTAGGAGTAGGGGCAGGTACTGCATAGACATTGCTGTTGAACTAGTATCAGCAGCAGCTTAGAGGCCTCACAGTGTGCTCTCGGGGGCTTTAGATGCAGGCACCATGGGTGAATGGGGTGGGAGAAGAGAAAAATCCAGTGGCTGCAAATGGATGCATTGTGTCTCTGTTAACTGACTGGCTTGTCAGCAGCTGGGAGACACCTCTAGGGGACAGTCGCAGGGTACATGAAGCTGAGCTCTCATAGGGCACTGATGTCCTCTTGGATCCTATGGACAAAAGCCAGTGATGTGTGAAAATGGCTATAATAGATGACCTGGTTTTGGCTATAAACCAAGGAGACTTGGTTAATTCAGATTTGTATGGAATAAACCACTGAAGTTAGAGACTGAGAGAAACCTTAGAGATCACATAGTCCAACCCTTCACTTTGCTGAGGAGGGAACAGAGAACCCAGGGAGAAGGGCAAGACTTCCAAGGGCAGACAGCTAAGATAGAGAACTGAGTTCTAGCCTTGCTTTCTCTTGGTAACTGAGGGAGTTTGCGGAACTTACATATACCTGATGCTTCCTTAAGAGCACTGAGATTTGGAGGCATGGGCTGATGCCAAGAGGCCAATGGGCCTCTAGGTTGGGTGAGCTGCTACGTGTGACTGGAGGGACAAAAGAAAGCCAGCAGGCCTGAACTGTCTCCCCAATGACGCTCTCTCACATCATTCCTTTGGCCTGAAAGCTTGTGCTCAGCCACGATGCTGACACTTTTGTTAGAGGAATTGGGCACCTTGGGTAAGCAGGGGAGAGGGGTTAGAGAAGGGAGTGGAAGGTCTGCAGCAGCTGTCAGAAATGGCAGGTCCTGCGGGGGGCCTTGGAGGGGAAATGGTGAGGATGCCAGGGAAGGTGAGCAGATGCTCAAAGGGGGATGGGGTAGCAGTGGAGGATGGATCACTTCACATTTTAACTGAAGGCTCCTGGCCCACTTCCCATGCCCCCTCCAGGCAGGATTCCTGGGTTTCAAATGGCCTGAGGTGCATGAGCCATGTGCTGGAAACTCCCCTGTCCCTGGGTAAGTGAGGTGCCAGTCTGACCTCAGGCTCAGGCTCTTGAGCCTGACTTCATTGCATGTAGAGAGGGGGGAAGAGGAGAGGAAAGGGGAGAACAAAAGAAAGGGGAAGAGAAAATGGGAGCAGGGAGAGGGCGAGAGCAGAGGAAGGGGAGATGTACAGAGACACACTGAGAGAAAGAGCAGGTGTGGGCTGTAAATTGCTCCCAGGGTGTAAGGAACCACAGACACCCACCTTCAAGACCTCCTGGGGCCGCTGTTCAATAGCAGCCAGCCTCCTGCTGCAGGTGGGCCTCTCACCTGACTCCCATTAGAGCTCCTTGCCTCTGGAAACAAGCAGGATTTATGGGTCCCTCTAGGCTTGTGGCCAGACAGCCACCCCTCACCCATCACATCACAGCTGACCCCTAGTTACCCTTCTTCTTGCACGTGGTCCAGCAGGTGGATTTGAATTTCTAATGACTGCAGACACCTGTGTTTTCCTGAGGCACTCACCATGGTGATGGAGAACAGACCCAGGCCAAACCTGGGAGGAAGAGCACAATGGAGGAAACAGGAGAGACAGACTTGTTGGAGGCATGAAATATCACTGAAAGTGTGGACCCTGTTAGATTTCATTAACTGTTTACATTTCCCTGCCTGCATTCCACTGGTCACCTGCCCAGAAACACAATTGGAAACACAAACCTTAAATGAGATCAGATTTTCCAATGAAATATGATAAGAAAAAAAGAGTCCAGAGCCAAATCACAGGTAAATGGGCCCAGTCCACTAGAGGGCCATTCATGAGCTGCCCAGTGTCAATACAGCTCAGGTCCAGCCTGACTTATGATTGTCCTGAGGCCCTGGAGGCCCACTGTCAAGGAGAAGGAGTAACGTAGGTTTGCAGAGCCCAAGGGAAGCACGTGTGGGCTTGGATTTATGGGAGAGCCCCCTCCAGATCCCTCCCAACCCCTAACTCCTTTGGAGAGTAGCATACTTTTGGTTATGATTCTGTTGCAGCTCATGGAAACTCAGGATGGAAAGTCTGAGGCCCCTGGTCAAGCCAGCAATGCAGAGGGAAGAAAAGACTTGGTTACAACACCCAAATCCCTCAAGATGCAGCAGTTCGTGCTGCTCACCTCCAAGCTGCTTAGCAAAGAGTAACCCCTTCACTCCCAGGGAGCATAGTTTGAAAACCCTGTTGATCAAGTCAGGCCAAGTCTGTGATGCCAGCTTTCAAGAGCTAGCTCTTTCCTGACACTGCTGCTGCTTCAGAGGAAAAGTGTCCTTGCTAAAAACCTTCATGACTCTCCCTTGGAGTCAAATGAAAGAACTTTCCCCTCTATCAGGAAGGAAGGCACATAGGCTGGAGTAGTATTGCTGGACACAGAATGTCCCTCTAAGTCCAGCCTATGACCTTAGAGGTGGCAACTCCTCTCCTTTAAGCTCTTACTTCCCAAATTATAATACGTAGACCAGTATCATTGGTGTCATTGGGCCCACCAGCTTCATTTGGGTTCCTGTTAGAAATACAACATCTCAGGTCCCTGCCCCAGTCATGGTGGATCAGAATGGTGCCATATCAGGGGCTCAGCCCCGGGCCTTATTGCCTGCAGGCTATGTGGAGGTGCCAGTCATCAATTGGCATTCCAGGCTGTTGTGTACTGGGACCTTTATTTCTGCTAGTGTGGCCATTCTCTTCATGTGCCCATCGTGTCAGATTTGGGTGGCTGATGGCAAATACTGGCTAATGTCACCCAGCTGAGTCATTTTTGTCTATTTAACTACTGAATGACTTTCCCGTGGTGGATGCTTTCTTGTCTACCGTGATCACAGTTTTTGGTCATGTTTGGTGCCCACTCCCATATGCCCAGCCACATGCCTTTACTCCAGACCTCCTTATCTCCACTCATTTAGTCCTTTTCATTTCAGGCTCCTGAGCAGCCAGCGATGCCATTTGCCACTGTCCATGAGTTATATATGATCTTACTTCAGGCCACTTTTCCTCCCACATGAAGCAAATGACTTGGTACACCACTCAAACAAAGCTCTGCCCATTGGAAAGACTTTCCCTTTGCTTTGTCATTCAAGTCTGCTCTCTAATACACCCACCATCTGTTTTCAGCTTGTGCTCACATTCCAAGATGTTCCATCTGGGATTTTTCTCCTTCAGCTAGCTGTATTGGTAATTCCCCCTCACCATCAGGCCATAGGTGCAAGCTGAGAGAGGGGCACTGGGCAACCATGGAGGATGTCCTGGGAGTCTGGGGTTCCTGCTCATGAAGCTTGATTGTACCCTCTGGTCCTGCCTGGCATCCATTCTGGTTGTCCCAGTATCATTGTAGGATGGCCTTCTATGGCCCCTTATAACTGTATAACTTGGAACATCTGGTTAGAAGTCAGCTCATGATTGGCAGTTATATATTCATGGTCATTCGATACCCCAGAATCAAATATCCTATGTCCACGAGGGCCCAGTAATACTCTAGGGTATGTTCCTCAGAACAAAAATGCTGCAGATGACATGGCATTGGTCCAGAATCCCAGGAGTCTATGCTGTGATTCTCCCGCTGGGGCTTGCTATAAGATCCTCACTGCATCTTTTCCCACCACTGACATCTCCTATACCAGATGGTCTGGTGGGTCATACGCTCAAAGTGGCAGAGGTATTTGTTTCATGGACTGACTGCAGATACATTTCTTGTTCCAGGTACCATGCAAAGCTGGCTACCTTTCAGATTTCCTCGTGTAGAGGCTGGAATAGTATTGCTAGACACAGAAAGTGCTATCTCCAGAACCCAATTCAAGGAGGCCTGACAGACATCATATTTTACTCTTGGTATAGAGGTGAAAAATGTAGCAATTTGTCTTTCACTTTCAACAGTGTTTCTCAGCATGTCCCTGATCTCTGGACCCCTGAACATTTTTACAGTGTGCAATGCCTCTGCATCTTCATAGGCTTTATCTCCACCGTCCAAGGTGAGTTGCTTTACCAAAGCCTCCAGTGTGCTAGCCACCTCGTACTGTCCCCAGTCTGTCACTGACATAATGACTCAGTGTGATATCCTGCAGGATGTCCAGATGGTCCACATTTCTTCCAGCTACACTGTGATGGCTTAACAAAGACCTCGGACAGTACTGTAAGTTACTGTCTATTCCACATAAATGTAAATGGTTTCTGATTCTCTTCTCTGATTGGGATGGAAAAGAACTCATTGCCTGTGCACTCTTTACCCGAGTCCATGGTAATCTGCTCTAGCAAAGATACCATGAATAGCAAGACAGCCATATTGGAACTACTTCTTGGTTGTGTATGTGGTTGTCTACAATCGTTCTATCATATCCATCTGGTTTTCTCAGGGACTTCACTGGTGAATTCAATTAAGATATGGAGATATGAAGGAGACCACCACCACTGCCTCCTTAAGATTCTTAAGGGTGGCACTAATCTCCTGCATCTCCTAGGAATGTGATTGTTTTTGATTCACTATGGTCAGAAGAGGCAGTTCAAAAGGTTTTACCCAGCCTTTCTCTTTTGATGGGACAAGGATCTCATGTAGGAGTTCAACAGCTGAGTATGTCAATCTCAATTATATATTTGGAGACCAGACTCATTGGACTCCCTGTAAGCTGACATTTGGCCAGGACTCAATTTATTAAGTTGCTTTCATATGCCCCTAACAGGTGGCCATGATGTCATTTCAGGTCTCTAGGTGTCCATGTCATCTTAGCCTCTATATCCAATAATCCTCAAAATGTATGGGCATTTCCTTCTCCTCATTGATTGTAGGTCTTTTTATGGAACTATTAAGGGAATCATTATAATATGTACTTACCACGGTTTTGCTGTACTTCCTTTTGGGGCTCCATCTACTTGTGTAGCCAATTAGTCCTGGGTATGAAAACTGACTCAGGTCTAGGAGTTGGCTCATGACTTACCTTTGGGGTTGCCCTCAGCCTCAGCCTTCTGCACATCCATTCTTGCTCTTCTTGATTGAATATATTAAACAGAGCCCTCTTTGTCCATCTGTCTGTTTTGTTTCTAGGGATACTGTGTTCTGCTGACCATCTCCACAATTCCTTGTGGGTTAAGCCCCCTTGGTTGCCCCTTCAAATTGTAAGGGTAATTGTAGAGCCCCTTTTTCTGGTGTTTCAATAGCATTAGCTGGACTCTATTGCTTCAAGTCCTCATCATTCCCCTTGCTATTAGTAGGCCAAGTCCTGTGATACGTTTCCCACAGTCAAACCTAGCCTGTAGAGGAAAGCCATCACCAAATGTCTGAGTGATCAGTATATTCCTGATGGCCTTGATGAATAGTGTGTTCTCTGCATCCTTCCATGAAACAAAATCTCTGATGGATCTTGTGTCCTCTCGTAATGTATCCAATCCAGCATATCTACTTCCCTGAGCCATTTAATCCCACCATCGCTGTGATATCTCAGGCACTGCCACTTTGTTCAGCATGGGCTATTGCTTTCTCCAGGTTTCTGTGAGTTACCTAGCAGCAAATTTGTCCATACTCTGGGTTTCTTGCTAGGGTGTTATATCCCATGTTCCTGAAGAATACTCCCAAGTAAATGAACTCTTGCCTATCCATTTTTATGTCCTTCACTCCTTGATTAAGAACCCTTCAAATCCAGTTCTCCTGGTATTCCCCTGGCCCCTGTTGGTATGTGCTAGTGAAGTCTTGCAGCTCCATTGGGTGTTATTGCTTTCTTTCATGATCAGACTCATCACTTCCTAAACTGGGATTTAACCAGAGTTATTGGCCTAGCAGCCAGGACAAATCTGGGTGAAAGTCCCAAGGAGGACACCTGTTCTCTTGCAGGGGATAGGCCCACAGGAACAAGGTCTAGCTCTTAACAGGAACTGGTGAGCCATCTCCGTAGGCATGGAGGATTCAGGGAAATCAATGGAACCACAGTCTTTGGGGGCATCCATCCAGATGACTCAATGGCATGCTCAGGAGTTCAAGTTCTCCCAGCCGGAACACTGGTTTTAGCATGGCAGACATGCCTTGATTAAGTATTCAACACTCTTTGAAGCCTGATGTCTATAAACATCAGAACCTGAGTTTGCTCCTCCATTGTGTCCGTGTTCCTGCTGCAGGAGCGACCAAAGAGGACCACTGGCTTTCACACTTAGTATTTAAGTCTGTCAATTGCCCTCAGTTTCTGTTCATCCCCCTGTAGGCATCAATTCAATTTAGTAACCAGCTATATCTTTCTGTTGTCCTTCAGTGTGTTGCTACTCCATAATGTTCAAAGTCCTGAATCATCATCACACTAGCCAAGGCATTCCCCTCCACCAGGACGTTCTCTTAAGTAGCCACCTGTGGAATTTTTGTCCCCTGAGTTGCTACCTTGCTATACCCCTGTGACAAGATAGTAAGGTTCCTTTTTCTTGAAGCCACATGAGTTGGGTTTATTGTTATGGACAGCTGAACACTTCCTCACTGTGACAGTAACATTTCTCACCATTGAGTCCTCACCAGGGGTGTCTAAACTTTTGGCATCTCTGGGCCACACTGGAAGAAGAAGAGTGGTCTTGAGCCACACATTAAATATACAAGCACTAACAAAAACAAAAAAAAATAATGTTTTAAGTAAATTTATGATTTTATGTTGGGCTGTATTTACAGCCATTCTGGGCCCCATGCGGCCCTTGGGCTGCAAGTTGGACACCCCTGCCTGTGGCTGGCTAGCAGTTTTCATTTGGCTCTGTGATTACCAAGGTAGTTTTATTGTCTCCTCTAACATAGATTGCTCAATTTAGAAACAATTTGTATTAGTGATTTATTTCTGTGTAACACATCTAACACCTTAAAACATAATTTATCATTTCATTCACTTCTTGTGGGTCAGGAATCTGGCAGCAGCTGAGCTGGGTGGCTCTGGCCAGGGGACTCACACCACACTCTCATCAAGCTGTAGGCTGGGAGCCATTGGAAGGGCTGGATAGTCTGCTCCCAAGCTCGTCTGTGGGACTGTTGTCAGCAACCTTCATTTCCTTTCCTTGTGAGACTCTCCCTGGGGCTGTTCACAGAATGTGGCAGCAGGCTTCTCCTAGAGTGAGTGATCTGAGAGAGAGAGAGAATAAGGGGGCCCTGCCAGCATGCCACCATGTACCCCCTAACATGCACATGGGACTGCTCTTTACCCCATGTGCACCATAATCAATGCGCCCACCCTTTGTACCTCCTCGGGGCTCTCACATCAAGCCACTTCTCTCCATTTGTTGGATGTAGGATATAGAGAGAGCTGAGTCTGGGGCAGAAATCAGACAAAGAAGCTGGTCCTCAAATTGGTTCCCATTGCCCATAGTTCATGGTTTCAAGGCCTGCCTGCATCTCCAGCCTCTGTATTACATGGCCCTCCTTATCACTATCCTCTACTCTCTCTTCCCTGTTTTTCTTCAGGTCTGAAGTTCAGTGTCACTTCCTTGGGTAAGCTTTACTGATCCTCAGACAAGATTGCCGCCTTCCGCCAACACATGCTTCCAGAGTTCTGTCCTCCCTGTGTTGCTCATCACATTTAGTCAATGTCTCATTGCTATCTTGTAGTCAATCCACAAGGTGAGGGACACACAAGTGTAGTTCACAGCCACACTCCAAGGAGCTGAAAGGATGCCTTGCACATAGGGGATATGCAGTAAATTGTGATGAATAAGTGAATGAATGATTTTTACTTGGTTACTCTTTGTGCTTTATCCTTTAGCACGCGCAAGGAGATTCCATAGGAGGAGGCCAGTTGCTTTATACACAAATCCTATTTAGCCCAGTGAACAGGTGGTGGTACTTAACCAGACAGCCAGTGCTGGCAATTTTCTGGGCCCTGTGACAAGCACTTTCTCTTAACCAAGAAGATCTTCTGAGACTTTTTCCAAGGAGGCCCTATCCTCAGGCCTCATCGTCAACAGTAAATATCCTGCTAAGTCAGTTTGGGGAGAGTCCTCTGTCATTGTGGCCTGATTGCCCTCAATATCCGATCAGATTCCTCACACCCCACCATCCCCTACGTGATTGATCACCCTGGCCTGCCTTCATCGAGAATCCTATCAAATCGGTTCAGTCAGAATGTCCCCTTCCCTTTAATGCTTCCTCTTCTGCTGAGCCCTACCCTACTCCTTAGCTGTAAATTCCCACTGCTTCCTGTTGTATTCAGAACTGAGCCCAATCTCTTCCCCCCACTGCAGCACCCCGCTGCAGGGGTCCTTTGAATAACATCTTCCTTACTGTTTTTAAGAAGTGTCAGAATAAATTTTTTTAAACACCTGGACAGGGCCCACTCAGGACAGGCCTCTCAATTTGTCTTCAAACAAATGCATTGTCTTTACCTAGACTTCCAACTAGAAGCGTAAGTGCACAAGGCAATATATTTTTCAGATGTGCATTTGCTTCAGGATAACTTATATCACGAGACCTGAGGAGAATGGTACCTGTTAAGTTTCATTTCAGTTAAACATCTGAAGGGAGGATTTTTTTGAAAACTCTGCCATTATATCGTCATTGATAGTTACAATAATAGTCAACATTGATTGAGCTGAAATTATGTATGCCAACCTTATTTTAATCTTCTCACCAAAATTACAAGTTAGCTACTACCTCCTTCCTGCAGTTGAGGAAACTGAGGTTCAGAGGGGCCAAAGAACATGCCCAAGTTCACATAGCCTTGATCCCTAGTGGGGCTGTGGACCACAGTGTCCTTTGCGACACTGTACCTTGATGCCTTCTCTTGGAGTTACCCTACTTTTTGTTCCTTTTCCACCCAAAATGGCTCAACTGAATGTAACTCTTAACCTAGCCACTTGGATTGTTGTCAGTTTTTTTTTTTT
This sequence comes from Anoura caudifer, assembly GCA_004027475.1. NCBI lineage: Eukaryota > Metazoa > Chordata > Mammalia > Chiroptera > Phyllostomidae > Anoura > Anoura caudifer. Next base: position 1,007 of record PVKU01000770.1, on the reverse strand, counting down.
TTTTTGGCCAGTGTTCTTTGTAATACTTTGCAGTTCATTCGCATAACTGACAACACTTTTTATTAAATTGAAGTTTATAAATATACATATGGAAGTCAGGTGTGGGTTTCCCCAAGTGAGTCAGGAGCACATTGACTATGAAGGAGGCTCACTGGCTTTCAGTAATTTGGATGAAGAATGACATAGAGCAAGAAGAATGTGTCCAGAGAAAGAACCACAGACGCACCTACCCCCTTGCCTGGCTCCCAGTGGAAAGGGAGTGGAGCTGAGCCAGATCTGGAGGCAGAACATTATTGCTTGTTGAGTAGGTGAACAGCCGGTATTTATTAGAACTGGAGACTTCCACGGTGGGGCCAGTTACAGCAGGCTCTGGTGGAAGGGCCCTTTGTCTTTTCACAGACCTATCCTCTATTGCTGGCCCTGGTTGCCTTGAACTTTGTGTGTTGTGCAGCTGATGGAAACCAAACTTAATTGCCAGCAATCTGGGATGCCTTTCTCAGGTTTGCAGACCAGTTCCACCCCAGCTCTTTCCTCTGGCTTTCCCACTCTGTATGGTTGCTGCTCAGCTGCTGACCTGTGAGAAAGTTACAGCTTAGAGAACAGGGAGCTCTTGGTATTCACAAGATAGCCTTCTCTGCTATTTCTTTCTGTGCATTCACATGCAAACAGCCTTCCTAGAGGCACTAAAAAGGTGCAGGTTTTGTTGGGGTACCTCCTCCTTTCATGAGAAAATTGGTGGGTACTGTGACTTGTTATTAAGTGGGTGGCCTGACTCCATCTACTATAGTTACTTGTGGATTTCTCAGTACTGATTTTAAGTAGATAATTCTCAATTCCAGGTATTATTTCCTGCTTTCTAGCATGGCTTTTACATCCAATGCCTTTCTAGTGGTTTATTCTTCAGAGGGCAAGGGCAGAAGGAGAAATAACTGTAATAAAAATAGCCCATGTAGAGCCCTGGCTGGTGTGGCTCAGTGGATTGAGTGTGGGCCTGCGAACCAAAGGAT